>JAZKJV010009896.1:0-349874 GCA_037367405.1 Ottelia alismoides | reverse complement strand
TGGAGTCCACCATCTCCCCCTCCTTGTCTTCCTCCTCCACCTTCTAGTATGTTCATAACATCGTTCAACATTTCTGGAAAGGCAGTCTGTGTTAGGGCTTGCTCTGTCAGCTGCTGTTGGATGGCTTGGATAGATGCTAACAACTATTGATTGACCTTCTTTTGATCAGGCATCTCTCCTTGCTCTGCCTGCGAGGGCTGCTGACTCTTGCCCTTTCCTTGAGGAGCCATCTCAGGGTTTGAATCTGAGGAGATGAATTCTGGATTGGGATCCAGGGCTTGGTATGGCTTATATCTCCAAGATGAGAGAATCCCAATCAGACTTCTTGCAATTGAATCCCAGCTACCATAATGAATCTGGCATTAAGGTCAATTCCATAATGTTGTGAATGAAGAAGGGTATGGACTGTAATCGACTTTCACTCACAATGGCGATAGTGGGACAAAAGTGGTCCTAGTTTATTTGGTGGTGAAGAGGAAGGGTAGAAGATGATGAGTATGGAGATCGACCTGCAAGGTCTGTATCGGGTTCTCAGGAATCCCCTCGAATTATTGGCGAGGTCGAGTCTATGGAATCGATGTAGGTGTCGGTGGGATCCCTGCTAAACCATCCATGAATCGCCCTCGCGATGCAAGAGGGGAGTTTAATGAAGGAAGAAGGATACGGTGATCAACAGGAAATAAATTGGAGTGAAAAATAGTAGAAAGGCTCAAGACTGAGAGAGGGTCAAAAGGAGAAGCACATGACAAATTTTGCGCAAGCATACAAGACTTGATCTTTGAACCTTAATCTTGATCCATACAAACACAATACAAAGTTGGGTTCACCAAATTACGCCATGTGAAGCCGTGAAGGTTCGGCAACTTATTATCTATTTGTTTAGAGTTGTTATTTACAGCATATCTTATAACAAGTCCTTACCACACTAACCCTATAGGAGAGAGAGTACTACCAGAAAAGTATCCCGTACTTGTCCTCCTCCTTTGTAACCTATAGTCTGCACTTTTTGAGGTCCTTGTATCCCTTCCTAGATCCCTACTCAGCCAAAAAGATAGAGAGAGGAAGACGATTGGTGAAAGCAATACTTAAGTTCTCGCTCGGAACAGAATCACCCGTGAGCGTGCAAGAATCTACTCGGACGCAAACCGATGAGACAGACACCCCCATGAAGGGGTGGCCTAAGCTGAGTACTTCAGACCCCGTCGATGCCCCACACAAGGCGGGAACATCGTCGTTGACAAGGCCCTACTCGATCACGTACGATAGAAGCGCCATTACTTCGGAAATCCAGACATTACACAAGGTAGTTACAGACTGGGATTTTTGCTCTATTCCTTAGTGCGATGTGCCTCTCCCATGGGAGGGGTTTTAGTCCTCTTCGAAGGTAGCTAAAAATAATGAGGGCTTTATGAACCCAAAACAATAATAGTTTATTACAAATTTTAATCAAGGTCAAAGTTTATTCAGCAGTCCCCTTGTTTAGTTTTTGGATTTCCACTTTTTATGGGTATGTTTCATACAAGCACCTAACATTCTATTTTAGTCCTAGGTGCTCAAAATCAGAGAAAGATAGCGGAAAAGCCAAGCAAGTCGATTCAATGATGGAAATCTCACAATTGAACCTAATGATGCGTAATGAGTTAGAAGACTTACAGTGCATCCCAGCTATCTCCATTCGGTATGTGAAACAGAATTTGTAAACATATCCAAATGGCAGTGGGCAATCGACAAAATCACCCTAAACAGTAGCTACTATTAATCGTGAAGAACCAATTGTTAGTTATTCAGAAATGATACCAAGGTCCGGTCTCTGATGCCAATCGATGCCCGCTACAACAGGTCCTGTACGCATTGTATACAACTTCTAGCGGTACCCGGTCTTAGCTGAATTTCTAACATTATTAATTTGACTAGATCCATATGGAATAGACTATAGGAACATTCATTCTTATTATGGTTTGGTCCTAGTTACCGATACCAAAGTCTAGGGGCTCCATGCACATAAAACAGATGAAAAAGAAGGCGGAAAACACAAAACAACAGAAAACAAAATAAAAGAAGGCGGGAAAACATGGAAAAGTACTACGAGGCCCCCAGGTGAACAGACACCCAGGCACTGGACCTCGTTGTTAAGAGTAGAGTCCGAGTTATTTTACATGCCAAAATTCTCTCTCTCTCTCTCACCATAAATTACATGTATAAATTTTAAAATTAACTCTAAGCTACTTTATTCTCTTTGCTTCCTTGGTGCTCTCTCCAGCTGGTCATAGAGTGAAGACCAACCTCCTTCAAGCTTGGCTACCTCGGCTTCCCAGAAAGCAGTCCTCGGGTGGAGGGCCCTCTCATCAAAGCCACTAAGAGATATCATTAGCACAAGTCTTTAAATAATCAAATAAATATTCACAACAATAATCAAAAAATGAATTGGAAATTAATTAATGGTTATCTACAACAATGAACCAATAAATCAAGTAAATGGCAATACAATAAAATGACAGAAAAAACTAGTCTACGCTCATTGCTCCCCAGCAACGGTGCCATCTAATAACCCCAAAGCATCTGATCATCGGTCAGGTGTTCCACACAAGGCAGGAACACCGTCGTCGAGGCGACCGATGAAGACCTTGGATTTACTCAGCAAGTAACCCACAATATACATAACTCAATTAATCGAAAAAATGAGGAATTAATAATTATTTTCTCTATCAAGAAATACATAGTAAATAAGCATGTAGAGGTCGAACTACAGAGAGAAATACAATTAGCCTAAGGTTATTTCTGAATAACCAATTCATTCACCGTGTATATACATTTATTATTTTTATGGGTCTTAGTTTTCTTCTATATATATTTTTTATTTTGTTTTAATTTTATATATTTTTATTTTGATTTTTTATTTCTGATTTCGTATTTTCTTTTTATATTTTATGTTTTTTCTTTTAATATATAATAAGCTGTATAAAGAGTAAATATATAATGTAAGCTAGGGTTAATAGAAAATTAAGAAAAATGACCAAAAATAAAAAAATAAAATATTTTTGTATTTAAGATAATTTTTTACTATTTTTATGTTTTTTCCTGAATTTTTGCTAATTTTTATATATTTTTAAACTAAAAAACACCCAAACTCAAGGTTTAAATAAATACCCGAAATCAAAATAGAGATAAAAATATAAAATAGAGACAAAAATTCTCCAAATTAACTTTAAAATAAAGATAATAAAATAAGGAAAATTCAGAATTAGAAAACACAATCTTTGGATTTTTTATTGATTTTATACATTTTTATAAAGATTTTTATTGTTTTTCTATTTTTTTGAGTTTTATTTTATATTTTTTGTGGTTTTTTGTCTGAAGGTCATAAATACAAAAATAGACAAAAGATTTTTTTTGATATTTTTTCAAAAAGATTTTATATTTTTTTGTTTCTTCTTTTGCAAACATGGACAAAACTACACATTTTTTATTTTTTATAAATAATAAATATCAAATAGATAAAAATGGTGGCGTGAAAGTTCAATGTACCACTAATCTATGGCTATTTTTGTGAATTTTTTAGGGGTTTATAGATGCATGAAGAAAATAAAGATAATAAAAGGAAAATGCAATACTAGCATGGGCATTTTTGTAAATAAATAAGAATGCAAGGGACTAAGTGCAATTTTCACATAAATTTATAACATGCTTCAAAAAGTTAATGGACCGGATAGAAATAAGTTAAGTCACGAGGGCTTTGATGTGAAATTCCCAAAATAACGTGTGTGGACACGTGCGCCACTAGCGAGGTCTTTAACGTAATTACTAAAAATGCAGGGGCTAGATTGTAAATTTTACCAAAAATAATACAATATTCATTTCAATTTATTGGACTAAATAATAAATACAAAAACCTACAGGGGTGTCCCTGTAATTTCACCTCGTCACGTGGGACAACACGTGAGGTGGCGTGGACTGGACCTATTTGTAATTACAAGAACTCATGGTCGTAGTTGCAAAATGTCCAATTATTTATAAACATGAACTTTTATTTACAATACTAAATGATAAAATACAAAAAAGGAGGGGCGAGATATGAAATTTACCCCTTTTATTGTGCGATCTGACGACGTTGGTTTTTTACTTATCCACGTGGCGCGCATCCTACGGTCGGTACCGCTTCGCCTTTGGAAGGTCTAGATTAGATCAGCGGGGGCTGATCCGACGATGGAGGCTCAACTTCATCCAACGGCTGGTGATCCAACTGGGCGCCCGTTCTTCATCCGATGGTGGCAAGGTTAGGACAAAGAACAAGGAAGAAATATCGATGGGGCAAACTTCCTCCGACGGTCTTAGTTTCTCCGAGGGTGCCAGATAAATGCCCGGGAAGGTCCTCCACTGGTTGGATGTCTCAGGTTGGGGGGAGGGTCACCGGAGCACCCCCATGAGGTCGGGGAAGGGGACGTGCTCCAGGTACCTCCGGCGAGGTCGATTACACCTCCAGGTGCATCGTTGGCTCTTAGGACCTACAGAAATAGACTCACAGGTCAAGGCCAATGTTCCTCGACCCGGTTAGGTGTGGAACGGGGCGAGAGATGGAGCGGGCGGTGCTGTCTGGAGAATGACAGAGCTGGGAGAGCACGTCTCTGGATCCGCTAGGGATCTGGGGGGACGGAGGTGTGAAGCGTGATCGAAAGGTGATGAGAATTGAGACGGAAATCGAGCACACGGTGGAATGATGATGATGGTGCGCGGAGGAGCTCGTCGGAGCTCAACTCTGGCGAAGTACGTGAATAGATGATTACACCAATCTAACTAACTATAGATTAATCTAAGAGTAGGAAACTGAATCTAAGCTTAAATGCAACTAAAATAAAGCATAAAAACACAACTCTTATGCATGCACGAATGCAGGGAGCAAGGTGGTCAGAGAACCACCGCATACTGCAGCTTCGTCCTTGCCACGCCCTCTTCAAGTGCGAGGGGGCTCTCAACTGTCACCTGGACCTCGACTCACTCACAAGAACACTCGGCGAAGCTCGAAGGGGGATCAAACTCACAAGGAAGAAGGATGTGAGTATTTATAGACAAGGACGACATGGGCTTGTTAGGTTAGGGTTTCTGCTCGAATCGAGGAGTGTTTGACCTTAGAATAGTGATGGCATGATCGAGGGTTGATGGCAGAAAGTTTTTCGTGAAGCAATTGAGGGGAAAACATCAATGGTTAGGAAAAGGAAAATTGGAGAAGGCGGCTTGATAGATGCCTGATACGCCAGGTGGTTGGAGGCAAGGCAGTTGACTGGAGGTCAACGTTGGCCGTACTCTGATTGGTCCAACTTAGTCGCTAGAAGACAAAGCAAAACCTATAATTGAAAGATAATTATTTAAAAAAATAAATGATTTTATTATTTTTCAATTATAAAATAAAAAATGTTAATTATTTAATGTAGTATTTTAATATTATTTTTATTTATTTTTTGGTGTAATTTATTAGTAGTTACTCTTTAATAGTGTATTTATACGTAAATTTACATGTATTTTATGTATTTTTATTTTTATTTTGCATATTTTATTTTATTTTTATATTCATTCATTTTATATATTTATAACTTAATTTTGTGGGTATAAATATATTTTATTTTATTTTTATGATAATATTTGTATACTTAAAAAAATAGATATGTATATATTTGATAGGTATAGTTTTACGTATTTTACCTACGTTTTGCATACATCTATTTATTTTAATGTATTTTATTGAATTTTATTTTAGTTTTGTATTTTTAGTAGAATATAGATAATATTTTCTATATTATAAAAATATGATAGAATTAAGAATTAATGAACATATTTCCCTTTTATTTATATACAACTATAAACATAGGTATTTTATATATGTTCTTATAGACTTATTTTATTTTACCTTTCCTTTTTGGTTTTATTTTATTTTTAATATGCACATATGTTATGAATAATATTTACAAAATTTAAAAAATATGAAATTGTAAAAATAATAAATAATGAATAAATTGAATATTTTACTCAGTATATTATACAATAGGGATCAAGAAACTAACTTTCACAATGCAACACCAAAAAATATAAAACAACCACCATTAAATATCTTGTGAGAAGTTATATACAATTAGAGGTGATTTTATATGTTTCGAGTTTTTATTTGAAATATATGGGTCTATGAAGTTTGGTTTTTGTGGTTTTTTATTTTGTGTATAAAATGAATACTGTGTATTATTTTTGTACAACCTCAATTTTGTATTTTATTTACATTATTTTCTACAACATTCATGCTCAAAGTTTCTTCATTTGATGGATAAATAATAAAGAATAATATAGGTATCAAAACCGCTTAAATAATGAATAAAAGAAGTTGGTTTTTATTGTCTTTTGGCCCTTATCTCCCCCTACTTTATTTCTTGTCAGCCAAAACAATTCTTGACTTGGTCTCTGGGTTTAGGGTCATAAACTATTTTCAATATTTTATTTCTTTTTCTTTTCTTCTCTTTATTACATAATTTTTGGAACTAAAAACATTATTTTATACAAAATAAATACAATAAATACTGAATGCTATTATGTACAAATTAATGATATTTACATGCATTAGATAGGGTATTTAAGGTCAAAATGATAGAATAAAGGTGATGAAATGGAGATTCATTAGCTACTAACATTGATTGTGTCCAACCAAAAAAATTGAATAAACAGTTTCTTATTCATTTTTGCATAAAAAAATGTTTGCATAAAAACTATAAATCTCTCAAATTAAAAAAAATCACAAAAAATGTGTCTGCATTTCACGCACATGCACTTTGACGAGCATTACATGCATTCACATTTGTGAAAAGACCTTGGATTCTGAACCGAGTTATTAGCAGAAACAAGAGTTGTCTAGACATGACTTTAATCCACCTAATTTTCAGAGGAACTTCACTAGGACCAAGGATTTTAGAAACTTCAGGTATATGACTTAGTTCTTCGAGTTCCACATGATAATGTGCAGATTTTGAATCTTAATGTCTATCATAGTCTCTTCATTCTAGGCACGACTCTGGAATAGGGAATTAATTTATAGTCTCGCACTATGCCCTTAGGTCAACTCAGACGGGGTGCGGGAAGCAAGTGTGAGTTTCTTTTCTAGTAGCGTGGACATCTAAAGACTAGAGTACGAGTAGAAATAAAGCTTCAGAAAAGTGATGGACGATTGGGCACAATTTTTTCTAAGACCTCAAAACATGTACGGAAAAAAAGATTCCATATTTGTAGGGGCACTACAAGATCCATGCAAAGCTACCTAAAAATCCAAACACAAAGAAGACTACTACCAAATAAATATTTGACCAAAAAAAAGTCCAAGCTTCAAGAAAACCTGGATATCTTGGTGGAGACTTATCTAAACTGGTCGTCTTCGCAAGGAGAGGTGACAATACTGGTCACCCTCTAGTTCTTTTCTCCATCTTCTAATTTCACCCCCTCTTCGATTGTGAACACAGCGCGACAAACCTTAGAAGTAAATAACTAACTCCCCAAGGATGAGTTAATGGAGAGGAGGTTTGCAAGGCAGTCCCGCATTCTGGAAGGGAATAGCTAAAACCTTTCACCCACCTGAGTCGATTGTTTAATGTTCATGGGGTATGCTTTGGGAGGAGGATTGATCTAAGATGACTTCTATGCCGAAATTGTGACAATGATATGTAGAATTTGGAGGTTGTTTATTTTAAAATACTAAAACTCAGAGAAGTTCTGCCAAACTAATAATCCAAATGTCAGGTCTAGCTCCATTTTCACCTTCTGCTCATGGTCTTTTTATGGAACCCAATCTCATTTCGCCACATTGCATTTCTTTCGATGCTCAGGGACGAGCATGGTTTAAGTATTGGGGGATGATGAATCTCAGATTCATCACACTAAAAATAACTATTTAAGCTCAAATCCCCAAAAATCATTGGCATTTCTTCATTTATATTACGTAATTAGCATTCATGTATATATAAATAATAATTGCATTTTTTCAATCATTATTGCATATAATAAGAAGCAAAAATCATAGACCAATTGTCCTATAAAATAGCCTAACTTGCCTGATTTTTAACTAATTCACGCTAACTCCAAACCACCTGAAACCACCTCCATTGTGTACATATCACTAACTAGAATAAATAAAAGTACAAGAAATCACTAATCTAAATAAGTGGACCAGAAACACAAACCTAATTCTAAGATTTCTGGAGTAAAACGTTGATATCTTCCTCATACAGTATTTGATTTGATCCTACTCACTTTTGAACTAATGTACATTCAAATACCTTAAAAACAAGACCAAGTTCAATAGAATCAGAGCTCATATGTGAAAGTTGGGTTTTGGGCCTCTTTTGTACATTTTGTTTTTTACCTAATTTTAACCTATTATTTTATGTATATAATTAATAATTTTTTTATTTATCTTTCATCTATTTTCTTTAACAAAAGTTTTATTAAAATGCTCAAAAATCCAAATTTAAAATGAGCTTGAAATAGAAGAAACTAACTGAGTCTGAATCTTCACTAACAATCTCTACAAAAGTAGTCGTTTTCACATTTTATTTTATTTCTTCTTTTTATTACTTTATAAAAATCCAAAAAAGAAAAAGATTAATGTGTAAATATTTATCTTTTATTTTATCATATTTTTAGGATTTTTTTCTAATTTAAATATAACTAAAAAATTATTAAACGAAAAATCAAGATGTTCTATGTACATAGAGTACCGTAAAACATCCAATATGTGCAAATGATTGATTTTTGTTTGGTCCCTTAAGGAATGTTGAGGTTCTTATAGATACGAACAACTCTCGCGAAGAAAACTTTTTTATCCGAGCTCGTTTGTTATTTACTCCTAATTTTTCATTGCATTTGATTTTCTGAATTGTCTAGGGCTGACATGTTGCAGCTACGTATCACCCATTTTTGGAATTTTTATATTTCATTTATGTAAAAAATTAAATTAAAAAATAATACAAAAAATAATAAAAAGGGGGCCACACTGCAGAGCACGTGCCTCCTGCGCACGTGCCTTGCACGTGCGCCCATCTGCTTCTCCTTCCCCCAAATGACACCGTCACCGCCTTCTACCCCATCGTAGCCTCCAATTACCATCACCATCTTCCATCTATGAGCGGCTGCGACCCCAACGTATGTCGCCCTTATCTTCCTAATCAAGCTCACGATCTCCTTTGAGATCCTAATCGAACACCACCTTCCCGATTAGCCTCGCATCCTCATCAAATGCAATATCGCCAACTCCCATACGAACCCAATTGATCCTAATTGCCACTACTTAGACGATCGCTGATCTACTGCCTTCCATAGTTGGCCAACTCCTCTGCTATATAACTAGAGCTCTGCCTCTCATCTTCATATCATCTGTCGTTAGCCCTATGTAAAATACGACCTGCGGTGGTGACAGCTCGGAGACCACCATCCTCGGCGAGATCCAAAGCCTCGTGGCATTGCCGCAACGCGCCTTACCGTCTGTCTCCGTGCGAACTGCTCAGCTCCTATCTCGACTATTGAGCCACCACTACCAACATCTTCGCTGCCATCAACAACTACGTTGATACACCACCTGCATCTTTGCCAACTCCACAACGCGACTTCAACTCCACCGCTTCTACGCCGGCGTTCCTCCTCATCGACTTATCTCGCAGCCCACCATGACTCCACTAACATCATCACCTTGGAGGATCCACCCCTAGGAGATCCACCTCCAGATGCATGGGCCACTCCGCTCCTCTCAATCATGCCTCTGCCTCCAGCCATGGGGCCTTGCTCTGCCACAGACGACCCCTACTACAGCTCGCACCACCTGCGACTCCAGGACCCTTGGCTTGCACCTCTCCACTCCAGCATTACCACCACCAAGCATCCCTTCCTCTGACTGCTCCTCCTTCGCCCGACCCTTGGATACCTACACCGCATTGAACTCTTGGAGGACCCCTGGCTTGCAACTCTCTGCTCCGACGTGACCACCGCCAAGCATCCCTTGCTCTGACTGCTCTGCCTTCGCCAACACCTAGGGAGCCTGCACCTCCATTGACTCTAGTCCGCGCCACTGCGCATAGGTCCCGAGGCCCCCTCCCGCATGTGTTGCATGTGCCTAGAGGGGGAACTTGCATCGAGGCCCCCCGAAGATCCTCCATTTACCAAGAGCACCCCTGCCAATCCAAGTGCACGTGTTGAGTACGTGCCTGTTGAATCCACGATTCATCATCTCAATATCTTGATCTTAGCAAAATCCCCAAGTAAAATCCCAAATAAATGTCCATAAAATCAATAAATTAACAAAATAACTCTTATAAATAAAATACATTAATTATTGTATATTAGATTGTACAAAATAAATTACACATAAAAAGCCGTAAAAATAAAGGAGTTTTATACATGTAAATAGCCCAAAACTTCATGTATTTTTAATAATTTCATTTCAACTCCTTTTTGCCTAATTCTTTCTCAAACTTGTTTATAAAAATGTATATAAAAAAAAATACAAAATAAATTTTGCCTCAAATAAATGCTCCTAGATCTCAAAGAGAAAAAGCCATAAAGTCCAACTTCCAAGCAAAATTCCTACTCCGTTTGAACTCCAAAATCACCAAACTCACTTTTAAAGTTCAAGTTAGAAAATTATCTATCCAACGGAAGTGGTTTCATTAAAATCGGAGCTCATTTGCAAAAGTTGGGTTTTGGGACCTAGATGTACATTATATATCATGAATATATTCATTCTTTCTTCAATTTTTATTGTATCTTTCTTAATTACTAAAAATACAAAAAAAATCATGCTTGTGTTGTATTTTATTTATATTATTTTATTGTATTTTTCTGTTGTAAATATCTCTTATTAGAAAGACAAAAAAATTACATATTAGAAAAGTAAAAAAAATGTACATGTTGTTTGTCTTCCCTTGTAAATTCTCCACTATTTATTTTCTTCTTTTTTATTCTATTGTAATTAAAGTAGCCAAATTTATTTCATTTATTTATTTAATTTCCATTCTCTACAATAACCACCAATTCAACTCCATTATGCCACCATTTGTTTCCAACTTCCCATTCAACTCCATTAATAATACAACCTCCCATTCAACTCCACCATCTTAATAACTTCTCATGTCATCCTATTTATATACATGTCATTCTCCTCATTTTTGCCTTTGATCCATCTTTATGTGAGGAGAGCCTAGTTCCCAGAGTTGAATCGGTGACAGCGACGCAACCGCGACCGAGTGACGACAGCCCTCTCTCCGGTGAGATCCGTTGGGTTTTTGGCCAATATCGCAGCCACAACCGCGCACTGCTCGAGCTCATTGCTTGCCGGCGATTTGAGCGAAGACCGTGCTCTCGTGAGCACATCATAGGCGACCGTCCATCGTAGGTAATTTTATTTTCATTTTGTCATCTTTGTTATTTCATTTGCAAATTTTTTTTATCACATTCACCACCCAAAATCTTTCATTTATTTAGTTCATCATTGTCACCACCACCAACCCATTTTTTTAATCATATTCCCTGTTTAAGAAAATTAAAAAATTTTGAAAAAAATATTAAAAAATCCTTTATTACAGCAGTAAAAAAATTCAAAAAAAAATTTAAAAAAGGGCAGCAACAACGGTGGGAGTACCCACTGCCACCGCTCATCCTCTCCACCACTGAAGCACGCTGCCCCCCAAGGCCACCGCCGCCGTGCGTGGTCGGCGCCCTCCGCCTCTCCGTCGCCGCCGTGCGCAGGCGGCTCTCTCCTCCTCGCGCGGTCGCGTGCGAGCGGCGCCGTCGCTCATCCTCTCCGCCGTCCTCCCAACGCCACCCGCGGCCTTCGCTCCTCCACCGTAGCGTGCCACCGCTCCATTGACGCCTCCGACGACCGCACGGCCGCGGCTGAGCCACCCGTCCTCCGCCTCAACCCGCTGCCGACCTTCCTAGTTGGGTTCTCCTTCGTACGTCTCAGGGATGAAGAAGGTGCTTTTCCCCTTTGAATTATTTTATTGTAAAAATTACATTTTGATTATATATAGTTTTTGTAATTACAAAATGGTCCTTATGCTTATTCTG
This sequence comes from Ottelia alismoides, assembly GCA_037367405.1. Taxonomy (NCBI): domain Eukaryota; kingdom Viridiplantae; phylum Streptophyta; class Magnoliopsida; order Alismatales; family Hydrocharitaceae; genus Ottelia; species Ottelia alismoides. The sequence goes on along the minus strand of JAZKJV010009896.1, from coordinate 337,793 downwards.
CATTGCAATTTCAGCTTCTGTATTTGCACTAATACCCCTATGTTTGTGTGTTAATTTGGACACTTATTTTGCATATTTTTATTCAATGAAAAATATGTTGATGTTGAGCAACTAATTCTATACCTCATGGATATTTATTAATATTTTTTTTATCATTGGGTAATTTATTAAAATTATGTAACTGAAATTCTGTATATTTTACCCAAATTGAGTTCTTAAATTTATATCTCAGACACGGTTGCTCTAAAACTTCCACAAAAATTAATATTGATGCCTTGAAATGTGTGTAAGTTACAATCCAAATTTCACGTCCATTTGAGTTGTCTTGTGTCTGAAATAAATTGTGTAGTGATTTTAGTATTTGATTTTTAATTAAATCCGTATACATCCTTTTTACGAAATTTCAAGTCTTCTGTATGCCACATGACTGTACCTATTTGGGATAATTATCTCTGAGTCTGATTTGATAACATGGATTTATGAAGAATTATTTACTCACTGTCACTCTATTTTCACTGAAAAATCCAAAAAAAAATTCATACTTTGTCAAAAAATTCAAAAAAATTTACTGCAGTCACTTCATCATGTTTTCATTCCAGTAATTTTTTCATAATTTTTGCTTACTGTTTGTATGAAAAATTATGAAAAAACCCATAAAAAGTGTGTATTTTTCATTGTTGCATTTTAACCCATAAAATTCCAAAAAAAGTACCTTGCATTCATCTCTGGATTAGGACTCTAGGAAAAATATAATTTGCCTAAATTGGACTATTTTGACATTAAAATTAATTTGGCCTTGTTGTATGCTTTCTTAATGTTGTAATTCACTTGCATTTGCCTTTCACCTTTGTTTTTGCATTAAAAAAATCTAAAAAAAAACCGCGTGGAAATCTAGATCTTAAATTTCAAATTAAACCCAAGTTGTTCCTTTGCCTCCTTGAGTTCGACCCCGGACTTGCCCGGGATATAAATTAAAGCCGAGACACTCTTCACGGAGATCTTCTCTCGGTTCTGACTGAATCGCTAAGTACACGTGCTACAATGTGACAAATTATTTATTGTATTTAGCAGCTCGTCAGATGACGCCGTTTCCGGGGAGGCAACCGACTTAGGGATTAATTTGAATTTTGGATTTAGATTTTCTCTACTCGGGTAGTCTGACCCTCGAACCACTTGTATTTATTCCATTTTTTGCAATTATTTCTCTTCATATTTTTGTATATATCTTGTTGTTTATCTCTCTAATATAAATCTCATTTTCCTTGCGAGGGTCCGGTGGACTTGGAGTGCATCGGAGGTCGACGGACGTGACGCGTGCCGACTGGTGAAGAGCTGGGAGAATTTATTTATTTCGAGAGAGCTTTTGCAAATTTTTGTAATTTTTTATCTTGCTCATTTACAGCGGCTCTTATTTGAGAGCTCGCGTGTGTAAAAAAGACTTGGACATTATTTGTGGTGTGTCGAGACCTGTTTCATTCTCCGGTGAGGGTGGGGTCTCGACTTGAGTGGAGAACTTAAGGATTAGGCACACGGTAGTATAGAATCAAATTTGTTTGTGCCCATCGTAAATTAGGTCACACATATCTTAGAAGATTCACATATCTTATAAGATTCATAATGAGACGCACATAGACACGTACTACTTATCTCAAATTCAATCAATTCTTCCCCGCTAATAGTATATTGTTTAGGTACGATTTGCTCGATCTGCATGTATTTAGTGTAATATTTACAAATTCAGTTTTGCATAACGCATGGAGAGTGCTGGGATTCACTGTAAGTATACCTTCTTTTGAGCATGCATCATAGTTTCTCGTTTGCATTCTGATTTCCGACTCCCTTCTTGATTTACAATTTAAGGTCAAAAAGGAAATTGGGACTGAACGGTAGACATGTTTGTGTGTTCAGCTTAATTTCAAGTGATAACCTAACTCTAAAATCGGGACTTAATTGAGCAGATCGATTAAATAATTGGAATGAAAAGAACCCTTGTTCTCGGTTGCATAAAGCCCTCATTGTTTGTTTTAATTGCAAGTGAGAGAGAGACGACCCTAGGATAGAGCCAAGCCTGGATTTCTTACTTACTACGGGTTCTTTCTTTTTAGGCGATTAGCTACTTTTCAGTGAGGATTTACGGGTAGCCGGTAAACGGTACGGACTTCCTTAGCAGAGTGGGAGGTTTAGAGGACGCCTTAGTCCTCAAGGAATGGGTAGCCGTATTTCGGTCCGTACTTACTCCTATACTGGCTGAAAGTAGGTCAAACTAGTCGTAAGAACCGGGCCAGTCTGTAGGAAAATACTGGCACCTAACAGCTCGTTAATCTTTCCAAGATTGTATTTCTCACCAACTAAAATTGACCAGATAATTCGGCTGAACCCTTATGGCCATCACGTGTTGAGTTGGTGAAATTGAGGGTTTAAATTGTGTGAGTTCACTCCGTACATTTACGTGCACCGTAGAACTAGCGCCTCATTGACTATCGTGATCTAATCAGTTCTTTTGACATCAAAGATGACTGATTGGGGGATATTTATTCGGTTTTGTGAATATCTCGTTGAACCCTTAAAAAAGTACGTCTTCAATGGTCCAAGCGCAACTTGGACCAACCTGGACTCATGACCCTCTTGAGCCCAGGATCACTCACTCTTAGGATGGTTACTCTCAAACCATTCCATTTCTCTCTTCCCACCTCACCGAGGAAGACCATCGCCTTGGTGAGAATATCATGATTCATAAATCCTCTTCTAATCAAGCACACATTGCTGATTCAGGACATAAAGAAGATTCAAGTAAAATGCCTCCAAGGAAGAAAGAAGAGGAAGAAGAGAACCATGAAGACCCAATGAGAATGATACTTGCCAGATTAGCTGCATCTGAGCAGCAACACGCACTACTCCGAGCTCAGCTAGGGCAACTAAATGTTGGGGTCGAACCACCAATGGATGCGTCATACAACCCCGAACAATATCAAATTCATAACTACTTGAGTCCGATCGAACCCAATGTTGATTTTGAATTGAAGCTGCATTTTCTGAACCTACTGCCACATTTTGATGGGAATGCTTCTGAGGAGCCATATGCATTCCTAAGGGATTTTGAGCTCATCTGTGCTAACCTCAAACATAATAATGTTAGCCAGGATTATATTAGGCTCAAAGCCCTTTCATTTGCCTTGGGTGGAAAAGCTGATTACTGGGTAAAAAATCTTGGAATCATCGTCACCACTTATGCCCAGTTCAAGGACCTATTTCTAAAGAAGTTCTACCCGTTGAGTAGAACTAACATGATGAGGAAGCGAATTACGAGTTTTTCCCAGTTACCACATGAAGCCTTCTGTGATGCTTGGGAAAGATTCAAGGACATCCTGCAGAAGTGTCCCTGTCACAATTTAGATGATAACATCTTGGTCCAATCATTCTTCACTGGTCTCAACCTTGAGATGCAGGGTTTAGTGAGCACTTCCCGTGGAGGCAGCTATACATCACGAGGAGCGGATGCCGTCTGGATGGTATTCGAGCAGATGGCTGAAACTAGCCGCTCACAGATGGCCAGCAGGGCCTATACACCATCCACCAGTTCACTCTCATTTGGAGGGGGAAAATCAGCTATAGTCGATCTCTCTCTCAGGACGTGATCCCTAGCATGGGAATTCTTGCAGACAAGCTTACTGTAGTAGAGAAGATCGACAGGAGGATTGATGAGTTAGACCGGAGCATCTCCAATCTTCCAAAACAGATGGAGGAGTTGACTGAGAAGGTATCTAAGATAAGGATACCTGCCGTGACTGCACCCTCTGCTCCCGTATACCAAGTTCACCATGTTCAGGAGCAGTTTGTGTCAGGGCAACCCCAGCTGTGGGAGTAGGACCAATCCTATGCCCACTCTTTCCAGCAGCCACCTCCATTAGCAGAGACAGTCCAAGAGGAGCCTCCTCCAGTTTGGGAGGTGAATGGGATATGGTATACTCAGGACCCAGCCAGATAGGGAAGTATGAGAGACCCACAGACCTATCAACGTCCCCCAACCTTTCACAACACCGCATTCACCTCCGCACCACCTCCTTCACAGCAGAGCCCTGTATTCTAGCCACCCCAGCAGCAGAGGCAGCAGTACCAGCAGTATTACCGACAGGGCCATTACCAGACGGGCCAGTAGGGCCCGTAACCCCAGCAGCAGCAGCAGATGCAGTACACTGGCCAACAATGCCAGTCTTCCCGTTCTTCTTCACAGTCTTATCCACTTCCTTCTTTGTCTAGTCCCGTGGATATTCAGCAGCACATACTCGATGAGCTACATTCATACAAGAACGAGATTCATGACTTACGGGTGGATGTCAACCGCCTGTCCAGATGGCGAGACGAGCAGACTGCACCCTCTACCTCTATTCCAGCCCAAGTTCAGGCCAACTCCAATAGCCTGAACCGTTCTAGTTCTCAACAGCACTTTGGTCAGGTATACTATTCAGCATGTCCTAGATCTAAACATGAGATTCTTTTGTGTGACGAGGCTAACCACATGTCACTCAGGAGCGGAAGGACCATGGTCGTACCTAACTGGGTGAGGGACACGAGGAGGGGCATCTCTGGAGCTCTACCCTAGGAGTCTTCAGAGGACGAGGAGGAGAGGCATCATATTTCGGAGTCCCATCAGCACCGTTCGAGGATTTCCACTCAGGGAGCCGAGAGGAGGAGGAGAGCACGTATGCAGCATCATCAGCATGGATATTCTTATGAGTCTACAAAAGATCTTGCATCTCCGGTTGTGGCGTATACCACTCCAGCTTCTATTCCACAACCTTTAGTAGATAGTTTTGATTTCGATTCCATGTTGCATCAAAAAGATTCTTGTATAAAGAACTCTGACGTTAAATCAAAGAATGATCTTTCAGTTCATGATTCAGACTCTTCATCCTCTGTTTCCCTAGCTTAAATCCCTTTCCCCCGTGCTCTTACGGCAGGAAAGTGCATCAAAAAGATTCAGAAAGATGACCCCGATATGGCACGATTTTGTAAAGAAAACATTACAGTTAAGGTGCCATTTGATGAATATGTGGCTAACCATCATGCCTTCCAAAAATACCTTAAGGTGAGATGCACACCTAGAAGGGTTAGCAGGAAGAAAGATAACCGAAATATAAAGACACATGTCTTATAAGTAGCCACAACCTATTGTCTCAAGAATCAGTCTTTGCCAAAGAAAAAGAGAGACATGGATGCTCACTATGTGGAGAGTCGTATTGACAAAATTGCATTTGCACGCACACTCTTAGATAACGGTTCTTCGATCAACTTACTTCCCTTAGCATTATATCAAAAATTGGAGTTGGGACCACTTCGCAAATCTAGAGCTTTACTCCAATTCGCAGATCGTTCAGTGAAGAGACCTAAGGGAGAAGTGAAGAACGTCGTTATCTCGATTGAGGGGCAGAACTATCAGGTGGACTTCACAGTCTTGGACATGTAGACCCCCAATCATTGGAGAGAATCTCAGATCATTCTTGGGCGACCCTTCCTTAGGACCGCAGGCGCAGCTTTTGATTATGGTACGAGAATGATGATGTTCCATTCTCCAGGCGAAGAGGTGAACCTTGAGATGAAGCAAACCAAGTGTTAGCGACCTGATTCAGAGAGTAGTACAGAGTACTCATCTTCAGAGGCAGATTGCAATATGATTAGTACAGTTGGGATTTGGGGACAAATTCCTTCAGGACAGAGCGAGACCTTTTCATCTGGAGAGGATACAGTGCATGATGCAGTTTGACAGGTGTTGTCTGATCTTGCAAGAGATGCATCAACCTATTCTCATGATGATATAGAGATTTATCCGGATCTGTCAGTTCCATCCTCTTCGGAACAATCATGGGACATAGATGACGAGTCAGACGTGGCTTTTGTCAATTATTTGGATATTTTTGACGATCCGACTCCCGATACTTCTGATTTGGTGGTGAGTACTACTCAACTTAGCCCACCTTCATGCAGCACAGAACCAGATTCAGATTCAATTCAGTCAGATTTGCTTGATGATACCACATTGCTAGAACTGAAATCACTACCTCCTATACTCAAGTATGCCTTTCTTGCGGGACCCAAAGAGAGATATCCTGTCATCATTAGCTCAGACTTGACTTTAGAACAGGAGTCTAGGTTGTCAGAAGTCTTAGAGAGGAACCACAAAGCAATAGGCTGGATAGTGTCGGATCTCGTGGGCATCAACCCCGCTCTCTGCTCGCACCATATTTTTATTGAGGATAATGTGAGACCTTCCCGTGAGTTCCAAAGGAGACTTGACCCCAATCTACGGGAAGTAGTGAAGAAAGAAATTGAGAAATGGTGCAAAGCAGGGTTTATATACCCTATTTCTGACACCAAGTGGGTGGCCCCACTTCATGTTGTCCCAAAGAAGTCGGGAATTCAGATGGTCACCAACGAGGAGGGGGTAGAGATCGCGATACGAGTACCTAAGTCGTGGTGTGTCTGTGTTGACTACAGGCGCCTGAATGCTGCGAACAAGAAAGATCACTTTCCCTTACCGTTTATTGATCAGATCTTGGAGAGACTTGCAGGGAAAGAGTTCTTCTGTTTTCTCGGCGGGTACTCAGGCTACAACCAGGTGGCCATAGCCCCTGAGGACCAGGAAAAGACCACATTCACATGTCCATTCGGCACTTATGCTTTCAGGCGCATGCCATTTGGGCTCTGCAATGCCCCGGGCACATTTCAGCGGTGCATGATAGCCATATTTGCCGAGATGGTGGGAGATTTCTTGGAAGTATTCATGGATGACTTCTCGGTCCATGGTGATTCTTTTGATACATGTTTAGCGCACTTGGACCGAGTCCTCACGAGGTGTAGAGAGGTGAATCTGGTACTCTCCTGAGAGAAGAGTCACTTTATGGTGATGGTGGGTATCGTGTTGGGGCATGTCATCTCCAAAAGGGGAATGGAGGTTGACCCTGCCAAGGTGGAGGTGATCAAGAAACTCGATCCACCTACCAACGTGAAGTCAGTGCGATCATTCTTAGGGCATGTTGGATTCTATAGGAGATTCCTTCAGGATTTTTCAAAGATCGCCCACCCACTGACAGAGCTCTTAGGAAAAGACACAGTGTTCGTTGTAGATCACAGGTGTTTGGAGGCCTTTGAGCTCTTGAAAAGGAAGATTTGTGCCTCGCCTATCCTACAAGCTCCTGACTGGTCTCCCCCCTTTGAGATCATGACTGACGCTTCAGATTTTGTCTATAGGAGATGTGTTAGGACAACGGCGAGAAGGGATTCCGTTTACGATCCATTACACGAGCAAAGTATTAGATCCTACACAGAAAAATTATACAGTGACTGAAAAGGAAATGCTCGCAGTAGTATGGGCCCTCGAGAAGTTCATATCATATATTTTGGGCTCTGAGGTGACAATTTACACAGATCACACAGCCATTCGATACTTAATGGAAAAGAAGGACGTGAAGGCACGTCTTCTTAGGTGGATTTTACTCCTTCAGGATTTTGATTTGGAGATTAAAGAAAAACCTGAAGTGAAGAATGTCGTGGCTGATCACCTTTCTCGGATTGAACTTATGGATTCTCCTGATCATGAGCGGATTAGAGAGACCTTCCCATATGAGTCAATTTGTGTTATTGACTCACTCCCGTGGAATGCCAACATGGTGAACTATCTTATCTCCAAGAAGGTTCCCCATGGTTGGACTAGGAGCAACATTGATCGACTGAAGTCAGATTCGAGGAGATACCACTGGGACGATCCTTTCCTTTTCTGTGAAGGACCAGATTGTGTTTGGAGAAGGTGTATTCCTCAGGAGGAATACCAGAGTGTCCTCACATATTGTCATTCACTTGAGGCTGGAGGACACCATTCGGGAAAGAGAACTGCTCACAAAGTACTTCAATGTGAATTGTATTGGCCGACCTTGTTTAGAGATGCTATTAATTTTGTGCAGTCGTGTCCGATTTGTCAAAGGATGGGAGGGACAGTTGGACAAAGAGATGAGATGCCCATGCAACCGGTGATTATTTCTGATGTTTTTGATCCATGGGGAATAGATTTTATGGGTCCCTTTCCCAACAGCCAAGGACATGAGTCCATATTGTTGGCGGTTGATTATTTATCCGGGTGGGTGGAGGCTATCCCAACTTGAACCACAGACTGCAAGACTGTCTGTAAGTTTGTGAGAGACCATATTATTGCTAGGTTCGGGGTGCCAAAAGTTTTGATATCTTATGGGGGTAGCCATTTTGTGGACCGAGATATGAGATCTTCAGCTAAGGACTATGGATTTGAGCATAGAGTTACTAGTCCTTACCACCCACAGTCCAACGGCATGGCAGAGGTTTCGAACAGAGAGGTGAATATTTTGCAGAAATTGGTTCGTCCCGATAGGAAGAACTGGTCTCAACTCTTGGACCAAGTTCTGTGGGCCTATAGGACAACCTACAAGACACCATTGGGCACTTCACCATTTAGAATGATCTTTGGCAAGCCATGCCATTTTCCCGTAGAATTGATTCATAAATCCGAATGGGCAATTAAGAAGATTAATTGGAGTTGTCACCTAGGGAAGCTTTGCCGAGACTTGAACTTGAACGAGCTCATGGAAATCCGAAACAGGGCATATGACAACAGTTTGATTTATAAGGACAAAGTAAAGAGATGGCATGATCAGCACATTAGGTGCAAAGACTTTGTCCCTGGACAAAAGGTATGGTTGTTCAATGCCAGGTTGAAGATGTTTCATGGGAAGCTCAAATCTAAATGGACGGGTCCCTTTGTGGTTAAGAAAGTGCACGAGAATGGAAGTGTAGAGATAGCTGATCTCATAGATGGTGCACAATCTCATGTGGTGAATGGACAACTGTTGAAGCATTTTGTTGATTAGAAAGAGCAGTTAGTCCAAGTCGAGGTCATCAACTTCATACAGTGTGAGCACAAAGCAGATACATCTTATTACTCTTCATGAAGATGCAGCATCAAGATTCAACATCTTAGAAGATTCAATCACTCTTGTACATATTCTCCCTTCTTTGTATATTCTCGAGATCGCATCGGTTCTCACACTTACTCTTGTCCTATACTTAGGCTGACCAAAGCCTAAGTATAGGGGGGACCGATGCCCACCATGTGTATATACTCATCATTTCTCCTCTTGACCTCGTCCTCCCCATTTTAACTCTTCTTCTACACTTAGGCTGACCAGAGCCTAAGTATAGGGGGGCAGATCGACTTTTATATTTTTTTTTATTATTTTAGCTTTCCTACGCTTAGTACGAGCTATGTCTTTTGTCACCTAGTGCCATGAGGACATAGCACAATCTAAGTATAGGGGGCGTGTATATATTACATATATACTTTAACCATAGCTCGTACTTTCACGTATTTTTGTATATATTATACAATAATTATGGGGTGGGTAAAAAAAATTCAAAAAAAATCTCTTAAAAAAATCTTTAAAAAAACATTTTTCTAAAAAAACTCTTTTTCCTTATTTGCTAAAAAAAACTTTTCAAAAAAAAATCCTCTTTAAAAAAAACTTTTTCAAAAAAAATCCTTTCTTATTTACCTATCATTTTCAAAAAAAACTCTTGAAAAAAAACAAAACTTTTCTAACAAAAAAAACTTTTTCTAAAACTTAAAAAAAATCAATCATAAAAAAAACTAAAAAAACTAAAAAAAACTAACTAATAAGTTGGTTTAATCCCTGGCACAATTCACTTTCATACAAGACTAGTGATGTTCAAGAACACTTGGTTTATGAGATCTTGAGATTTTGAGTTAACCAGCCTTAGTCATTAGGGTCTTGGAATTAATTATTCACATTTCCTTAATTTGAAAGATTTGTGTGCTATATTGCATGCTTAGTCTCTACCTTAAGAATATGATCAACACCTCACATACACGACTGCAGTTACGATGAGATGAGTTGAAATTCACAAGACTAGTGATGTTCAAGAACACATGGTTTATGAGATCTTGAGATTTTGAGTTAACCAGCCTTAGTCATTAGGGTCTTGGACTTAATTATTCACATTTCCCTAATTTGAAAGATTTGTGTGTTATATTGCATGCTTAGTATCTAACTTAAGAATATGATCAACACCTCACATACACGACTGCAGTTATGATGAGATGAGTTGAAATTTCACTTGAGGAACTGGGATGAGGGATTTGAGTTTGGACTTGATTTGATGATGCTCGAGGATGGGATAAAATCAATGAAGGCCTCATGAAACCTGAGTGTCAGCATCTTTAGCCAGTATGAGAACATGGTTCTTGTACTATCTCTTGACATTTACCTATGTGCTAGGGTGTGATAAAATTAAAAAATGTTGATCAGTGTGCGCCAACTCTTGGTAAAAGCAGTTGAGCTAGCCAAAAAAATACTACAAAGGAATGAAATTATAAAGAGAAGCTCTCATTCCACAAAGTCAATTATCAAAAGAGCTTCCATCAAAGGCGAGCGCTCCCAACCATTTCAAAGTGTCCACTTGGACCACCGCTATTAGGACCAGGAGTCAGGCTTGCACCAAAAAAGGGCTCTGCATCGTAAATGCTACAAGTCTGGGTGTAGAAGGTACGGTAGGTACTCAAAAAAGGCACACCCCGCTGTACTCCCAGGAAAACAAGTGCAGACGACTCCAACTTCTCTTGACGGACGCACTGATCTATACCAAAAGAATGCATTGAGTAATAAGGCACTAGAGAGAATCCTTGTTCCAATGAGAGGGAGAGAAGAAATGACACAATCCTATACCCTCCATCAACTGGCCTTCCATCTACACTTTTAAGTCTGACAACTAAAGAGACGGTGGATTGGATGCAAGAAATGATTTACTCCCTAGTGTTGAGGATCGGGTCCTTAGGAGAGTCTCTTGGACTGGAACCTTGGGTGACGTTGTGACTCTACTCTTGTAACTGTGGTCAACACTTAAAGTCATATCATTACTATATATGTATACAAAGAGAGTCTGATGGTTAGGGAAATTGGATACCTTTTGACTAGAGCTTGGTTCATCTTAGAATTTTAGGATCTCTAAAACAAAGAGTTCTTTAACGGATCAAGTCTTGTATTCACATGCACAGTCAGGGGTTATTCTAACTTATTCATTCTTTATTTGCTCGAGGACTAGCAAAGCTTAAGTATAGGGGGTGATGAATCCACGATTCATCATCTCAATATCTTGATCTTAGCAAAATCCCCAAGTAAAATCCCAAATAAATGTCCATAAAATCAATAAATTAACAAAATAACTCTTATAAATAAAATACATTAATTATTGTATATTAGATTGTACAAAATAAATTACACATAAAAAGCAGCAAAAATAAAGGAGTTTTATACATGTAAATAGCCCAAAACATCATGTATTTTTAATAATTTCATTTCAAATCCTTTTTGCCTAATTCTTTCTCAAACTTGTTTATAAAAATCTATATAAAAATACAAAAATACAAAATAAATTTTGCATCAAATGAATGCTCCTAGATCCCAAAGAGAAAAAGCCGTAAAGTCCAACTTCCAAGCCAAATTCCCGCTCCGTCTGAATTCCAAATTCACAAAACTCACTTTTAAAGTTCAAGTTAGAAAATTATCTATCCAACGGAAGTGGTTTCATTAAAACCAGAGCTCATTTGCAAAAGTTGGGTTTTGTGACCTAGATGTACATTGTATATCGTAAATATATTCATTATTTCTTCAATTTTTATTGTATCTTTCTTAATTATTAAAAATACAAAAAAACCATGCTTGTGTTGTATTTTTTATATTATTTTATTGTATTTTTCCGTTGTAAATTCTCTTATTAAAAGGCAAAAAAATTACATATTAGAAAAGTAAAAAAAATGTACATGTTGTTTGTCTTCCCTTGTAATTAAAGTAGCCAACTTTATTTCATTTATTTATTTAATTTCCATTCTCTACAATAACCACCAATTCAACTACATTATTCCACCATTTTTTCCAACTTCCCATTCAACTCCATTAATAATACAACCTCCCATTCAACTCCACCATCTTAGTAACTTCTCATGTCATCCTCTTTATATACATGTCATTCTCCTCATTTTTGCCTTTGATCCATCTTTATGTGAGGAGAGCCTAGTTCCCAGAGTTGAATCGGTGACAGTGACGCAACCGTGGCCGAGCGACGACAGCCCTCTCTCCGGTGAGATCCGTTGGCTTTTTGGGCAACATCGCAGCCGCAACCGTGCACTGCTCAAGCTCATCGCTTGCTGGCGATTTGAGCGAAGACCGTGCTCTCGTGAGCACATCATAGGCGACCATCCATCATAGGTAATTTTATTTTCATTTTATCATCTTTGTTATTTCATTTGCAAAATTTTTTATCACATTCACCACCCAAAATCTTTCATTTATTTTGTTCATCATCGTCACCACCACCAACCCATTTTTTTAATCATATTCCCTATTTAAGGAAAATTAAAAAAAATGAAAAACAAAAAAAATATTAAAAAACCCTTTATTACAGCAGTAAAAAATAAAAAAACAAAAAAAATTTAAAAAAAGGGGCAGCAGCAACGGTGGGAGTACCCACCGCCGCCGCTCATCCTCTCCACCAACGCAGCACGCCGCCCCCCAAGGCCACCGCCGCCGTGCACGGTCGGCGCCCTCCGCCTCTCCGTCGCCGCCGTGTGCAGGCGGCTCTCTCCTCCTCGCGCGACCGCGCACGAGCGGCGTTGCCGCTCATCCTCTCTGCCGTCCTCCCAACGCCACCCGCGGCCTCCGCTCCTCCACCGTAACGCGCCACCGCACCACCAACGCCTCCAACCACCGCGCGGCCGCGCGGCTGAGCCGCCCCTCCTCCGCCTCAACCCGTCGCCGACCTTCCCAGTTGGGTTCTCTTTCGTACGTCTCAGGGAAGAAGAAGGTGCTTTTCCCCTTTAAATTATTTTATTGTAAAAATTACATTTTCTTTATTTATAGTTTTTGTAATTACGAAATGGTACATGTACATATTCTGCATTGCAATCTCAGCTTCTGTATTTGCACTGATACCCCTATGTTTGTGTGTTAATTTGGACACTTGTTTTGCATATTTTTATTCATTGAAAAATATATTGATGTTGAGCAACTAATTCTATACCTCATGGATATTTACTTATATTTTTGTTGTCATTGGGTAATTTATTAAAATTATGTAACTGAAATTCTGTATATTTTACCCAAATTGAGTTCTTAAATTTATATCTCACACACGGTTGCTTTAAAAATTCCACAAAAATTAATAATGATGCCTTGAAATGTGAATAAGTTACAGTCCAAATTTCACATCCATTGGAGTTGTCTTGTACCTGAAATAAATTGTGTAGTGATTTTAGTATTTGATTTTTAATTAAATCCGCATAATTCTTTTTACGAAATTTCAAGTCTCCTGTATGCCACATGACAATACCTATTTGAGATAATTATCTCTGAGTCTGAATTGATAACATGGATTTATGAAGAATTATTTTCTCACTGTCACTATGTTTTCACTGAAAAATACATACAAAATTGATACTTTGTCAAAAAATTCCAAAAAAATTACTGTAGTCATGTTTCATCATGTTTTCATTCCAGTAACCTTTTCATAATTTTTGCTTACTGTTTTGAAAAATTATGAAAAAACCCATAAAAAGTGTGTATTTTTCATTGTTGCATTTTAACCCATAAAATTCCAAAAAAAAGTATCTTGCATTCATCTATGGATTACGACTTTAGGAAAAATATAATTTGCCTAAATTGGACTATTTTGACATTAAAACTAATTTGGCCTTGTTGTATGCTTTCTTAGTGTCGTAATTCACTTGCATTTGCCTTTCACCTTTGTTTTTGCATTAAAAAAAATCTAAAAACAACCGCGAGGAAATCTAGATCTTAAATTTCAAATTAAACCCAAGTTGTTCCTTTGCCTCTCTGAGTTCGACCCCAGACTTGCCCGGGATATAAATTAAAGCCGAGACACTCTTCACGGAGATCTTCTCTCGGTTCTGACTGAATCGCTAAGTACACGTGCTACAACGTGACCGAATTATTTATCGTATTTAGCAACTCGTCAGTGCACTTTGGAAGTTTTGCAAGAAGGACCTCTAGGGTCTCGGTAAAATTCTTTTAAATCATCCTGCATTTTATTTTATTTTCTAAATATTGCAATGATACCCGTTTGTTCTTGCTACATTTTGAACCTATTTCTTGCATCATTTTATTATTTAAAATTTTGCATGGTGTGTTTCAATTATTTCTCTACAATATGGCATGCTTGTGATATCTTTACTCTTTGTGGTTAATTAATAATAAATATTCTTGTGATAAATTGCATATTTTCCCATGTCTATGTTTAGAAAGTCATAGTTAATTAACCACTGCTTGAAAATTTGCCGAAAATTTAATGATCATAGAATTAGCTGTGTTTAACATATTACCTGAAAGAATTACATTTGCAAGTATGGTTTGCTTTATAAAAATCATTTTTTGGATTTCAATCATTAATTTTTAATAGGCATTAAAATTTGTAATTTTGAGGTTTTGGATTTTTATGAGATAAATCACCAAGTGATAGACCTTGGATAATTTTATTCCTTGAAAATAGATAGGATTAATATTTATTATAAATAAATATTTAAATTCACACCATTTGCATTCATAAATTCTTTAAATATTCATCTTGCATCCGAAAATTCAAAAAAAAAATACAGTGTGTTCATTTTACCATATTTTACATCTCGACGAAGTTTTCTAATTGTTGGATATCATTTGATTGATATTCATTTTCTAGTCCTTAAATTCAGAAGCATTTGCATTTTGCGCCCAAAATTGCATTAAAAATACCACGAAATACCGCATCGAAAACTATGCACGAACTTTGATAGACAAAATTCTAGGTTGTTCCTTCGCCTCACTGAGTTCGACCTTGGGTCTTGACCAGGAATAATAAACATAAAATCTCGCTGATAAAAATTGCTTATTTAATTGTGGTTATCTCTTGACTGATTCCAAATCCCCCCTCTTACAAAGAAACGACAAATTTAAACTATAATTTACGCAAATTAATGTAGCATTTTCGTGGCTCATCAGATGGCATCATTGCTGGGGAGGCAAACATCTTAGATTTTTGTCTAAAAATTAGGGCTATGTTTTCCACACATTCGGGTAGTCTAAGCGTTGAATGTGCCATAGTATATTTTTCATTTATTTTCCTCATTTATTTGTGTCTTTATTTTTGGTAAATTTCTATGTCACTCTCTTACACTATCTCTCTTATATTTTGTGTGAGGTACCTGACATGCGTGGAGCGATTTCTCATAAGAACTGACGCATCTTCACCAACTTCTGAAAAGCCGCATTAAAATTAAGATCAAGTCGAGTTGTGAGAGAGCGTAGAGTCTCGGATTTTATTTTCTGCAATTTTAATTTTTGTAATTAATTGCTCATTTATAGTGATGTCTGTTTGGACTCTTGCATGTGTAACAAGACCTCGAACTTTTTCTGTTGTTTGTCATGGCCTGTTTCACTCTCCAGTGAGGGCGGAGCTCGACTTGTGTGGCTCGTAGGTTAGACCTGCACATACGACTATTAGAGCTTCTAGGATTTTATTGATTGTGCTCGTAGAACCTAGGACCACATTTTCTTTAATCGAGACACTCATTAGATCATTCAACTTAGTCAAAAATTCAATTCAATTCTTCATGGCTAATAAAACTTTCTGCTAGGTGCAATTTTATCGATTTGTGTTCATTTAGAATAATTTTCAATTCTTGTATTGCATCCCATATGGAGATTGCGAGGAATCAATGTAGGTCTTCTATCTGAGCATACATCATTGTTTCACGTGCATTGGCTTTTCATGAATTTTGCCCCCTTCTGTCACATAAATTTAAAGGAAGTTGGGACTGGATCGTAGACGTACATTTGTGCTCATATATTTTTTCAGTGATCAACTAACAAATTGGGACTGCTAAACATAGCCGACTTAATTAACTCATAAAATCAAGATTTTTTGCGGTAGGGCCACTCTGACCTTGGATTCATTTATTTGTCTGAGTGAGCGAGAGATGACACTTAAGGATTAAGCCCAACTCTAGAATCTTCATTCAGACTGTTGATTCTATAAAAATGATTAACTACTTCTCAGTGAGGAAATACGGGTGGCTGATAAACAGTCTAGATTTCCTTAGCAAAGTGGGTTGTGTAAAGGACGATGTGTAAGGATCCATCATTAAGTAATGGAGGATAGTCATTTTACCGTCCGTACTTACACCCATATTGGCTGAAAGTAGGTGCAACTTGTCGAAATAATTCGGGCAAGTCTTTAAGAAAATTTATGGCACCTAACAGCTCGTTAATTCTTTTCCAAGATTGACTTATCACCAACTAAAATTGAAAAGATAATTGCCAAACTCTTGCGGCTTCATTTGTGAGTTGGTGAAATTGGGGTTTGTATTGCGTTTGCATTGATGTGCGTAAAACAAATTCGAAGATAAAAAATTGAACACTTGTGCCATCACTCTCCATGATTTGAAAATTTTTGCTTTCTTCTTGTGAGTATCCTGTGCACTTGCACCGAGATCAACCATGCTGGTTCATCATCATCAACCCCTTTGACAAAGACGGGACAATGGTCCGAATACCCATCTGATCTATACTATGAAAGTGATTTTGTCTCGGTCGGACCCAAAGCATCTAAACCCTCTCCTATCAAGAACCCTCCAACATTCATGACAGACTTTTACCCTCGTATGAATCTGGTCCAATCTTCGAATTCAAAACCATTATACCCTTAGCTTTCGACTGGTTTGTCTACTTCTACGTATATCCCATCCCCCTCGACCTTTCCTGCATGTGAACCACTGCCATCATGGGATGTCCCGACTTATGCCAGATTTCTTTCTAAAACCAAAAATCATTTGAAGAATAAAACATCGAAACAAATGACTTGCAGCAATATCGACCCCAACCAACTTCATTCTTTCTTCACAATCTTGTTGGGATAAGTCAACACTACACAAATCCACATATTTCGATGACCATCCGAAATATTTTGGAAACTTGATCACACCAGGTAAAGAGCCCCGCGCCTAATGATCATCGGTGTGGATTAACCGTGACGATTACATCCACATTGACAACCCCGAATACCACTCGTTCGGACAACCCACGCATACAGAGGACCAAACTGATGTTGTCGACACATATGAACCATGTATGGCTCTATTGTTTGGGAATACAATCAATCATGACCATGGAAGTAGGCTCTACTCAAACCAGCATTGCATGCCTGAGTCACGGTATGCTGATTATGAGATCTACATATTCTAGCAAAATCCTCCCACTTAGCAAACTCATTCCGTGATTTTTGAGGAGAAATTTTCAGAAAATAACAATCATATATTGGATATTCTAAGAGAATCTCCTCCCAATTCATATAGGAAATTTGAAGATGAGATGACTGGATCTCAAATTCAAAAAAGAGAATCAACACATACTGCTCCCACGATTGATCATGAAAAGTTTTTAGAGAATGCCATTTCGAGGATTACTAAGTTGATTTAATTGAGGATAAATTTAGAAAGTCCACTATCCGACTAATTTGATTCTATGGTAGCTCAGATATAAAAAGGATGATGAAAAGATTGGATCTCCTGTTTAAAGCCCTCAGGATATTCAGAAACCCATAGACTATGTTCACCTAAGGGAGGACTCTGACAGCAACACCTCTGCATATTGCTCCCCTGGGGATGACTCTGATTCTGACTCTAACGCAGCGAATAAAAATGCCTCATCATCTACGGAAGTCACCACATCTACACAACACAGAGAAAATACAAAAAAAATCGAAATATTCAAAAACAATCAAAAAATCGATAAACCAGCAAAATTCATAAAAATTAGAAGTGAGGAGGATTTCAAGAATTTGGATACTGCTTTAAGGGAAGAACTGGAGAAAAGATTGATTTTTGAACTTCCCTTGATACAATCCATTGAACACTTTCCTGACCTTAAAGGATTTGTAATGAGCAAATTAATGATGAAAAAGTCTGGTAGGACAAGAACAAATACTGAAATACATATCTTGTCAATGATCACCTCCTTGGTGTTGGGGAGAAAAGTCAAGAGGCGCACAGTGAAGTGGTTGCCCAGATTTGATAGTGTAATCAAAGATACAATATTTATCCATGCTCGAATGGATGACGACTCACCAATCAATATCCTCCGGACCTCTATATTTGACAAGCTAAAACTCCGACCTATCAGGAGGATAAGAGAGATCTTTCAACTTGCTAATCGATCGAAAATATGACCATGAGGAACCATTTCAGTCATCGTTACTTTCTAAGGTGCTCCGCTCAAAGTGGACATCACGATCATTGATATTAAGCATCAAGGAGAATTCACCCAGCCTCCAATCATTCTTGGAAAGCCATTCTTGGCATTGGCTAAGGCAATTATATAGTGCAAGACTTGGGAAGTCAATTTTACAGCATTGGGAGCACTTCGATCTCACCCGGTATTTTCGGAAACACGATATTCTGAGGCAACCCATGAAGTTGTCAACAGTTGTAACCATCAAGCGGTAGATGAGCCCTACTCCACTGCTACACCTGAGATAAAGGATGTTGAATAGACTGCTGGTTTAGAGACTCATCCCATTGTTCCATTTCTCGCAGCTCTCACCATGGGAAATGACTTCTTTTATGATCTTGAGACATATGAATGGGCGCATCCTAAGTCGGCCAAAATCTCCATTGACCACTTTGATCAAATCAACCTGACACATGAACGGACCAACATCAAGTCAATTGAGAATGAATATACGAGACGTGCACTAAACAGGACCAGCACCTTCACGGACAACACGAAACAAAATGATTGCTCCTTCATCTGAAAGGAAAGCTGCCTTTGACATGCCGAAAAAGGAATCTTGTGATGATTCCTCATCGGGTCCGATTAAGGTAATTTACATGAGTGAGGTTTGTTCGGCAGTTCTATAACTCTATCTACGCAAGGATCCAAACACCGATTCACGTTGTACGACTCATGTTCCTCACTATTATTCATCCCAAGCTGATTCTCTTGATCTCATTAAATATACCAGAATAATCTCTCATGCCCATATTAAGACTAGCCCTTCTTAATATTCATCTGAGGACGAATCACTTGACCCCAAGACTAAGGGCAAACTGATAAAGCATCTTAAGAACACGAATATATGGAGTGCCTCCACCTTCTAGTATTATTCTTCTGAGGATAACATCGACGATGGCAGGTATCATCTCTGATTCATATGCGTCATCTACTCTCTAGCATGACTTTTCTGAAGATAACACTGACAATAGTTGGGACTCATATGCTTCATCTTCTTATCATTATGATCTCCCACCTCAGGCTCACAAAAAGATAAATCGAAAACTGCCTTAATCATCGGCTACCCTCCCGACCCCATCGGTCTCCTTGTACATCTTCTTCCTCTACGTAGGCCAATGCCTAAGTATAGGAGGAGACTGATGCCATAGGTATATACCATTATCCTCATCAACCCTTCTTCCGTACTTAGGCTGACCAGAGCCTAATTATAGTGGGAACCGATACCCATCTGTGTGTACTCTCCTCATTCACATATCTCGACCGCCTCATTGTCACTCTTCTTTTATACTTAAATTATTCACAGCCTAAGTATAGGGGTGGGACAAACAATCTTTTTCGTTTTCTTTTTCTTTTTCACTCTCTTACTCATAGCTGGGCTATGTCTTCTCTACGCTTCTTGTGCTCTGAGGACACAACACTCGCTAAGTATGGGGGGTGTATATATACTACATATATATATATATATATATATTCTACCCATAGCTCGTACTTTCGTGTAAGTCTATATGTATTTACAGGGTGGGTAACTAACTTGAAAAAATAACAAAGAAAACAAAAAAATCAAAAAGTAAAAAATAGAAAACACAAAACAAAATAAAATAGAAAAATAAAAAACAAAAAAAGAAAAGTTTTGCTACCAACACTGATTGTGTCCAACCAAAAATTTTGAAAACAATTCTTCTTATTCACTTTTGCATAAAAAAATCTTTGCATCAAAAAATATATATCTTTTAAATAAAAAAATCACAAAAATGTGTCTATATTTCACGCACATGCACTTCATCCAGCAATACATGCATTTGCATTTGTGAAAAGCCCTCGGGTTCTGAACCGAGTTATGAGCAAAAATAGAGAGTGGTCTAGACTTGACCATTATCCATCTAATTTTCAGAGGAACTACACTGAGAAAAAGGATTTTAGAAACCTCAGGTCTATGACTTAATTCTTCGTGTTCCACATGACAAAGTATAGAGTTTGACTATTAGTGACTAACATGGTCTCTTCATTCTGGGTACAACTCTGGAATAGGGAATTAATTTATACTCTCGCACTATGCACTTATCTCAACTCAGACGGGGTGTTGGAAGACTGTGTGAGTTTCTTTTTTGGTAGCGTGAACATCTAAAGACCGAAGTACGGGTTGAAATAATGCTTCAGAAAAGTACTGGATGGTTGAGCACAATTTTTTTCTAAGACCCCAAAACATGTAATGAAAAAATAGATTCCATATATGTAGGGGCACAACAAGATCCATGCAGAGCTATCTAAAAATCCAAACACAAAGAAGCCTACTACCAAATATGTATCTGACCAAAAAAAGTTCAAGCTTCAAGAAAACCTGCATATCTTGGTGGAGACTTGGCTAAACAGGCAGGCTTCACAAGAAGAGGTGACTACACTGATCACCCTCTAGTTCTTTTCTCCTTCTTCTAATTTCTCCTCCCTCTTCGATTGTGAACACAACGTAACAGACCATAGAAGGAAATACTTGACTCCCCGAGGATGAGTTACTGAAGAGGCGGTTTGCATGGTAGACCGTCATTCTGGATGGGATGAGCTAAATCATTTCACACACATGAGTCGATTGTTCAATGCTTATGGGGAATGCTTTGGGAGGAGGATTGATCTAAGATGACTTCTGAGCCAAAACTGTGATAATGATGTGCAGAACTTGGAGGCTGTTGATTTTAAAATATTAAGTCTCACAGAAGATTCACCAAACTTATAATCCAAAGGTCAGGTCTAGCTACATTTTCACCTTTAGCTCATGGTCTTCGTACGGAACCCAATCTCATTTCACCTCATTGCATTTCTTTAGATGCTCAGGGATGAGCATGGCTTAAGTATAGGGGGACGATGAATCTCAGACTCATCACTCTAAAAATGACTAATAAAGCTCAAATCCCAAAAAATCATTGGCATTTCTTCATTTATATTGCGTAATTAGCATGCATGCATGTAAAAATAATAATTGCATTTTATCACTCATTATTTCATATAATAAGAAGCCAAAAATCACAGCCCAATTGACCTATAAAATAGCCTAACTTCCCTGATTTTTAACTTATTCATGCTAACTCCAAACCACCTAAACCATCTCAATTGTGTACTAACAAGAATAAATAAAAAATACAAACAATCACTAACCTAAAAATGTAGACCAGAAACTAAAAACCAAATTCTAGGATTTTCGGACTAAAACGTTGATATCTTCCTCATCCAGTTTCCGATTTTATCCTACTCACTTTTTAACTAATTTACATTCAAATACCTTCAAAACAAAACCAAGTTCAAATGATTTGGAGCTCATATGTGAAAGCTGGGTTTTGGGCTCTTTTGTACATTTTGTATTTTACCTAATTTTGACCTATTATTTTATGTACATAATTAACTCATTTTATTTTATTTATTTTTCATTTATTATCTTTGAAAAAGTTTTATAAAAATGCATAAAAGTTCAAATTTAAAATTATCTTGAAATCAAAGAAACTAAACGAGTCTGAGTCTTAATTAACAGTCTATACAAAAGTTGAAATTTTCACATTTTATTTTATTTCTTCTTTTTCTTACTCAATAAAAATAAAAAAATAGATTAGTGTGTAAATATTTATCTTTGATTTTATCATATTTTTTTGAAATTTTATCTAGTTTAAAAATGACAAAAAACTATTAAATTCAAAAATCAAGGCGTTCTATGTACATAGAGTACCCCAAAAACATTCACTTTGTGCAAATGATCGATTTTGGTTTTGGTCCCTTCATGAGAGTTGAAGTTCTCATCGAGACGAACAACTTTTGTGAAATTTTTCTATCCGAGGTTGTCTGCTATCTATTCTAGATTTTTCTTTGTATTTGATTTTCTGATTTTTCTGGCGCTGACACGTGGCTGCTCCTGGAGCTGCCATGTGTCATACTTTTTGGAAGTTATATTACAAAAAAAGGGGTTTGCACGTGCAACGCACGTGCCTCCTGCGCATGTATCCTGCACTTGCGCCCATCTGCTTCCCCTTCCCCCAAATCATATCGTCACCACCGTCTGCCCCTGGCGTAGCCTCCAATTGTCGCCACCATCTTCCTTCTATGATCGGCCTCCATCCCTACGTATCTCGCCTCGATCTTCCTAATCACACTCACGATCTCTTTTGCGATCCTAATCAAACCCCGCCTTCCCGATTAGCCTTGCATCCTCATCAAATCTAATTTCGCTCAAATCGCATATAGACCCAATTGATCCTAATCGCTGCCACTCAGATGATTGTTGATCTACTACCTTCCACAGTCGGCCAAATCCACTGCTATATAACTAGAGATCTGCCCCTCGTCTTCAGATCTTTTGCTGTTAGCCCTAAGTAAAATACGGCCTCCGGTGGTGACAACCCAGAGACCACCATCCTCAGTGAGATCTAAAGCCACACGTCTTTGATGCAGCGTATCCGACTATCTGTCTCCGCACGAACTACTCAGCTTTTGTCTTGGCCGTTGAGCCACTGCTACCTACATCTTCACTGCCATCAACTACTATGTTGAGCCACACATGCATCTTCTCCAACTCCACAATGTAACTTCAACTCCACTGCTCCTACACCATCACTCCTCGTCATCGACATAACTCGCGGCCCACCACGACTCCACCGTCTTCATCACCTTGGAGGGTCCACCCCGACGAGCTCCACCTCTAGATGCAGGGGCCGCTCCGCTCAATCATGCCTCCGCCTCCAGCCATGGGGTCACACTCCGCCACCGACAACCCCCACCGCAGCTCGCACCGCGTGCGACTCCAGGAGGACCCCCGGCTTGCACATCTCCGCTCCGGCATGACCAATTCAAAGCATCCCTTCTTCCAATTGCTCCGTCGTCGCCTGCAACTGGGGAGCCTACCCCGCCTGCGACTCTAACTGGACCCTCTTTTTGCACCGCTATGCTCTGGGATTACCACTGCCAAGCATCCCTTCCTCCACCTGCTCCGCCTTCGCCCACCCTTAGCCTGCATCGCCACCGACACCATTCTGTGGCACCAATCACATGTCCCGAGGCCTCCTCCCATGTGCGTTGCACGTTCCTGGAGGGGGAACTTGAAACGAGCCCCCCCAAAGACCCCCCATTCACCAAGAGCACCCCCACCAATCCAAGGGCACGTTTTGAGCACGTGCCCATTGGAAGTTTTTCAAAAAGGACCTGTGGGGTCTTGGTAAAATTTTTTTAAATCCTTATGCATTTTATTTTATTCTCTAAATATTACAATGATACCCATGTGTTCTCGCTACATTTTGAACTTATTTCTTGCATCATTTTATTAATTGAAAATTTACTTATGCATTTCAATTACTTATCTACAATATGGCATGCTTGTGATATTTTTACTCCATGTGGTTTATTAATAATTAATATTCTTGCGATAAATTGCTTATTTTACCCTTGAGCTTGGAAATTCATAGTTAATTAATTAATGCTCGAAAAATTGCTGAAAATTCATGGATAGTAGAATTAATTGTGTTTAACATCATGCGCAAAAAGAATTGCATTTACATATATGGTTTGCTTTATAAAAGTCATTTTGCAGATTTAAATCTTTAATTTTTAATAGATATTAAAACATGTATTTTGGAGGTTTAGGATTTTTCTGAGATAAATCACCTAGCTAGATCTTGGATAATTTTTTTCCTTAAAAATAAATGGTTTTAATATTTACTATAATTAAATATGAATTTCACTCTATTTGTATTCATAAATTCTTTAAATATTCACCCTGCATCTGAAAATTCCAAAGAAATTAAGTGTGTTCAGTTCACCATATTTTACATCTCGGCCAAGTTTCGTAAATTTCGGACATCGTTTGATTGGTATTTATTTTCTCATCCTTAAAATCAATCGCATTTGCATTTTGCATCCCAAAATTGCATTAAAAATGCCTAAAAAATACTGCCTCAAAAACAAGCCAAGAACTTTGATAGATAAAATTCGAGGTTGTTCCTTTGCCTCCTTATGTTCGACCTTGGGACTTGCCCAAGTAAAATAAACATAAAACCATGCTGATTAAAATTTGATTAATTACTTGCTCTTATCTCTTGACTGATTCCAAATCCTCGCCTACTACGAAACGACAAATTTAAATGATAATTCATGCAAATTAACGTAGTGTTTTCGCAGCTCGTCACATAAAAGCACACATGGATTGGGCTCTTTCCTTCTTGAAAGAGTAAGGTCGTATATGTAGCGACCCTAGTATTTCTTCTCATATAATTGAGGAGCTATTGGATTGCACATAGTGAATTCTATTCCTGTTGATAGTTGATATAATTAACAACGGGATAACATCACCTTAGGGGTGGTGGGCTCGGATGTTAAAGACCGAATTAGGAAATGCAAGTCGGACTTGTAGGGCGGAATGAGTTCCAACTTCTTTTTATCTTAATTGCAATTTCTCATGTTATTAGGATGTAAAAAAGGTAAAAAGGAGATCCAAGATCTTGCTAGAGATATAGCGGTAAGTATATGTCTTGCTTTGAATGTTTAATAAGGGAATGGACTTTCAATATTAAAATGGAAAGACTAATTTGATTAAAATCCTTAATCAAAGAAATTAAATTTGTATATATAATTTTTATATGTTATAATATAGTGCATTCTTAATCTCAGATATGAAATCCATGAACCCGCTCAGCTAGGTTCTAGAAATCAATCAATTGAGCAGACCAAATTATTCAAATTGGACCCATAATTTGGAGCTCATTCTCTCTGAGGAGTGAATTAGTTATGTACTTTCTAGGAATAAGCATACAAACCCAATGTTGATGGAAGAACTAAAATTTAATGAATTTTTTATAAGTACCACTCATTGGTTCACTGCTATATTATGGGGTCTTAATCATATGTTCTTCAAAAGAAACATATGAACATAACAAATGCCCATGATATAGTGTTGAAATAAAAGAGATGTCCGGTGATGTGAACTGTAAAGAGCATAGTTGAAAGCATGGGGTTCGGTATAGTTCAGACCATCAAGTCAAGAAGAAGAGGCAATGTGTTGACTTATCTTCTCAAGCTTCCATACATATAACATCCAATAAAACAGATGTTTGTCATCACTGCAAAAGCCTAGGTCACTGGCAAAGAGATTGTCCAAATTATATGAAAATCGTAGAGAAGGTTAAACATAATGCCTTGACATGTATAAAATCTACTTTAATCATTGAAACCAAATTAAATTGTAGGGCTAGAAGGTAGTTTGATCATTGGTTCTGGTGCTTATGTTCATGTATTAAAAACATAAGCGATCCATGGCCTTGATACCAAGAAATGGGCCCATAAACTAGTGATAATGATAGTGAGGAAGGTTATCGATTTCGTGGGACAAAGTAAGGAGATATTGTGATCGTTGTGTTTCTGGATTGACTGTTCGTGGATCTCAGCCTTGTTGACCTATAGACCCTTGTAGTCGTCACATGGATCATTGTGCTACCAGATGGACTGCTCGTGGACCTCTACCTTCTTCAGTGCACCTTTCTCATGAGTAAGGCTACATTTTTGTTGGACAAACTCAGCATATTCTGCGCTCGTATCTTCAACTCGGATTGCGGGAAGCATGTCTCTCATCCACGTGCCCTAATGTGCATACTTCGTTATATCGTACGTGATACATGTGGTCTCTTCGCTTAGAGACATATGCAATTGCAAACATGCTTCAAGAGGCAATTCTATTACTCGTTTGAGATATTAATGAGTTGAAATGAGAATGGTTCTCATATCATGTGGTTTCATCTTCATAGAAATGTTGCTCTGAGCAGCTAGTAAGACTATTTGCTCTTGATCGCATGTTATGCGATCTTCATGCTTCTGTGATGCGCCAAGGCCCAAAACCCTAACAGTTGGGATGAATTCCTATAAAGTCATGTATTACGTCATATGGTTCTAAAAACCCTAACTATTTGGAAACATCCCTATAAACTAGTTATGTCAAGATCCACTTGAACGTTGAGAAGGATATACTCAAAACCCTAATTGTTGGGAAAAACGAGCCCACAAAGTCAATGCCCCAAGACTCAAAACATTAGATATTTGAATAATCTTCTAAGGTATCGAAGCTTTAGAACCAGTGGTCCCTCCCAATTTCTGATATTTTGTGCATCCTTTTACATATGTTGCGGCATCCTTAAATATTGTAGACCACACTACATAACCCATGAGAAATTCAGATTACATCTTCTTGGATCAAAAGTGATCATCTACATTGACCAATCTGCCATCAGGTATTAGAGCAAAAGAAAGATGCCAAATCACATATACTCCGTTGGATCCTTATACTCAAGGACTTTGATTTGGAAATAAGGGAAAAAGTTGAGTTAAAAATGTGGTGATAGATCATTTATTAAGGATTGAATGCCCAATTATTCTCGTGGATGATGCACCAATCATAGATATGTTTCCAGATGAGTCGATTGACATCAAACGCTTGAACTCGTCTATCTAGAAGGATCACTTTCCACTTACATTCATTGATCAAGTGCTTGAAAGGTTGGCAGGGAAAGAGTTCTTTTACTTCTTGCACAACCATAAAGTGGCTCTTTTCCCAAGATAGCACAAGGTTTACTTCACATCATATCTTAAGCACTCGGGCTAGGTGAGAAAGAGGAACATCAAAATTATCACCATAGACCGAAAAATCATTCCTAAAAACCTCTAGAAAATTACCCACCTTGTCGGCTGAGATTCTTGATCTGGGGTCAATCAGCTACTGATGATGATTGGATACTATTATTTTTCACCCGCAAGGATGGCATACTTAAGATTTATCGGAAGCAACTTTAATTCAGGTTGGGTCGGAACCAGCTTCATGATATCCTCAAAAATTGGGTTGGTTAGTGAATGAATAATATGCCAATGTGTTAGCATACACCTCGGTTACTTTAGGTTCTGACAAAAATACACCGAATGTATCTGCATGGAAGTCCTCTTATTTAGTTTGGGATGTATACTCAAATAAATTGATCAACTCCTCAAATATGTCCTCCCTGTCGGTTTAGAAAATATATTTGACTGTGCTTTCTAAGTCTTCCTCAGGGTCGAGGAATTCATGGGTCAAAATGTCATTCAGTTATAACTTATCCTCAAGGTCAAGGAATTCATGGGTCAAAATGTCATTCTCTTATAACTTATTCAAGGGTCAAAAAGTCTCTAATATCCTCAAGTAGATCACAATCAGTCTTATGTTATTTGATTTTATTTTGTTCAGTTATTGTGTCCTTGGTTGTAGGCTAAGGGACCATATCTAGCGTAATTTTCTCGCTACTAAAGTGAAAAGTAATGTTTCTAGTCACATAATCTACTACTGCCTCAGCTTTTCGTAGGAATTGTCGACAAAGTATATTAGACGTCTCGAGTAACGGTACAATAGGAACCATGTCCAAGACAATGAAGTCTACTAGGAATTTCTTACCATGTACTGTTACGATAACATCCTCTAACACAACTCTATGTCACTTATCGATTCGATCAATAAACTAAATGATCATGCATTTAGGATTGAGAGGACCCAACCTTAATTCCTTGAGCAATGATGAGGACAAGATGTTTATAGAAGAACCATTATCAAGAGTGGTTCGGCAAATGTTTGCTCAAGTATTTCTCACTTTATTAGAGGTGCTCGCAAATCCTTTTTCTTTGATGGGAGGTTGCTCATCACATTTACAGTGGCCATCGTAAGGATATGTTTTTTCGCTCTCTTGTGTTTGTTCTTGTAGGGCTAACATTTAGTAGTGCATGCCTCCTTCAATCATTTCTTTACTTTTGGCATGTATTCCATGATCTGCATAAGTGGCATTTCCAAAAAGATATTCTTTAAAATCTCAGCGCTTCCAGGATCAGACAAAGATGCTTGAATTTTTCGATTTTTTTGATTTTGTAATTGCATCAGGAAATAGATTATTTACATAATAAAATGTTCTAGAATATGCTTTTACATGGGAATGCCTAGAAGTGATACAATCATTCATATAGGGAGGAAAACCAAAACTTGAAATAGTTGCTCTATCGTCTTACACAAGATTTGTTGATGGCTTCTCCTTGGCTAGCGTGGCTCAGCCACAACTACCATCATATTTTTGGTCTTTTTGAGCTTCCTCATTTTTTCCTTTTCATCTGGCGTGTGATGAATCTCTATTTCATCACCTTTATTCTTTCACTTTGGCCTTAATCCATATGTAAATGCATGATAAAAACATTAATATACGTAAAATAACGGCAATTGATTGACCTATAAATACTGTATAAATACATGTATTTAATTCTAAAATAAAAGAATAAATAAAATAAAAGAAAAAAATTAGGTATCAAATATAGTGAAATGACCCTAGATCTTGAGATCAAGTCAATATATTCTTGGCCGACTAGGAATAAAATAGGGGGAAATAGGGTCCATTAACTCTACAGAAAATACACTGAAACCCTAATTTAATTAATCAAAAATTGAAAAATTTTCAATATTTTATTATTAATTGTACACATTCAAAATAAAAGAACTTTCAACATGAAACGTGTATATATTAATATAAAGAAAAAATACAAAAACAATTGCCAGTAAAAATAATGCACATTGTGACTTAGACACACACATGAAAAAGCCACAAATTTTACTTCAATGATCAATATTTCCTCAGTCTAAGCTCAAATTTCATTAAACTAACCTTTATTGTTCTTAAAATCAAATTATCTACCTAATAAAGGTGGTTTTCCAGAATGAAATGCTTCATCAAGAATTTCATTAAAAATGAAGTTAAGATGTAAACACAAGCTTTCTAGGGCCATATTATACTATATACCTGCATATTTTATTCATTTAATGTATATTTTATATTTTTCCTATCTTGTAATTTTTAATGTTTGTAAATATAATTGAAGTTTATTAAAAATATAAACACAAATAAAAACAATTAAAGTATAATTAAAAAAACATTGTAATAAAATACATATGTGTCCTATACCTATATTGTATTTGCACATATTTACTTAAGTATACAAGTAAAATCATAAAAAAGAATAAAATGTGTAAATATGTATTTAAATATTTTATAAATATATAAAATATGTATATATAACAATAAAACTAAAAATACAAAAAATAAAAGACATAAAACATATGTAAATATACCTATGAATATACTTGTAAAAATTAACATCATATAAATAGAGTTGTAGAAATAAATAAAAATCATAATTAAATAACGTAAATAAATAAACATTTTTTATGTGTTGACTTTTTTCCAATAAAATGTGTAGATATTCTTTTATTTTATTTTCCTTTTTCTTCTATTTTGTCGTGGAGTGGTCCAACGTGGACCAATCCCCTTAGATAATTGGCCCTCGATCAACTGTCGAGTCTCCACTCCATCCCTATATCAGATGCATGCATGTCCACCAATCCCCCTCTCTTGTCCAATTTTTTAGTGAAGATGCGATGCTCGATGGCCCTTGATATCTTTAGTAAACTTGTGCATATCATGATTGCCCATCGGTCCATACCTTTGTCATGAGCAAACGAGCACTCCATCGATGGAAATCTTGTGATCTTACCACCTACCTCCCTTTTTCTATAAATAAGACCTTCCTCCCATTTTTTGTTTCGATCCTTCTCTTCCTACCATAACCCCAATAGGAGACCCTTGGTTAAAATAACTTCGTGACAATGAAAATTTCCTCAGACTTGTTAGTGTGGAGAATGTGGAGGATGGCGGTCTTGCTTCAGGCAGCGCTTCTCTGCTCGTTGGCCCTCAGTCAGGTAGATCTGCGTTTCTTTGCATTTTTTATTGTATCTGCATTCCAAGATTCTAGTTTTGGTTTTAATTTTTGCCTTTAGGTTGTAGGTTAGGATAATTTCCAATTATATCGTATGCTAGATCTTGAGCTCCAATGCCTAATCACTGTGATTTCCGCACTATTTTGACTCATCAATAACCCCATTTCGATCATCATTCATTTCTCCATCAAAACACCCATCATCTCCACCAATGATTTTGCTAAAATCCGAGGAATAGAGTTCCCTCCACCACCATATCCAAAGTTCCATCATCAATCCATTTCCCCTACCACCATATCTCTTCGAGCTCTGTGACATGTTTGTGTGGTGAGAGCCTCGAGCAACACCTAGGAGCGGAATCGATTCAAAAAGTTGAGATCTAGGTGGTTGTGTTCAAATAATACCCAATGTCCCCATCGATGGGACTTGGATGCCAGTGAAGGGTTCCTTCATGTGCTGGTGAGTCCCAGAAAGCTTCTAAGCATGTCGGAAGCAGAAGGAATCATCGATCGAAAGTATCCCCCTCCATTGTTCTTGGCTTCTTCCTAGATATTCCATCACTATTAGATCCAAGGTACGACCTAGATCTAAACTGGGTCATTTAATATAAGGAGAAATGGCATCCCTCGGCTTCGTATAATCTGGATAAGTAATCCATGTCGTGCAACCCTCGCCGCTCATCAGCACAGCTTCGTGGCTATATTTCACTCAACCCTCACTGTCTTTTGTATACTATTTTAATATTTTTAAATTCAACGAAAACATAAGTTTTATTAGAATATTTTACGAAAAGGACCCATAACTTTATGCGATATATTATTTAATCCTTCCTCATACGTGTAGAACCACGTGAGGCTTGTAAAATTTCATTTATGCATTTATATTCCCATTATTGATTATGTAATGCATTAAATGTTTATTACATTCTGTCTAGGTCCTTCTTTGTAGTTCATTTTTATTTTATGCATTTCTATTTTTAATAAATAGCTCTTATGCTCTAAAAGTCTTGGGAATTTATTGTAGATGCTTAACATGTTGCTTGTTCACATGCATAATTTTATTTTTGGTATTTTCAGTATTTTACTATTTTACCGTATGTTATGAAAATCACAAAAAATATCGAAACACTTCTAAAACTTTAAAAAAATATTAGGTATATTATTACTTATTCTACCTTAAGACAGAAATTAACAAAAAATAAAAAAACCTTAAAAATGACAAAACACTAAAAATCCCAAATAAATCAACAAAAAATCCAAAATATTATTTTTATCTAATATTTTTCTTTATTATACCTAGTAAATATTAAAAATTATTTTTAGAAATTTTGAAACTATTTTCTATTTATTAAACCCAAAACAATCTACTTATTTTAGTTTATTCACGATTTTGAATTTTAATAATTTAAAAATACATAAAAATGAGCAAATAAATCCTTAAAAATTACGAAAAATAGAGAAAAATATTAGAAACACAAAACTTCTTTCTTTTCTGTATTTTGAGTAATTTTAAGTATATTTGAAAATACAAACCCCCGTACCTATTATGTTCTTTATATATTACTTATATTAACTATAATAATACTATTTTTTATATAAATGTATATTATATCTTAAAAACATAAAAGAAATTAAAATTTCCATAATTAATAAGAAAACATACTATAAAAAATATATAATATATAAAACTTAAAAATCAATAAAAATTCACATATAATTAAAACCCTACAAAAAATATAAAATGGCTAAAAGTTAGAAATAATAATTATTAATTATTAATTATTATTAACTTTTAATAATTATACCTACCCTCCGTTGTTCTCTATGGTTCGAACCCTACTTTTTGTATGTTATACGTCTTTTGTAGGGTATAATAAATTTCATCTAACCTAGTTTTCATTGCATATATCAGACGTGGGTTGATTGTTTGCTGACTCCAATGTTTGAGTATCGAGAGTCAAGAGAGGGTTGATAAAACGATTTTCGTACCAAGTTGTTAGACATCGCATGCTCCTCCAAGAGTGTACATTAGGTACCTCGAGCAATCCCGCATCAACAAAATGGCGTTGTTGCAAGGAGTAAAGCGTAGGATTTTAGATATGTATTATGATTATTTCTCTATATATTTGTCTTTATTTCTTTTTTTAAATAATTGTTTATTTGTTGTAATCAATTCTTCTATTGATTTTTATTGAGGGCCCGATACACGAGGACGATCTTTTAGGATACTCATAATTGTGGTCTTGCGAGTGTCTAATGTAGACTACACAAGGTGAGAACTACACTGTCGCTGAAGCGACCGTTCATGAAATCCCAAAAAATCAATAATTAACCCACAATGTAAATTGTGCAATGATGAGTAAAATTTATGGGGTTAAAATTTATTATAACTCTATAATAGATGTGTATAGTGCGCAAGTATGTAGAGGTCAAACACAGGGAGTAAAATTGGTAGATTGTGCTATGAGGTGCAAAACTTGAGTGCTTCTCGTCGCCTATGTAATTTCCCGGGTTTTAATTTTATATTTTTATTTTTATAATATTTTTTAATAATTTCAAACTTCTGATTTTTATTTTCTGTTTATATTTTTCGAATTTTTTAATTTGTTTTCTTTTAAATATATAATATAGGATATATAAGACTACATATACACTATATGCAAATTTAATTATAAATACTACTAAAAATACTCAAAATACAGGAAATAAATTTTTTTTGGTTTTTAAATATTTTTCTACTATATTTGTATTTTTATGAAATTTTGTTCATTTTTATGGATTTTTAAAGTCAAAATTACCCCAAATTAGGGATTTAATAATGGTCAAAATTGAAATGAAGATTAAAAATATCAAATGAAGTCCCAAATTCTTCAAATAAATTTTAACAAATTGATAATAATAAAAGGAAATTAAGAGATGGAAAATTTTGGGCATTTTTAATTTTTATACAAGATTTTGGGGGTTTTTTATTTTTGTATTTTTCTTTTCTATTTTTAGGGTTTCATATTTCTAGTGTTAGGAAATAATTATATTTGTTATGGGTTTTATACTAGAAATAGGGTGAAATTATGATCTTTTTAAATATTTAATACATATTAAAAAGTCCTAAATTATAAAAATAAGAGATGGCGTGAAAGTGTGTGCAATCAGGAGCTTAACCCTAGTTTTTGGTATTTTTCTAAGAATAAATGTTATATTTAATAAATAGAGCAAACACACAAATATCATTGAACTAGGAGGGACATATATGCAATCAAAATGAACTCTGAGGGCTAAACTGCAAACATCCCAAAAAGTTACAATTATAGGTATTTTTTGTCTAGGTACAAATTGCAAAAGCTACAAGAGCTAGGCCACAAAATAGCCAAGCTCGCATGTACGGACTTGTGAGCCTTGTTGGCATTTATCAAAATGTAATTAGCGATAAATACACGGGTCGTCTTGCAAGTTTTACAAAAATATACAAATGGCAGATGAAAGTGTGAGATCTAAATAGTAAATATAAAAATGAGCTGGGCGTAAGGTGCAAAGTGCCCAGTCGAGGCGTGGATCCAACGGCGCACCCTGCTTCGCTTGCCACACGTTAACACGAGGAAGCACGATACCTCTTCACGCTTGAACGACTAGGGCAGATCAAATCCCCTTATCTAATGGTCCTCCTTCGATCAGCTGCCTCAAGCAACTCCGGGCACCCAAGGACTTTGTAGGTAGGGGAAAAAGGATCTAGAGCTCCTCCGCTCCTGCTGGAATCCTCAAATTTGTTTGGGACCCATTGTTGGTGTCTTGGAGTCTAAAGCAAATATGGCAACCTGGGAGTCAAAATCTGTGCAAATTCACCTCAATTTGAGGCTAACACAATCGAGCACCTGCAGGGTTAGGATACGCATCGAAAAATAAGAGGCCCTGAGGTGTTCTGGAGGTGGAATGGAGTCGGGTTTATCGCGACGAAGATCGCCTGCAGAGGGCAGAGAAGGGGAATCTAATATCCGGATCTCGGGTTGATAGGGTTGAATAGAGTGGGTCAGAGCGAAGGGGGTCGAAAAGGGAACAAAGATGAGGTGGTTTGCAGTGGAGAACGGGCGGAAGACATCGTGAAAGGAGTTCGTCGGCTAGCCTCGGCAACCTACGAATGGGCTTGATTAAAATAATACACATAATAAAAACATAAAATAAATGCAGGGAATTAACCTAGGAGCTAAAACTAAGCTACAGAAAGAGGAAATGATTACCTCGACCGGCCTAGACCAGGAGATAGGACCTCATGGAGGAGCTCCGCTGAAGTTGGGTGAAATACTACCTTATGATGGTCCTCTATCAACTAAAAAGATGGGCGAGGAGGCTGTCACCCTCCTCGAGCTTGTGAGTGCCGAATGGAGGAGAAAACCCTGCCGAAGGGAGATTCGAATTGGGAAGAAGGTTGAAGGTGGTGTTTTGTACAGGATGGTTGGAGCAGGCCAAAGATCGAGGAAGATGGGACGAATCAGCGATGCAATGCCCAAGGAATTGCATGTGTGTATAAGAGGGAGGAACTAGGTCAAAAGTCGATGAAGGAGTCATCTCATTTCGATGCTTACATCGATCAGAGGAAAAGGTGAATACATGTCAAATGTTAGGTCTGTCAGAGGCTATTGGGCGAGGGGCATACAGTTCACCAAAGTCAACTAGCACCACAACCAAATTGGTCCACGTGGACCAACCAGGAAAAATCATCCAGAAATTATTTATAAATTAGATAATAAATAACAAATTATTTTATTAAAATAAATTTATAAAATAAAAGTTGTTTCCTATTTTCTATAGTATTTTATTATATTCTTATTTATTTTTTCGAACTTATTTATTACAAGTTAGCTTTTAGGGTTTTATTTATAGTTATATTTACCTATGTTTCAAGTCTTATATTTTTATTTGTAATTTTGATTTTATTATTTTATTTTCTAATGTTATAGATTTATAAACAATTTTCATATACATAAGTGTATTTTTATTTTATTTTTCTTATATAATATTTATACTTAATTGAATATGTGCATATTATATTGATATATGTATTTTATATTCATCTACGTATTTTAGTATATTATTACTTTTTTTATTTTCTTTATCATTTATTTTAGTTTCAATATGTATATATGTTATAAATAATATTTACAAAATTGAAAAAATATAAAATTATGAAAATAGTAAACAGTAAATAAAATGAATATTTTATTCAGTTATATAGTACTATAGGGGTCCAAAACCTAACTTTCACATCTTAACTCCAAAAAATATAAAACCACCTTCATTAAATAACTTATTAAAAGTTATATATAACTAAAGTGATTTTAATATATTTTGAGTTTTTATTTAGGAGATATGGGTCTGGGAAGTTGTGATTTTGGAAATGTATTGAAAGTATAACATGTACATTATATATTATTTTTGTTTGAAATCAATTTAGTATTTTTCTATATATTATTATCTACAAATTACATTAAAAATTTCTTTATTTATGGTATAAAAATTAGAAAACAAAATAGGCCTCAAAACATAATAAATGATGAATAAATAAATGAGAATTTTAATGAATTATTGGCCCTTATATCCCCCCTACTTTATTCCTTATCGACCATGTTCTTTTCTTTTGTAGGGTCATAAAATACATTTGGCATATTGTTCTTTTCTTTTCTTTATTCCGTAATTTTGGTATTAAAAATAGTATTATGTAGAATATTTATAGAACGAAGACTGAATGTTAATTGTTAAAATTAATGCTATTTACCTTCATTATCTAGGATTTTTAAGTGCAAAATGATAGAATAAAGGTGGTGAAATGGAGATTCATCACCCCCCTATACTTGCCTTCGTTATTACCTTTTAAAAACTTATGAAATAAGTTCAGAAAAATTTTAAAAAAATGAAAAGGAAGGAAAGAAAAGGATTAAATTTAATTTTTACACATGTTTTCACAAAATCAAAGTTTGGAGCTCAAGTCATACCTTTAGAATTGTAGTCCGATCAGAGCTTTATTGGGAATTGTATTTGAAACACAATAGCCTTTGAGAATCCCAAAACTCTTCTCAAGTCTCCTTAATAGGCAGGTCAGAATACTTCAACTCATATCTAAACCCTTATGATAATGAGTCTTACTTGTACAATGTATGTGATTGTGGCTTCCCTCAACTGAAATGACAACAAGACTGACTTCTCCAGCATGAAAAACCAATGATTCCTCAATCCAGCAACTCTTTCCTCGAGGAGCGTGGTATTCCCTTCTTAGTTCAAGTGGCAACCATCTCAAGAGGAGGGGGTAAAGAGAATAATGGACAGTAGCCTGTGGAGCTATCTATCCTAGGATGCATGACGAGTGTAGTCAAGTTACCCAGCTGCAGGCTCACATGATATGACTTTAAAGCTCATGCTTTCTTGTTGGTTATACGAATATGTACACTCCGACCGGCATTTAATTTTCAGCCAGGCATGTCCAATGTTTTGGAGTTTTTAATTTTGATTTGGTTTTTTTTGAAATAGTATGTACAACAACATTTACATATGGAATTTTTCCTCTTCAACCACTAGACTATCCATCTTTTTAAGCATTATTATACCCTATACTCTCTTATCAATAGACATCTCTGCTAATGGACGGGTTGGGGTGCACTTTCCTCCCTAGACAAGGAAAAATGTTCCCACTTGTGTACATCTCATACAGGCAAATCCAATAGCCTCACCACTTCAACTGAGTTGAGCCAAGTGAAAGGTGCAGGTGTCCAAGTTAGGTCATTATCAACAGGAGACGTATGTGTGCTCCAAAATACTCTACTTTGTCAGTCAAGAAGACATTGAACCATGTCTCTTGATTCTCAAAGAATTAAGTCAACTAGATCCGAAGTACCTCAATTCAAGATCCTATAAGGTTCCTGCGATTAGGTAGATTTAAAGTCCAACTAAGCTTCAATCTTCAAATTTTACGTAGACTTGTTCAATTATGAATCTCAATCCGAAAATCGTGAATGTTATGCACAATGCATTGGAAATATTTTTCTGATGCAATTTTCAAAATTTTGAACTTTTTATGGAATTTTGAAAAAGGTTTTACAAATTTTTATGCAATTTTTCAAAAATATTTTGCAAATGGTTTCAGATTTTTGGTTTCGAGATGTTTTTCTAATTTTTCAAACAAAATATTCTGGCTAAGAAAATTGGTACAAATATTTACTTGGGTATGCATCAATTATTTACAAGAGTTTAGATTTCTTAGAATTTACAAGGGATGTGTGATTATTTTTATAGATATGGATATATAGTTAATAAATACATTTTGTGCAATGCATATATTCCTTAAACTTACTTTAAAAATGATTTTACCAACAATTTTGGAAACTATTGTCCAAAAAAATTTTTATAAATTATTTTTACAAACATTTGAAAAACATTTTGCAAGGGTTTTTTCAAATAGTATATATAAATTTTCCAAAATATTTTTGCCACCATTTTCCAAACCATTTGTAAAGTGATTTTTAAAACATTTTTATTTCATACAAAGAATTTTTTTTAAAAACAAAATATTTTTACAAAGGTTGAAAATATTTAACAAAATATTTTCCAAATAGTTTTCAAAAGATTTTTCAAAAATATTTTCAAACTAATTTTCAGACATTTTACAAAAAAGATTTCTTCCTAATTTATTAATCAGTAATAGAACAAGATTTTGTGGAATAATACACATATTTCTATGAAGTGATTTTAATGATTTTTTTATAGTGTATATATATATATTATTTTACAGTATATTTTAGACATGATTATTGAAAATAAGAAAGTACAACTTATGGATTAAAGTATATACGTTGATATTCGACCTCCAATACTTAGATTGAGCTATGTACTCATAGATCTAAGAGAAAAAGAGAATACATAACTTGTACTACATATAGAAAAGCCTAAAGAATAATAAACAAGGAATGAATGAAAGAAGGAAAGAATATCTTAATGAGAAGTTGGTTGTCCTCTCTAAAGAATAAACTAATCCTAATTATATCACACTATACATAAGGTAGGGAGGATCAAGGACGAGAATGAACAAATCTCAACTCGTTCTGTCTCCCCCTACTCTTAGGGTATGATATCCCTAAGTATAGACAAGAAGAGTAAACAACGGAGGAAATCAAAGAATAAAAGAACTCTGGGTGGATACACCCCTATACTTAGGACAAATTACATCCTAAGTACAACAGACTGTAAAAAAGGGGTGACCCATTTTATAGATAAAGAAAATGAAAACGAAAAGAAGAAAAGATAGACGAAGATAGAAGAAGGGATCGAAGAGAATGTATGCATCACTCCCCCTATATTTTGGGTTAAAGAGCCCTAAGTATAGGCAACAACAAGAGTGATTACACGGAATGAAGAAAGAACACTCAGCTCATCCACCCCCTATACTAAGGACAAAGTGCATCCTAAGAAGGGAAACACATGGAAATGGGGTGGATGGGTAAAATAGTGGATAGACAGAGGTAAAATGAAAGCGAATATACAAAGAGATGGATGTATAAAGGATCAAGAAGGTAGAAAGAGAACCTTCTTGCGGGATCGCCAAGGAATAGATCTGACAAGGTGTAGGTCGAAATCAGGGTCCTCAACTGACATAAACTGATCAGGGTCAAGTTGGAAGGTATCCTCAGTGGTCTTAGGGTGAGAAGGCACAAATGGGTCAATGGAAGAAGTGTGGCTAGGTCCGGCCTTGGGTGTCTCGCAAATATCAAAGTGAAAAGGCTCGAACTCATCAATGGAAGTAGTCAGGGAACATCCAAGCTA
This sequence comes from Ottelia alismoides, assembly GCA_037367405.1. NCBI lineage: Eukaryota > Viridiplantae > Streptophyta > Magnoliopsida > Alismatales > Hydrocharitaceae > Ottelia > Ottelia alismoides. The sequence goes on along the minus strand of JAZKJV010009896.1, from coordinate 298,836 downwards.
ACAAGTCGCTCCTAAGTCAAAAAAAGGAACAAACTCATCTGTGAAAGTATTAAGCTCCTATTCATCCTCTGAGGTCTCAAGTGGATCATAATCCTCATCAAAAGGCTCGAATTTATTTATAAACGCAATCAGATCAAATTCGGCGTCATAAATCTCTACAATGTCTGCCCTCCGCTTGAAGGTATCAATCATGTAAATCCCGCGAACATCATCAACACATCGCCAATCACATGAAGAAGGAACTCCATGGTCTATGCCTTCCAATCTACCTCCTTGGAAAGGAATTCTCAGGTCTCAGTCTCATCCAACACATATCAAAACTCTCTGATAGTATCGTCAAGGTCATAGTCCTTGAGGTCAACTAAGATAGGTGTAGTCACATCAGGTGCAGGTCTCGGGTCGGGAGTAGGTGTAGTAATGACCACAACGTTCCCATCATTAGGATGGAAGTGAATTTCTCATGATCCATAATCAATAACAACTCTCACAGCTAGAAAGGGTCGTCCGAGGATGATTGGAGAGTGCTCCCCAGTGGTGGAGGTTTACATGGGCAATACAACAAAATCAATAGTGTAGCTCATGTCCTATATCCAAATAATAGTGTTCTCTAAAATACCCTTTGGCCTGTTGATAGATCCATCAATGAATTGAACGGTCATCCTGGCTTTCTTGAAATGCCATAGTGAAGAGATTGTACCAACGATAAGGGTATGATGCAAATTTAAGCACCGCCGCCAAGGAGAGTGTGATCACATGAATAGTCAAAGAAGACGCATCTAATAAATTGTGTAGCAGTGTTTCCTTTCATAGAAGAAGGGTGGTGGGTGATGGTGTAGGAAGTGGTCATGATCAAGATATGACACTCAGAATTTCTCCTTCATTTTGTCATCTTGGGTTGAGGAGCAGATAATCGGATCATGGCCAGGTGAAGTGTGGCTTCAATTATCTCTTGAATAGCGGCCACCATTCAGGTTCGGTGAACATTTTTTGAATTTTTGGATCTCCTCCATACAAGGGAGGAGATCGAAGTCAACATATACACAAGGATGACTAAGAGAAGTATGTACAATGTCATCCTTGGGGTCAAACGTGGTACAAGGGGTTTGTGAATGTGTGGGCAAATGATCTGGCATGGGTGCCCTCTCCTCACAATCTTAATAAGCAATGTGTCTCCTAAAATCTTTTTGTCTTTTTAAATGTTTCTCAATTTTTTGTATTTTTCGAGATGGCAAGCTCTCATGGGTATCCTAAAATTAATCTGTATTATCAAATGGTAAATCACCAATGTTGTTCTTATTTAGGCTAGTAAGGCTATCTATCCTCTATCACATATGCTCCATCATCTGGGTCAAGGACTCAAGTGCAGTCGTCATGAGAGGTGACTCCAAAACATCAGTATCAGGTGAGTGGAATGAGGGTGGTGGGTGTGGAAAAAATTCCAACTCTAGAGCAAAGTCCTTCTGAAAAAGTGGATTGTCAAAATGTGAGGGTGATGGTGGTGGTAAGTCAATCTCAACATTCGATGCCTAAAATAGTGAGTTAGGTGGATATGTACAAAAGTCAGGAGCAAAGTCCTCCTAGAAAAATGAAGGTGGACTGACTACATGGTATGAGGGATCCACAAACTCCGGATAAAAAACACTCCAGTCAATCATCTCTGGAACAAGAAAAAATCATTAGGATAATACGATGATCAAATCAAGAAATGTGCGAACAAGGCGTAAATGTGCAAAAGAGATCGAGGATGCACACAGACAATCACAATCAAACTCAGTTCACCTACTCAGTTCACCTACTCAACTTACTGAATACTGTGAAAGTTCGATCTTTTTATCTTGTTTGTTTTGAGTTAGGTGATAATACAAAATTATACAAACACTTAGAAGTCCTAGAATTAGGGCATTAACTTTTAGTGTATACGTGAGAAATCTAAAATGAATACAATGTGGGGATTACTCACCCCAATATAGAGTTTTTTCTTTTTGATTGATTTTTGGGTCGAGTAATATTAACAGTCCCAAAATTATTTTTATCACTTTTTCTGAATTTATAATAAGAATACATGACCTAATGAGATATCAATTCTTTTTAGCTCCTAACTGGTCAAAATCATAGGAAGAGAGGTGGAAAAGCAATGCATGTGACAAATCGATGATGAATGCTAAAGCATAAATGCCCATCTTGCCTCTAGCTCTCTACATGCAGGGATGACAAGAAGAATTGAAATCTATCTAAATGCAAATGCAAGCCGATGAAATCGCCCTATGTACAAGAATTGCTATTAGCGTGAAGCACAAAAAATGTTATCTATTCAGAAATAAGACTTAAGTTTAGTCTTCGATGCTGCTCGGTGCCAGCCACAACAAGTCCTGTTAGCGTTGTATGCAACCTCTCTCTGCTCGCGGTCTCAAATCCAAATAATCAACAATTTAATTTGACTAAGTCCAAGCATGAGTAATAGGTACATGCAATTATATTAGGTGTTTGGCCTTAATCTATCGATAAGCAATCCTTTGCTAGGGCTCACTCTCACAAAATAATGAAAAGCGAAAACTTGGAAAACAAAATAAAAGAAATGCGAAGAAAATGATGACAAAACCGACGAGGCACCCGAGGGATCAATTCCTCCGACAATGGACCTTGTGAGATGTAGAAGTGTCTTGAGAGATCTGAGTTACTACAAACTAATGGTGTCTCTCTTTCACTTCCAATTACAAATATAAGGAAATAAAATAAAATGAAATACTAGCGGTATTATCTTCAAAACTTCCTCTAAGTCTCCTTTGGTGCTCAATCGGAAAACGGAGTTGTCTTCACATGGGTGTACAGGTAATCCAAAGAGTGCCTCCCTCGATCTACGATCCTCGCAACAAAGTCAATAATAAGATGGTTAGACAGTTCGACTGAAAAATATCAAATAAATAGAAAAAAAATAAAGGAAAGTATATGTAAATAAGAAGACACAGGTAAAGACCAATCTACGTGACATTACTTCCCAGCAACGATGCCATTTGATAACTAAGGTCTTGTGAGGGTCTAATGAAGTCTACACAAGGAGAGAACTGTATTGTCTTTGAAGTGACCGCTCACGAAATCCCAGATTATCAACAATTAACTCACAATGTAAAATATCCAATGAAGAGCAAAGTTTGTGGAGTTAAAATTTATTATAACTCGACAATAGATGTGTATAGTGTGCAAGTATGTTGAGGACGAAGACAGGGAGTAAAACTGGTAGATTGTGCAATGAGGTGCAAAAACTGTGTGCTTCTTATCGTCTATGTATTTTTGTGAGTTTTAACTGTATATTTTTTATATTAATTTTTATTTTTTATAGTATTTTTTAAATATTTAAATTTTTTGCTTTTTATATTTTTCAAGTTTTTTATTTCTTTTCCTTTTAAATATATAATATTAGATATATAAAACTATATATACAATATAAGCTAATGTAATTATAAATACTAATAAAAATAATCAAAATATAAGAAATAAAATCGTTTTGATTTTAGATATTTTTCTACTATTTTTTATTTTTTAGGAAATTTTGCTAATTTTTAATGTCAAAAATACCCCAAATCAAGTATTTGATAATTGTCAGAAATTAAATGAAAATTAAAAATAGTAAATTAATTCCAAAATTCTTCAAATCAAATTTAATAAATAAATAATATTATAAAGGACATTTAGAGTTAGAAAAATATATTTTTAGTATTTTGGGGATTTCTAGTCTTTTTATACCGAGATTTTGGCGCTTTTTATTTTTTGGAGTTTTTCTTTGTTTTTTTAGGGTTTTATATTTTTGGAGTTAGTAAATAAATAGATAAACTCAAAGTATATATTTTTGAATTTTTTTCAAAAGATGTTTTATTTTTTATGTGTTTTATACTACACATAGGGTGAAATTCTCCTCTTTTTGATTTTTAATAAATATTAAAAAGTCCTAAGTTGCAGAAATAAAAATATGGCATGAAAGATGTGCAATCAGGAGCTTAACCCTATTTTTTGGGATTTTTCTGAGCATAAATTACATATTTAATAAATAGAGCAAAGACACAAATATCACGTAACCATAAGGGGTATATATGCAATTAAAATGAAAACTAAGGGCTAAACTGCAAATATCCCAACTAAATAACTACTACATTACAATTTTTCTACACTAAGTACAAATAGCAAAAGCTGCAAGGGTCGGACCACAAAATAACCAAGCTCACAAGTACAGACACGTGAGCCTTGCTGGCATAGGTCAAAATGTAATTAGAATAAATATAGGGGATTTATTGAAAAATTTACAAAAATAGATATACAACAGACGAAAGTTTGAGTTCTAAATAGTAAATACAAAAATGAGTTGGGCGTAATGTGAAAAATACCCATTTGAGACGTGGATCCAACGACGCACCCTACTTCACTTGCCACAGGTCAACGCGAGAACCTGTGATACCTCTTCCCACATGGATGTCCAGGATCATATCAAAATCCCATGATCTGACGGTGCTGGAGGGGGTCAATTAAATGGTGTTAAGCCAAATTGGGGCACAGGTCGAATCAGATGGTAAGGAGGACCACATGAAGAACTGGGAAGAATTGGCACATGAACCACCTTCAATTGGAGACCCCGAGAAACTCCGGCCACCTGGGGACTTCGCAGGTGGGGCAAAAAGGAGCTAGAGCTCTTCCGCACCTGCCAGAATCCTCAAATTTATCTGGGATCCATTGTTGGGGTCCTAGAGTTTCAAGTAAAAATAGGGCGACCTGGGAGTCAAAACTTGTCCAAAATCACCTCGATTAGAGGCTAACACACTCGGGCACTTACAGGGTTAGGATATACATCAAAAAACAAGAGGCCCTGAGCTATTCTAGTGGTGGATTGGAGTCAAGTCTGTTGTGGCGAATCTCACCGACAAAGGGCGGAGAAGAGGAAGCTAATCTCACAATCTCGGGCTGATCGGGGTGAATGGAGTGGGTCAGAGCGACGGGGGGTGAAAAGGGAATGAAGATGAGGTGGTCTGCAGACGAGAATGGGTGGAAAACACCACGAAAGGGGTTCGTCGGAGCTATTCTCGAACAACCTACGAATGGGCTTGTAAAACTAATACACTAAACAAAAACGTAAAATAAATGCAGGGAATTAACCTCCAAACTAAAACTAAGCTACAATAAGTGGAAAAGATTACCTCGACCCGTCTAGACGAGGAGATGGGAGCTCACGGTGGAGCTTTGTCGGAGGTGGGTGGTGGAACGCTACGCTAGGCTGCTCCTCGATCAACCAAAAAGATGGGCGAGGATGCTGTCACCCACCTCGAGCACTTGAGCACCAAATGGAGGAGAAAACCCGGTCGAAGGGAGATTCGAAATGGGAAGAAGGTTGAAGCTGATGCTTTGTACAGGATAATAAGTGCAGGACAAAGATCGAGGAGGATGGGGAGAATCAGTGATGTAATGCCCAAGGAAATGCATGCGTGTGTAAGAGGGAGGATCGAGATCAAATGTCAACGAACAAATCATCTCATTTCAATGCTTGCATCGAATAGTGGAAAAGGCGAAGATAACACAAAAGTTAGGTCTGTCAGTGGCTACAGGACATGGGGGATACAGTTGACCAAAGTCAATTAGCACCTCAACCTGGTAGGTCCACTTGGACCAACCAGGAAAAATCATCCTGGAATTATTTAGAAATTAAATAATAAATAACAAAGATTTTATTAAAATAAGTTTATAAAATAAAAGCTGGTTCTTATTTTCTATAGTATTGTATTATTTTTTATTTATTTTTTCGAAGTTATTTGTTACAAGTGAATTTGTAGGGTATTATTTATAGGTATATTTACCTATGCTTTGGGTATTTTTTTATTTTGTATTTTAGATTTTTTATTTTATTTTCTTTTTTTATATATTTTGAATACATAAGTGCATTTTTATTTTATTTTTCCTAATATAATATTTAAACCTATATAAATATTAGTGTATATTATATATGTATAAAATCGTAAAAACCGCGTAAGCCCCAAGTGAACAAACACTTGGTAAAATAGGCCCGAATAAAGTTCAAGTGTCCAAGTATCTCAAAACTGTATTTTTACAATAATGAAGAGTCTCTCTTTCAAAATAAAAATAGAATATACACTAATGCTACTGTACTTCTTGCTTCTTCGGTCGCTTTTGTTGCTCTCTCCTTTTAGTTCAGCAAATAAGGTTGGTCTCTACTCTGCCTGGCTACCTCAGAAGGTGATGAATCTCCATTTTATCACCTTTATTCTATCATTTGGCCTTAAAAACCCTAGCTTATGTTGATATAATAATGTAAAGAAAACAAAATGAGAAAAATGCCCATGGTATTTTATGACCCTAAACCTTGAGACCTAGGCATCTTGATGACTCGGTCAACAAGGAATAAAATAGGGGGAGATAAGGGCCTATAATTCATTAAAATTCTCATTTATTTATTCATCATTTATTCATTTTTGGGACATATTATATTTTCTACTTTTTATACCTCGAACAAAGAAATTTTGTACATGATATTTGTAAATAATAATATAAAGAAAAATACAGAATTGATTACATACAAAAATATAATACAATATATGTGTTTTAATCTAAACAAGTTTCCAAAATCCCACCTTCCCATACCCATATCTCCTAAATAAAAACTAAAAATATATCAAAATCATATTTAATCTTATATAACATTTAATAATCTATTTAATGAAGGTGGTTTCATATTTTTTGGAGTTAAGATGTAAAAGTTATGTTTTAGACCCCTCTTATACTATATACCCGAATAAAATATTTATTTTATTGAATATTTATTATTTTCTTAATTTTATACAGTTTATAACTTTCTAAATATTATTTACAACATATGTACATATTAAAACTAAAATAAAACCATAAAGAAAACATAAAAATAACATAATATACTAAAATACACAGATGAATATACAATACTCACCTTTTGTCTTTGTTTCTCCCTAATTTCCAACTATTTTCATTTGTTTCTCGTGATTTGAGATTTTTTCTTTCTTTTTATTTGTTTAATATGATTGAGTCATAGAGGATTGCTTGACTCGGTACTTTGGTAGAAATCCTTAATTATCTGCATGTGCCTATAGTCTCTACATTTGGGCCTTAGTCAAATTAAATTGGTTTTGCACGATAAATAGCAATTCCTACTTAGGGTGATTTCAACCGACTGGCATCTCAGGTAGAATAAATTTAAATTCTTCTCTTGCATCCCTGATGGAGAGAGATGCGAAGCCCTATAAGACTTCTATCTGAGCATCCATCATTTCGTAACAATGGTGGGTTCTCCATCATAGTGTTAACTTGCATTGCTTTTCTGACTTCTCCCCCAATTTTGGCTAACTTAGGACTTAAAGAAAAATCAAAAAACAATGTTAGGTGCTTGTCTGGGAAAATACTCAAAATACTCAAAAGGAATTCAACTTCTCTAATCATCGGACTCTCATAAAATACATACATATATATGATGTGTGATAGTTTAGTGTCTATTGCATTAATAAGAGTCGAGTCAAGATGTCACCCAAGGATCCAGTATAAGAGACTCTACTAAGGACCTAACCCTCAACACTTGGGATTAAATCTATTCTTTCACTCAATCCATCATCTCTTTAGTTCGCAGACTTAAATGGGTAGATGGAAATCCATATGATGGACAGTATAGGATTGTGTCTTTTCTTCTCTCCCTCTCATTAGAACATAGTTTCTCTCGAGTGCCTTATTAACTCAACACGTATAATTTTAGTTATTGACTAGTGTGTTCATCAAGAGAAGTTTGAGTCATTTATACTTGTTTTCTTGGGAATCAATCAGGGTGTGTCTCTTTTGAGTATATATCATACTTTGCTACAACACTTGTATCACTATATGATGCAGAGCCCTTTTTGAGGTACTAGCCCAACTCATAAAACCTAAGGTTTTGGTCAAAATGAACATCTAAAAGGTTGCGAGCGCTTGCCACTGGTGTAAGCTCTTTTTGACTTGACTTCAAAATGTATGAGCTTTTCTCTCATTGTTTTTCTTTTCTTCCAAGCTAGCTCCACTGCTTTTACCAAAAGTTAGCGCACAATAATCAACTGTTTATTTTAATTTCACCACCCCATGATACTAAGGTCAATATCAAGAGATTAGTATAAGAACTATGTTCTCATACTAGCTAAGGTTGCTAACACTCAGGATACATGAAGCCTTCACATGATAAGATCTGGTGCCTCAAGTGAAACCTCAACTCATCTCATCAAAAATATAGTCCTGCATGTGATTTTTGGTCATATTCTTTAAGATGGAGAATAACCTTGCAATATAGCACACAAATATTTCTAACTAGGGAAGTATGAATTATTAAGTCTAAGACCCAAATTACTACGATATGATAACTTTAGAATTTCTGGACCTCAAAAATCAAGTGCTATTAATTTCAACCAGATTTGAGTTAATATGTAAGTGTCAAGGAAACACCAATGATTAGTTAGTAAGTTTATTAGTTAGAGATTTTTATTAGAAGATTTTTATTACTAAAATAACTTTAGAATATGTACCCTTTAAAGTGAGAAACACATAACAGACAGAACACACAAAAAGAAACTGATAAATACTATAAGAACATCATAGGGGAACCAACACAACACTATCAAACTTTAGTTTCTCAACATCAATCATCAGACTTGAATCCACACGGTTTAATAGGGGAACCAACACAACACTATCAAACTTTAGTTTCTCAACATCAATCATCAGACTTGAATCCACACGGTTTAAAATCATCTGACTTGAGCTTCACTTGCTTCTTCTTCATTGAGTAAACCTCAGAATCAGAATAAGAGAGATCTTTATTGACTTCAAAAATGAAGCGCATAGGATAATGTCATTCTTCCTTAAAACTAATATCAATATCATCATGGGAAGTTTCTAAAATGGAAGGAAGATGTATCCAATCATTTTTTGTTGCAATAGACCTATGGGTTTGTCTTAAAAGAAAAAGGATGGACTTAAAAGATTGACCTAAGTTACAGGAGACATGATCATCAGATTCTTGAATGTCCTTAATGAAATGTGCAGGCTCCTCCATATCCAATTATTCCAACAAAAAATTATCCTCCTAAATATGCATCACTCTTTTTAAGGAACTCGTTATCAACTTGATCTTCCAAAATAGAGAGTTCACATCTAATTTCTCCTACATGTTTTACTATGTAAGAGACATAAAACTAGGCATCCTTTTATACCTTAAAGATTTCAACGGTTCAAAAAGTAACCTTTACACCAAAGGTACCCCTTCAGAAATTTAAAGCTCTAGAGCGAAACTAAAGGAAGATATATTTTTTATTTTATATGTTTTTTGTTTTTTTATTACATTTAATACAATTTTTTATTGTCATTTTTTAAAAAATATATAGAAAGTAATGTGTTATGGTGTCAAAACAAATGGTATCTTTTCAAAAAAATTCTTAAATATTTTTACAAACCATGTCAAATAGATTAAAAAAATCCAAAAATTTTCCAAAATATTTTTACAAATATTTTCAAATCCTTGTACTCAGAGCCCATAATAAATACATAAAACATGTGAAGCTACGAGAGATGAATAAAATTATATATGCAATATATGCACATACCTCCTATACTTAGCTGGTGTTATGTCCTCATGGCACATTGTCAAATGATGAACATAGCTCGTACTAAACATAATGAGGAAAAACAAGTCAAGGACATGAAATGAATAGACCTCCCATATACTTAGGCTTTAAATAGCCTATGTTTAGGGGTGGTGGACATGGAAATTGGGTACAAAAGAATAGAAATGGAAATAGAACAATTAAGAAGAACAGGATGTCGGTCCCCATCCTCCCCCACCCCTCATGATTGGCTTAAAATAGCCTAAGTATAGAGATTTGAATGAAGGATAGAAGGACTGAGGAGATTTCAAAAGATAACCTAGAAGAATATACAAAAGTATGGTTGGTTTCCCCCATATACTTCAGTTCTAAGTAGCTTAAATTTGGAGTAAGAAGCTAAAAATGGAAGAAACTAAACCTTAAAAGAGTAGCTCAAGTTTTATGAAAATAATAGAATAAATCTGCTAGATGTTGAATCTATCATATTTGAATCTTCAAGCTGCGACTTCATGTTGTATCTGAGACCCATCCATTACTGTGCACTTCCTTTAATATAGAGAGACCCATCCATTTTGACTTTAATTTCCGGTGGAAAATCTTTAACGTATCTTTGAACAACTATACCTTTGTCCCGTGACAAAGTTCTTGCATCTAATATACAAATCATGCTACTTATTAACATTGTCCTTATATATAAAATTGTTGTCATACGCTTTGTTTTTGATTTCCACTAGCTCATGTAGGATCAAGTCTTGCTATAGTATCCTTAGGTGACAACTCCAATTTATTTTCTTATTTTCCCACTCAGAGTTGTGAATCAATTCAGTGGGCAAATGGCATGGCTTGCCATAAATCATCCTAAAAGGTGAACTACCAAGTGGAGTCATGTAAGTTGTCCAGTAGGCCCACAAAACTTGTTTTAATAGCTGGGGCCAATTCTTCCTATCAAGATAGACTAACAGCTGTAAAATAACCTTCACCTCGCTATTTGAACCCTCTATCAAGATTTTCGACTAATGGTGGTAAGGACTAGTAACTCTATGCTCAAGCTTGTATTCGTTAGCTAAAAATTTCATGTCTCTATTCACAAAGTGGCTACTCCCATCAGAAATGAAAACCTTAGTAACCCTGAACCTTGAAATAATATGACCCTTTATGGACTTACAAACAGTCCTACTATTTGCGGTTTGGGTTAGGATTGATTCCACCCACCTTTAAAGATAATCAATCAATAACATTATGTACTCAAATCCATGGATATTGGGTAGGGGGGCCAATAAAATATATGCCCCATATGTCAACAATGTCACAAAAAATCACCGACTTCATGGGCATCTCATCTCTATAGCTAATCGTCCTTCCCTCCTTTGACAATTAGGACATGGCCGTACAAAATCCATAGCATCTCTAAACAAGGTCAGTCAATACAATCCACATTGAAGTACTTAGTGAGTGATTCTCTTTCTCGAATGGTTTCCTCCAGCATCGAAAGAATTATAATATTATAGGACACTCTGCTTCCTAAGGAATACACCTTCTCCAGATGCAATCCGATCCTTCGAAGAAAAGGAATGGATCCTCACAGTGGTATTTCCTCGAATCTGACTTCAGTCGATCAATATTGCTTCTAGTCCAACCATGGGGAACTTGCTTGGTGACAAGATAGTTCACCACGTTCGTATACTGCGGAAGTGAATCAATGGTACAAACTGACTCACTGGAACAGTTTCTCTCATCTGCTTTGAGGTTGGGGAATCCTTCAAATACAAACGAGATAGATGACCACCCACTACATTATTAACTTCGGATTTATCATTAATCACCAAATCAAACTCTTGGAGTAACATGGTCCACCTAAGAAGACATTACTTCGCTTCCTTCTTTTCATGAGTTGTCTGATAGATGTATAATCTATAAAAATTGTCACCTTAGAGCCCAAAAATATATGAACTAAACTTCTCATGGGCCCAAACTACTGCAAGCATTTCATTTTCAGTAACTGTATATTTTTTTGTGCTTGATCTAAAACTTTGCTCGTGTAGTGAATTGCAAAAAGAATCCCTTCTCGTCATTGACCTAATAAAGCTCTTATAGAAAAATTCAAAGCATCATTCATGATCTCAAAGGGAAGAGACCAATCTAGAGCCTCTAAAATTAGCGAGCCCCAAATCCTTCTTTTCAATGGCTCAAAAGCCTCAAGACACCTATGATCTATGATGAAATTTGTGTCCTTTGCAAAGAGCTCAGTTAGAGGTAGAGCAATCTTAGAGAAATCCTGAACAAATCATCTATAAAATCTGGCATGCCCTAGAAAGGACCTAACTAACTTGACTATGGTTGGTGGATCAAGTTTTTTGATCGCATCCACCTTAGCAGTGTCAAACTCCATTCCCTTCTTGGAGATGACGTGCCACAACATGATACCCTCCTTTACCATAAAATGACTCTTTTCCTAGTAGAGTACAATATTAACCTATCTACACCTTAGAAGGACTCGATCCAATGAGTTAAGCATGAATCGAATGAATAACCATGGACCAAGAAATTATACACGAAGACCTCAAGGAAATCCACCACCATTTCATAAAATACAACGATTATGCACCGCTGAAATGTGCACAAACCATTGCAAAGCCCGAATGGCATGCACCTGAACGCGTAAGTGCCGAAAGGATAAGTAAAAGTGGTCTTGTCAAGGTCTCCAGGGTCGATGGTTACTTGGTTGTAGCCCGAAAACACATTAAGAAAACATAAGAACTCTTTCCCTACTAGTATCTCAAAAATATAATCTATATAAGGTAAGGGAAATCGATCTTTCTTGTTAGCAACGTTTAAAAGTCTGTAATCGACACAGACACACCATAATGTGGGTACTCGTTTCGGGATTTCATCTCCTTCCTCGTTGGTGACCATCGGAATGTCTGACTCCTTAGTAACAACATGAAGGGGGGCACCCACTTGGAATCTGAGATGGGGAAAATAAAACCCACTCCATGCCAATTTTCAGTCTCTTTCTTAACTACGTCTCGTAGATTAGGGTTTAATCTTCTTTGAAATTTATGGAAAGGCATGGAATTATCCTCAAAATAATTGTGGCGTTAACAGTGTCCGTGTATTATACCCATGAGATCCAATACAGTCCAACCTATAACCTTGTTGTTCTTCTCTAAGACTTCTAATAACATAGAATCCTATTCTACAATCAGCTTAGACCTAAGGATGATAGGGAATCTATCGTTGGGTCCTACAAGAAAGCCGTAGAATTTAGGAGGTAATGGCTTCCACTCTTGCAAAGTGGTATCATCAATTAGATCATGCTCAATTATTTCTTAGTCTAGTTATGTGTTGCATGAAGGTGGAACTAACTCGGTTGTTCTTCACACGAACTCTGTTGTATGAGGAGTTGGATAACCAAAGAAACACGATAATTCATCCAAAGTCTCATCCAACTCATAATCCTTATCCCTTGATTGTCCATAAGAAGAAGGATCTGACACAAGTAAATGACAGATCTGATGGGATCTCTAAGACATCAAGGGAATAGGATGATGATACATACCTAAAGAACTCTAGCAACACCTCACAAACTGCATCGTGTTCACTTTCCTCTCCAGATGAGAGGGTCTTGCTCAGTTCTGAAGGATTATGTTTCCATATCCAAACTCTGCTAACAATTCTATAACTGCTTCTGATGATGAAGAAAACTACGTGTTAGATTTTGAGTTAAGTCATTGCCATTTCATTTGCTTCATCTCGCGTTCCACCTTTCCATTTGGAGAATGAAACGTCATCATCCTTGTTTGATAATCAAAGGAATCTCCCAACGGTCCTGATGAAAGGCCTCTCAAGGATGATTTGTTAATCTCTCTACGGATTGGGGATATCCATATCAAGTATATTGATGTTCACTTTGTAATATTGTCACTCAATCATGATGATAACATTTTTAAATTCACCCATTGCTTTCTTCATAGACCTATATGCAAACTGGAGTAATGCTCTTGATTTACGTAATGGCCCCAACCATAATTTTTCATACATAGCCAAGGGTAGTAGATTAATCGATGACCCTTCATATAGGAGAGTGCGTGCAAATGCTATATTATATATATGACTCATCACATAAGGCACACCCATGTCTCTCTTCTTTCATGGTAGTTGTTGGTTCTTGAGGCAATATGTTGTGGCAATTGATAAGACATGTGTCTTTACATAATTGTTCGGCTTCTTCCTGCTAACCATAGGAGGTGTGCAACGCACCTTCAAGAATTTATGGAAGGTGGAATGGCTATCCACATACTAGTCAAATGGTACTTTAACTATAATGTTATATTTACTAAATCATGCCATTTCTAGATCATATTTTTTAATCTTTTTAACGATGTGCTTTCCTGACATTAGAGCACGGGGGAAAGTGATTGAACAATCAGAAGATGAAGAACTTGAATCATAAATTGAAGCATGTTTCTTTTTATTCATAGAATCAAGGTTCGTTGTACATGAATCTTTTACATGATACATGGAATTTAAAATTGAATTGTCTACTACAAGATGGTGAATGCATGCTGCTGATACATTCTCCTCAACCGAAAGTGCAAGGTCCTCCATAAACTCTGAATCAAGTCCATGTTATGGTTGTGCTCTCAACTCTTCTTTCTCTCTTTGCCCTTAGTAGTTTTCTTCACGCTCTAAATGGGCTACTATTGCTGGTGCCTATTCTCCTCATCATCTAAAGACTCATTTGGTAGAGCTTCAAAGACAACCTCGTTAATATCCCCCATTTGGTCAGGTACGACAAAGGTCCTTCTGCTCCTGAGTGATATATGATTAATACAATCAACTGGAAGAATCTTATGCTTAGATCGAGGTGAGTCTAAGTAATATACCTGATCATATTGTTGTTGTGTCTGGTTCAGGATGTTGGGGTTAGCCTGAACATGGGCGGGAATTGAAGTAGAAGGGGCAGAGTGCTCATCCTGTCAACGAGATAAGCAATTGATGTCACACCACATATCTTGTATTTCTTTCTTGTAACAATGAAACTACAAGTATCTACTTCTGGAATTATGTGGAACCTGATGAAGATGATTGCTACTGAGAAGAAGAAGAAGAAAAACATGAAGACTGGCCCTGATGGTTCTGAAACTGCTACTGTTGGGGATAATGCTCAAAGATGGGCCCTGATGGCCCAAATGACATGTCGATTATCGGATGTACTGCTATTGTTTCCTCTGTTGTTGGGAGTGGAAGGAACCAAGGTTTTATTATGAAGCAAGAGTTGCAGGAGTGAAATTGGCATTGTAAAAAGTTGTGGGCTTGGTAAAGTGGACGATCCACCACACTTCTCTACCTAGCATGGTCCTATGGGTACCACACACCGTTCACTTCCCACACCTCATGAGTCTCCTTTGTAGCTTTGTCGACTCATGGAGGTTGTTGCTCAAAGGAATGGTAAGAGACTGGTCCTCCACCCATGGTCGGGGTGGCCCTGACATCTGGTACTCGTGTACATAATTTACATGGTAAACTTGAGTAATAGATGAAGTCATAGCATGTACTTTTATGGTGGATACCTTCTCTTCCAGCTCTACCATTTTCTTTGGAAGCTGTGACAAGCTGTTATCCAACACATTCATTCTTCTGTCAATCCTGTCGATTATAGTCAACTTATCTGCTTTGATTCCCAGGTTGGGAACTGGGTCCTCTCAGAAATCAATTTTATCTTTATTCTTCACTTTAGATGAGAATTTTATAAGGGACTCTGTATACGCCATACTAGCGGTTTGTGCATGGCTCCTCTTTGCTATCTTCTCAAATACATTCCAAATGATATTTGTACCACATGATTCATAACTACCTCCTCAGGGTTAAGAACGTTGAAAATTGATTGAACCAGGATGTTAGTCTCAAGTCCATAATAAGGACACTTCTGTAGTAGATCCTTGGATCTCTACCAAGTATCACAAAACAACAAGTTTGGTAGTTGACATGAACTCGTGATGCGATCTAAAAGTGGAAAATAGAGCTTCGTTCTTGAGTAATCAGCCACATTTCATCATCTAATATTTATTATTATCATTCATGCACTTAGAGGTAGTATCTACATTTTAACATGCATATTTGCATTAAATAAGAATCTGAATTACCTTATACATATCTTCTGTATAAAATCATATTTTCTTATGTTTTTGTATATTTTTAACTATCTTAAAGTTGAATAAAATAAACTATATAGTGTATTTATTACGAATACAAATAAATATAACATATCAAAAGATACTAACTTGTAAAACTGCCCAATAAAACCCAAACCCTATGTTGAGACTAAAAGTCTTAAAATATAAATATTTCTCTCATACAGTCTCCAATGGACCCCTACTCCCTTTTAATTAATGTACGTTCAATAACCTTCAAGAAGACCAAATTCAAAAGAATCAGAGTTCAAATGTGAAACTTGGGTTTTGGGCCCCATTTTTAGATTGTACGTATTTATCTAATATGACATTATTATTTCATGTAAAAAATGCTTTCTTATTTATTTCTTTTCCATTTATTTTCCTTGATTATAATAAACAATGTAAAATTCTAAATAAAAATTGAAGCAAAATTCAAAGAAAATAAAGCAACCCGAGTCAGTATATATGGTATGTACTTATGTCCCTTTTATTCATTTCTTCATTTTTTTGCTATTACAAGATCCAAAAATAGATTAAGGTGTAAATATTTTTTATATTTTCTCTTATTTTATTTTGATTTTTATCTTATTTTAAAATGCAAAAGATAAAAAAGAGGTATTTTATATCTCTGGGATACCACCAAAAATACTTTTTGATTTTTTGGGTTTGGTCCTTCATAAAAGGTGTAGATCTCGTTGAGATGAGAAACATTTATGTTGATCACTTTTTGATTTGACCTCTTTTGTTATTTCTTTTGTTATATTTGTTTAGATATAATTTTTGAATTTCTAGGAGAGAGGCATGGCTTATCCTTGAGCCGCCACGTATCACCCCCGTTTTTATTTTCTCTTCTTTTTATTATATAATTTATTTATCTTTTATATAATTTTTTATTATTTATTTAATTTTATTATTAATTTATATTTCTTATATTATTCTTATTTTATCTTTATATAGCTATTATTTATTTATTTTATTTACTTTTTAATTTTTATTTTATTATTTTATTACTTTTTATTTGTCCATTTATTTATTTTTATTTTTATTTTTATTTTTTATTGTTATTTTATATAATTTCTAGTTTATATTTTTCACAATAACATGACCGCCCTTGCATGCCATGTGGCGCCCTACCCTTCTCCCCCTCCTGCTCGACCCACTCCCTGCTTACTACAGTGTTGGAACCACCGCAAGCTCAGTGGCCGCGCGAGCCCCATCCTCCTATCTCTCCACACCCGCTCTCTCTTCATATGGACCGCAACCATTCCCTCCATCAATAGTTGTCCACTCATCCACGACCTCCATCTCATTATGCAACCAACCCCCACAATTCCATAAAGTCATTGTTGACCCCTAACCGTGCGCATATGCCATTACCGGAAGAACCTCGAGCTCTCATGTCCTCCTGGTGACACCGATATCTGATAAGGTCGAGCAACGACAACTCATCTCTTAGGCGAGATCTATGGACCAACCTCGGTCCTTGTTGTTGCCACTACTCTGTAGCATCTTGAGATCCACCACCTGTCGAGGTGTCAAGCGATAACCCAGATCTCATCTCCAAACTCCTTCCCACGTGTCGACTATCGGTCGTCTCCTCTACCTAACCCTCTTCCCTTCTCCGCTTCTTTTTTGTCTGTTCATTTTCCTTCTTCTTATGTTCTTTTCTTTTCCACCCTTCATGTTTTGATTCCTCCCAAATCCCAACTCTATATCGATTAAACTTTGCCTCATAGTGGATAAGAAACCAAATGTTAACACCATCTTGCTGTCATCCCACCCCTTGTTGAACTTGTGTGAACCTTACAAAGGGTCAACCTCCGCCTGGCTCTCGATCTCAAATCAACTCCACTTCATAGGGTCCTCTCCGCCAATCCATATTCACTCCACCACAGGTCGAGATTTGGCTCAAGCACATCACCTTCTTTGAAGTTGCAGCATAGGATGCATCTCCACCACCGTTGAGGCTGAGAATCACAACTACCAACATCTAAACTGAGCTTCTGTAACTCGCACATGTAACCAAAATGAAGAGTAGCAGAGGTGTGCTTCCATCGCCCCTTGAAACTACTCGATCTGCATCCTCGAATAGCAGCAGGACGAGCCTTTTTCATGGAGTAGAAGAAGACCTCGACCCTTATCTTCTTCATCTACCCTCTAGCACCACCATGAGCAGTACACATCGCCCTCTTTTCTTCGAACCTAATCATCATGCCTCAAAGCAGGTCACGCCATCGTTCCTCCCACTCCACCGTGCATCATGCATCTATGAGGCGAACACGTCCCACTGCCTCAATGAGAGCTCCTTCTCTACCATGTGTATGCCTTGACATCGCCATCCTCGGGCCACACACATCTCCTCAGTCAGTGTGCCAAATCCTCATCGCCACCTCCCGTGCACAGCACACGAGGGCAGGTAGTTTGCACTGACGTCCGTCCACTTCCAGGCTTTCACGCACAAATTCCGATTTCCAGGTGGCCCGTAAGACACACAAGACCTCTTGGGAAAATTGCATTTGCCCTCCCCAGGGTTTCGGTAATTGCATTTGCAATTTTTATTTTAATTCATATTTATGTATTTTGCATAAAGACCCCTATGTTTGCCCATCATTTTGAACCTTCATTTTGCATTATTTTATCATTCTAAAAATGGCATCATGTAGAAGAACTTATGCTTATCACTGTGGATATTTGATTGGATTTTCATGAGCAATGTTGATTTAAATTAATTATTTAAGTGGAACATATCATATTTTGCCCACTACATATTTAATTGATATTATCTTAATTATATTTCCAAAATTCTCAAAATTTCACATTAGGTACATTTTTTTATGTTCTGCATTGTGCCCAAACATCATGATGTTTGGACACATATCGAGGTCACAATGAAATAAATGGTTATTTGAGTAATTGATTTTTAATTGGTAGTAGATCAAATTTTTTTTGGATCTATTAAATTTCCATTATTCCTCTCACATAGACTTAACTAGGATTTTTTATTTCTAAAAAATAAAATGCTCTTCTATTTATTAAAATTAATTTACGAGAAATAGATAAACATTCATATTTAATTCGTAATTGATACATTTTGCATCGGAAAATTCAAAAAATATATAGAGCATTAATTTCATTATTCTTCATATTCTTGCCAGTTTTTAGGATTTTTGGATATCCTCTGGTCAAAAATTACAATTTAACCCTTATACTTACCTGAGTTGACCTTGGGCTCGCCCAACTAAAATATAAATTTAACCCCTCGCTTTAATTGAATAATTAAATAAGTGGTAATTTTATCAATCCTATGTGTCCGAATACTAAAAAGTTTCGACATTATGAAATAGGGCATTTTTGCGGTTCGTCAAATGTCATAGTTGCTTGGGAGGCACGGTTTAGGTTGATTTTAAAAATTTAGATCTTTGGTTTTCCATTACCGGGTACGGTTGTCTAAACCATGGTTTTCTTATAATTATCACTTTGTTTATTTTCTTGCATTTTATTTTATTTTTTCTCCTTTATTTTATATTATTTTATGTATCTATCTGACCACCATCTTATTTTCTATGCGAGGGACCCAACATGATGGAGCGACCGCTTAGGTGGCCAAGTATCTCAAGAGCATTGGAGGATGGTTTTTTTGGAAAAAGTCGATTGAAGTAATTGCATAAAAATTAAGATCGAGCTGAGTTGTGAGAGAGTGTAAAGTTCTCTGGATTTGTTTCATGCAATTATTTGATTTTTGTAATCAATTTGTAATAATTGAAGTAATTGTACATTTTTGGGAACTTGCATGTGTACTCAGACTATGGACATTCTTCTGCTATTTGTTTGGTGCGTCAAGACCTGTTTCACTCTCCAGTGAGGGTGGATCTCAACTTGAGTGGTACGTAGGGTCAATCTGCACTCATAGCTCTTAGAGAATTTTATTAGATTATTACATTGCTTCTGCTCGTACTCTATTTGTACGACAATTCACACTACAAGACGCACCTTGGATCATTAAATCTATTCAAACTCATATCCGATTCCTCACAACTAATAGAACCTTTTACTAGGAGTGGTTCTTGTCAGCTTGCATTACATTTAGAATAATTTTCAATTATATGTTTTGCATCCCACATGAAGATTGTGAGGAAGCATTGTAAGTCTGTTAACTTGGCATACCATAATTGTTTTTCACGTGCTTGGGCTTTTCTCGATTCCTCTCCCAGATTTTCTTACATAAGTATAAAAGGAATTGGGATTTGATGGTAGACGTGATTATTTGGCTCATTAAATATTTTCAGTGATAACTATTTTTAAAGTTAGGACTTCTAAATAAGGCCAACTAAAATAAAATGGCATAAAATCAAGAATTGTTTTTGGGAGCGTAACCTAGTCCTTATATGTAGGTACTTACCTCTATACAGAGTGGGTAAGGACGCAGGCACTGAGGTTAGAGCCCAAACCCTTTGGACTTGCCCCCTAAGTCTCTACTTCCGACTCTCGAAGATCTGGTATCTGAAAGGGCTTGCCTTCGACCTTAGACTACGTTTCGATTGTGTAAGCATGTACATCTCCTTTGGGTGTGATATTGGACCTATCAGTCTGGGAAGATCACCTCATTGATTGGAGCACACAGGATTACTAGTGGGCATAAGGAGACACCCTCCGTATAATGGGTGCATAAGATACCTTTGTCACTGATGAATCCATGATTCATTAACTTTTCTGTCGCATTTTGTCTTAAAACCCTTAACAAATACATGTAAATATCCATTAATTCTCATATTTTAACAAAACACTATTCATGTGTAAATATTCACTTTTAACCACTAAAATCATGTAAATAAATAAAGAACAAGAAAAGAAACAAAAAGGCAGATTGAATATATGTATATATATACAATATGACTTAAAATATAAATATAGCTATAAGATATATTTATAGCCCATCCCCCGAGACCAAGTCAGCATGGATTGGTCGACAAGCCAATAAGTAGGGGGAGATAAGGAAAGAAAACCGGAGAAAAATAATTTAACACACACAAATACACTCTTCATTATTAATAAAATAAATACAAAACTTCAAAGAATTTTAATTATTTCATATGAACATATTTTTCACCAAATCCTTCTCCTAATTATCTCTAAAAATGTATATAAAAATATAAAATAAGTTAAAAATATTACCCTGTATATATGCCAAGAAACCCAGCCTGGAAATTGTCAAAATCATAACTTCCTTATACGAACTCCAATTCTACTCTACTCACCTTTAAAGTTCATAAAATAATATTCTCTAATTAATAAAGGTGGTTTCATCGAATTCGGAGTCCGTTTGCAAAAAGTCGGTTTTGGGACCAAAAGACAATGGGGTTTCTGGGCTATTTATTTTATGTAACACACACTATTTATCATTTTCTTAATTTTATAATTTTTAAATTATTTCATGATCTTGTAGTTTCACCATAAATTATTTCATAATTTTTGGAGACTATTTATTATTTTAATAAAATCAAAACCCCTAAAATATAGGTATAAAGGACCTACTTAGATACTAACCCTATTTAATAAAATATGTAAATTAATTTATAAAAATCTATAAAAATTCGTATAAACCTTATTTAATACCCTAATAATTAAGAAAATATAAAATTAATTTTTACTTATTTATTTATTAACTATAAAACCTAAAACCTATTTATAAATACATATTTATTAATATAATATTTATATTTTAAATAATATTTATTATTTATTAAAAGTATTTATACCATAATTTAGAAAATTAATTTATTTAACTTTCTTGAATTACCTGATCAAAATAACATTATTTACTAATTATTATATATTTTACAATCAATTTCAGCCTCTAGAATACCAGGTGCTGACACTTGTCAGCACCTGGGACCTTCTTCTTCAAGAAGAAGTTCCGTCGGACCTGCTCGACTGGCCGACTTCAACTAATTTTCCCGCGCCACTCCAGAAGCTTCTGATCAATCCTAATCGTCTATCTTCTTCCTCCATCAACCCTCTCCACCGTCACCGTCGATCTGACCTTGGAGCCCACGCCAACCTCCCTATATAAAGGCTCCAAGGTCGCCATTAACCAACAACCTTCCAACTACCCAAGAGCCCAGCTCCAGGTTGTTCGACCACCCTACTTCCAAGCTTCGTTCCAGCCACATCAAGGCGGTGACAGCGCCGAGGAGGATCTCACGAGGAAGAAGGCACGTCGGAGGATCGTTCCAAGGCGGAGCATCGCCTTGCATCGCCGCCAGCGCGCGTCGGAGCTCCGGTCTTTGGCCGCCGTCGAGCATCAGTCCAGGTAATATACCTTGACCTTCCCCCAGGCCTCTTCCTCCATTTCGTGGTTTTATTTTTTGATATTCGAGCCACGATTAGCGTGGCTAATCACTTCTTTAGGTAGATTGATCATCCATCTTAGACGCACATTCGTTACCTCCTTTCGATTCGTTTTAAATTCGTCTCAAATCGATCTCAAACCATCGTCGTTCTCCATGCAACTGGTTGTTTTGCTGGGATCTTAAGATTTTTTACCAACTTTGGAGCTTGAGATCTTTCATCTGTTGGCCGATTCAACACGAATCGAGCATATACTTGTGTTCCTCGCAGATTCAAGTTCATCGCGAGGTACTTCATATCATCTGGAAGCTAATCATCTTCATCAAAAGTCACCTCAAAGATGGGTCACCATGACTGATCTACCTCCAGGGAGCTGAGACAACCATCTTCATCGCCGATCCACCGCCGCTCGAAGCAGAGCCAGCCTCATCTCTACCGCGGGCGAGCTCGAGGGGTGGAGGAGCCACCCCTCTGGCCCCGCCGGAGCGCCGAAGTGTTCGCCGGTCGACCGTGAAAAGTTGGAGAAGAAGAGCTCGTCGCCATCAGCTGCAACAACCTCAAGAACAGGGGAAGCATAGGTGCGCGACACGTGGCGCACCCGTGGCCTTCCGATCGAGGCGCGAACATTCTAATCTCAGCCGCAGAAAACGAAACGGTGGAAAATTTACAAAGTACATCCAGCAAGCTTCCAGAATTCCTCTCCGCCCCCCAGGTTTTCTTTATTTACCTTTAAATCCCTCCACAGGGACCTAAATGTAAACATTTGTTTACTTTTTCTTCAGAACAGTCCTTGAGGACCTAACTGCAAACTTTTTAATTAGTTTTACTTGCGCTTATGCCCCTGGGCTGTAGGGGTTGTTTCTACTTCTTGTGACCTCGGTTTTTGACGATTTCTTGAGGGTAGTTACACAACTACCCCAACTACCTAATATAAAGATTTCGTGGATTTTTGACGAGTTTTCGACGTGTTTTGATTTCATCGAAAGCCGTCTTGTTTTGTTTGGATTTCTTGTGTAGTTCGAGCTCGCAGCTCGAACCCCGATCACCGTACTATATAGTATCACCTAGCTATTATTCACCTATTATATAATAAGTAAATCTTTTGAAAAATTCCCCTTTTTGAAAATTATATAAAAAATTTGAAAATTAATAAAATCAAATAAAAACAATAAAAATAAAAATAAAAAAAAAGGTTTTTTGACTTGATCACTTAGAGAAGAATTAAAAATAAAATTACGAGGACAAAAATCTAGGGAATTTATTCCGCCTCCTTGAGTTTGACCCAGGAACACTTACCTGGTTAAATATTAGTGAACAGTTTTCCGACAGAAAACCGTAATCGTTTGATAAGTATAAGAACCGAATCTTTTGTTTCGCAGCTTTTGCTACAACCGACCACTTTCATCAAATAAAAAGCCGCGAAACCGATTCTTTTGCCTCAACAGTCACCAACATAAAATTGAAAAGATAATCGGCCAGACAATTACGACCTTCACTGTGTAAAGTTGGTGAAATAGGGGTTTGTATTGTGATTGCATTATGTGTTTGTGTTTATCAAAGATCAATTATCAAAAACCACACACTTGTCCCTTCACGGTTTCTCTTGAATTGATTTTATCTCTCTCTGAACCACTTGACATCAAGAATGGAGGATTGGGGTGATGGCTGCTCAGACTTCGTGAGCCTCTCACTGACCACCCCAAACCGACCATCCACACGGTCTAGGTGCCACTCTCTCCCTAAGCCCCTATTGCTCCATGGAGAATCTTCCCATGGAATTATGATCAATGGATCACTCTTTTTTTCCACGGGTGGTCAAACCCAGATCATTCCTCTCTTCTTTAACCACATTAAGGAAGACTCTTACATCGATGTTTCTAGATCTAATTCTTCCAACTTTATTAATTCAAATCCTATTTATTCTGAAGGTGAGAAGATGAATGGACATTCAAGATGCCTCCTAAGAAAAACCACGTCGATGAGGATCACAAAGATGACCCCATGCACCAAGTCCTCGCCCATTTAGCTAGAGTTGAGCAACAGAATGTATACCTTATGGCTAGAATGGGACATGTGATTGAGGAGGTTGTATGGACCGACCTATGGTGCATGCTTATAATCTACCAAAGAATGAAATGCACAATTGGCGAGTGTCGGAAATTCCACCTAATGCATTTGAGTTGAAGCCCCATTTCCTTGGATTATTATAGAAGTTTAATAGTCATGCAAAAGAAGAGCCATATGTGTTCCTAAGAGACTTTGAGTTGGTGTACAACAACTTTAATCATCCTAGGGTTAGGCAAGATTATATCAGGCTAAAGGCTAACCTATTTTCCTTAAGAGATAAGGTTTCCCATTGGTTGAAGAATCTCAGGGTTAGATATATGACCTAGTTTGAATTGAATGACTTATTCTTAAAGAAGTTCTACCTACTTAGTATGACTAACCATATGAGAACAAAGATCACTAGTTTCTCCCAAGGTCCTCATGAGCCATTCCATGAAGCATATGATAGATTCAACGATTTGACATAGAAATGCTCCTGCCATAGCATTACCAAGGCGATCCTAGTCCAGACCTTGTTCTGTGGCATGACCCTTGAGATGCAAGGGTTAGTTAGTACATCTTGTGGAGGTAGCAATCTGAATAAGAATGAAGATGTCATGTGGAAAATCATAGAGTAGATGGCAGAAACAGGTAGACCCCAAGCCACTAGGGCCTATCAGGTGTCTCCTTCATGCTTATCTCAGGAGACACCTAAGAGGACTGTAGCGAATCTGACAGATGACCTCATCCCCATTATGGGGATAATAGATGATAAGCTTGGCATGGAAGAGAAGATCCACAAGAGAGTCGCTGACTTGAGGCGCTTTCACGATTGTCGAAGCAAATGGCGGAATTGTATGAGAAGGTAGCCAAGATAAAACTACCTACCCCTTTTGCACCACTTGCACATGTACATTGATTTCACCTCGTGAAGTAGCAAGTAGAGGACCTCAGATAAGTTGGGTTGAGGAGTAGCGATAAACTCGACATGAGCAACACGTACCCCATAAGTGGAGTCAATCTAGGAGGAGCCCCCGCAAGTGTTTGAGATCAACGAGCTTTGGTACAACCATGACCCCATCGACAGACAGTCGGGGATAGTGAGTGGTTAGCCACACTGATCCTCCTTATCTTACTATGACACCAGCTCCATCCCTATGCTGCACTTTTTACAGTCCAATCTAGGACTGGGATACCAGCCTCAACAACACTAGAAATAACATACATTCCACTCGGGCTAGCAGGGTTCACCACCTTACCTTCACAGTCCGACCCACCGCAACAGTACCAACAGGGCCAAAACAAGTAGCATAACCACTAATCCTCCATCCAGCAGTAGCAGACCCCACCCATGAGCGATTTGGGGTCCATTACCTTGGTCATTCATTCTGTGACAAACAGGGTTGAACATACACAAAATGATTATCATGACATAAGGACATATTTCAACCATGTCGGATGCCACCGGGATCAGAAGATGGAACCAAGGACTCCAATTCCCACCCAGGTTTAGGCCAATCCCAAAAGCTTTAATCAGGGTCTGATGCGACCACGAGATCAAACTATTCATATTACTCTAGATCCGAAAATGAGATCCTTTCGTATGATAATGTGAATCATAAGTACCTTAGGAGTAGAAATACTGTGACCAAACCTGATTGGGTACGGGAAGAGGAGGAGGACACTACCAAGTCTCTACTTGAGTAGAACTTGAAGGCAGAGCAGCAACATCACCACCGGTGGCACCATCACCTTCGACTGAATAAAAGGGATTCAAAATCCCCAAAAAAAGGAAAACAAAAAGAACAAAAAGACAGAGCGGTACACTAGTAGTGAATCAAGTGAGTGTGATGAATCGATATGAGGAGAACACACCATGAGAAGAAAAGGATGCACATATGATTCTTGTCATGAACTTTTTTCCATGCAAATTCAGAGTCGCAGTTTTGTGCAAAACTCATGTTCCTATTTGAATGAACATATTTAAGTTTCTGAATTTGCATTGTCTTCAATAATCCCTTCCCTTGTGCTCTTAAGGGTGGAAATAAGAAATCCAAAAAATATCCAAAAGGATGACCTTGATATGGTAGAGTTCTGCAACAAGTATATCATGGTCACAATCCTCTTTGATAAGTATGTGGATATGGCACTTGCATTTCAGAAGTACCTTAAGGTGAGATGTACAATACAAGGGTTAGCAGGAACTTAAGAAGCCGTGTTGAGAATCACGTTCCATCAGTAGCCACTACTTGTGACATTAAGAGTGTGTTTCCAAGGAAACGAAGGGACATGTGTGCCCATTATGTGGTGAGTCATGTCGATGACATTGTGTTTACACGCACTCTCCTACATAATGGATCCATCTTGCTGACAAATCCACTAAGAGGTCCAAGGGAGAATTGAGGAACATTATCATCACTGTTTAGGGATGAGATTACATGGTGGACTTGACAGTCCTTGATATGGAGATAGCATGGAATTGGAGAGATTCCCATATCATACGTGGAAGGCCCTTCCTAAGGACAACGGGGTCCTTATTTGACTATATGGTCGGGAAGATTGAGTTCCAAACTCCAAGCAGAGATGATGAACTTGAGATGAAGCACACAAGGTGCCAGAGGTCAGATTCCAAATCCAGCATCGAGTACTCTTCGTCAGAAGTAGATTGTGTTCATGTAACACTATTGAGCCATGGAGACAGAACCCATCCAGCACAGATGAGTCCCTTACCTCTGGAGAGAATCTTGTATGTGAGACAGTTTGTGAGATCCTTTACAAGGAAAAACTATGCACATACCATACAGAGATTACATCCCCCTACATCTTTGATGACACAAAGGCCCAATTGGGCCAGTCAATCTTTTCTCCTTAGAACAATTAAAAGATGAGGATGACGAGTTATGCTTGGCTGTGACTAATTACTTGGATACTTTTGAAGATCCAACTCCAGAACCAAATCAGTTGGTGGCACGTACTTTAGTGACATATCTAGCCACTGTTAGCACAGAGACAGAGTTAATTAAACCAAATTTTCTTGATTACCACACTTTACCTGAGCTCAAGCCATTACCCACAATACTCAAATATTCCTTCCTTGCAGGACAAAAGAAGAGGTTTTTGGTCATCATCATGTCTTCATAATCGAGGAGCAGAATCTCATGTGCTAGAGATCCTGGGAGAAAATGATAAGGTAATAGGATGGAGCATCTCCGATCTCCATGGGGTAAATCTCGTTCTGTCTTCACATCAAATTTACCATGAGAATGAAGCCAAATTCTCTTGTGAAGTTTAACATAGGATGAATCCAAACTTATGAGAGGTTATGAAGAAAGAGATTGAGAAATGATGCGGTTTTATTTATCCCATCTCCGATTCCAAATGGGTGGCATCTTTCCATGTTACTCCGAAGAAGTCAGGAATTCAGACGACTACCAATGAGGACAGAGAGGAGATCGTGAAACAAGTACCCACATCGTGGCATGTATGTGTCGATAATAGATGCTTGAATGTCGCGATGAAGAAGGATCATTTTCCCTACCATTCATTGATCAGATCATTGAGAGATCAGTAAGAAGAGAATTCTTCTGCTTCTTAGATGGGCTAGTACTACAACCAATTATTTTTCTTTTAAGGACTGAGATAAAACCACGTTCACATTCCCCTTTAATACCTACGCTTTCAAGCACATGCCCTTTCGGTTATGCAATGCTCTATGTACATTTCAAAGGTGCATGATTGTTGTATTCGTTGAAATGGTCGGTGAATTCTTGGAAGTCTTCAGGGATGACTTCTCGATAAACAGTAACTCATTCGATTCCTATCTTAGAAATTTGGATCGAGTCCTCAAAAGAAGTTTTGATGCCAATCAAGTCCTCTTCGGGAGAAGAGTCACTTCATGGTGAAGAAGGACATTGTGTTGGGGCATGTCATCTCCAAGAGAGGAATGGAGGTTGACCTTGCCAAGGTGGACGTGACCAGACAACTCCAACCCCCAACCAATGTGAAATGGTTGTGGCCTTTCCTCGAGCATGTTAATTTTACAGGAGATTTATAAAAGATTTTTCAAAGATCGCCCGACTGCTAATTGAGCTTTTTGTCAAAGACATTGAGTTTATTGTCGATCACAAGTGTCTTGATGCCTTTAAGCTACTTCAAGGGATGATCATGGATGCCCCGATCCTACAAGCATCATATTGGTCTATTCCTTTTGAGATCATGACGAAAACCTCTGATTTTGCTATTGGGGTTGTGCTAGGACAGATGAGGGATGGTGTCCCATTCTCTATAAACTATGTATGCGAAGTGTTTGTTTCTGCTAAGCGTAAATATACAGTTATAGAAAAGAGATACTTGCGGTAGTGTTCTCCTTGGATAAGTTCAGGTCTCATCTCATTGCATCCAAGGTTGTTGTGTTCACAGACCCTACAACACTATAGTACCTCATGGAAAAGAAGGATGCGAAGGCGCATCTTCTTAGGTAGATTTTACTTATCCGAGAGTTTGACATGGACATTAGAAATAATCATGGAAAGAAGAATGCAATGAATTGGAAATTCGAGACCTCTTCTCTCATGAGTCGGCTTTTATTATCGACTCACTCCTATGGTATGCCAATATAGTGAACTATATTGACTCCAATAAAGTCCCCGGAGATTGGCCCAAGAGCAGCGTAGGGTGACTTAAGTTGGATTAAAGACATTACCAATTGAAGGATCCGATCCTTTTCTTTGAGGGATCAGATTGTGTCTGGAGGAGGTGTATTCCTCAAGAGGAATATTAGAGTGTCCATACTTATTACCATAGTCCGGAGGCAGGCGGACACCATTCTGAGAAGAGTATCGCATGAAAGGTACAATAGTGTGGCTTATGCTATCCAACTATGTTTTGATATGATCTCAGCTTTGTGAAGTCATTCCTAGCATGTCAGTGAATGGGAGGAACCGTTGGCCCCTAAGATGAGATGTCGATGCACCATGTCATCATTTGTGATGTCTTTGATGATTGGGACATCGACATCATGGGTCCATTCCCAGCCAACCACACATTTGAATATTTCTTCTTGTGGTGGATCATTTGTCAAGGTGGGTGGAGGCTATCCCAACTCAAGCCGCAGACAGTAGGATTGCCTGTAAGCTCATCAGAGAGCATATTATTTCTAGGTTCGGGGTTCCCAAAGTGTTGATATCCTACGATGGGGGTAGCATTTTGTGAATAGAGAGGTCATGAAACTTGTGAAGGATTACGACATCGAGGACCGTGTCTCTAGTCCTTACCACACACAGACCAATGGCATAACAAAGATGTCAAATAGGGATGTTAATTCCATATTGCATAAGTTCTTTCACCCAGACAAGAAGGAATGGTCCCAGATCTTGGACCAAGTCCTTGAGGCATACATGATGGCTTACAAGACACCATTAGGAACCTCCCATTCAGGATGGTATTTTGAAAGTTGTGTCATTCTCCTATTGTGTCAGTGCATAAATCAGAATGCGTAATTAAGAAGGTCAACTGGAACACACACCTAGGTCTAAAGCAGAGAGAGATGGATCTGAATTAAGTTATGGAAATCAGAAACCATGCTTAACCTTCGTTCATGTACAAAAGGTATGGTTGTTCAATGCAAGGCTGAAGATTTTCAAAGGGAAACTCAAGTCCAAGTGGACTGGTCCATAAATAGTTCGTGGTGTACATGACAGTAGATGTGTAGAGATCTCAGATCTTACAGATGGAGCATAAACATCCCTGGTGAATGGGCAACTACAAAAACACTTTGTCAAACCAAATGAACAGTTAGTCAATGTTGAGGAGATTGTTTTCATGCATGAGATGGATTCAGAAGACACACATAGAGCCATGCATGAAACCTTGCATCATGGCTCTCTAGTCATCGAAATCATCCAAAAGATTAAGATAGCTATGTCTTTGTATATTCCCCAAGCCCATCGATTCTCAAACCACCCGTGTCCTATACTTAGGTTGACCATAGCCTATGTATAGGGGGAATTGATGCCCGCCCTGTCTATATATTCATCAATTTATCCGCTTGACCTCAACCACCCCATTTTTGCTCTTGTTCTATACTTAGGCAGACCAGAGCCTAAGTATTGGGGGGCAGGTCGACTTCTATACTTTTCGTTCTTTTCACTCTCCTACGCTTAGCACGGGCCATGTCTTTTCCTTGTTTCTTGTTCTCTAATGACATAACACCCACTAAGTATAGGGGATGTGCATATATTACATATATACTTTACCCATAGCTCATACTTTCACGTATTTTTTTATATTATGCAATAATTATGGGATGGGTAAAAATTGGTATAATTTTTGTTGTAAAATACATGTATACTTTTATAATATGTATAATATATACAAGCTGCAAAATTTGTATAATGTGTATAATATCCTCCTTGTAAAATCTTGTATAATCTTGTAAAAATCCTTTTAAATATATACTTTTGTAACTTGTTGTAAAATTGGCAAACAAAGAAGTAAAAAAAACAATAACAAAACCTTTGTAAAAAATGGCTTCTTATTAACTTTTGAATATCATCCTTGCTTTCATTCAAAAAAAATCAATCATCTTTAACTTCATTCATATGCATTTCATAACGTCTGTATTTCATTTACATATCTGGCATATGCAAAATAGAAAGTTAGTGGGTTATGAACCGAGTTATAAATAGAAATCGAGGATGGACTTGATTTGACCTACATCTACTTAATTTCTGAGGAACCTTATAGGAACTAGAGTTGAGACTTTTCTGGTCAAGTGACTTAATTTATTGAGTCTACAAAACTATGTTCACATGTCATCTTGATTTGGCTTAGTAGAATATTTCATACATACGCCTGATACTTTTAGACAGTGACCTAACTTGGACAAACACACTGCACGTAGCTCTTTATTGATGAGGTGATGAGGAGTAGAATCCTCTGGGAAGAGATGCATGCAAATGGAAACATATGCAGTCACTTCGAGTGGCCAATGCACCCCAACCTAGTCTAGTGGCATGGACATCCAAAGACGGGAGTTGTAGGTTGAAATAAAGCTTCGGATGAGGGATGGTTTGCTGGTGCAATTTTTTCTAACACCCCAAAACATGTGAGGAAAGAAAGACTCATATCCATAGGGCACAATAAGATCCATGCAGTGCAACAATACTTTCCACCAAATAGAAGCAGATGTATAAAACTAAAAAATAAAGTTATGTAAATTGACCTCATTGGTCCAGCTTCAAAGATACTGCGGAACTTCGTACAGACATGGCTATGCTGGCAAGATTCACAAGGAGATGTGTCTACATTGGCCAACCTCCACTTCTCTCCTTATTCTTCTATCTCCCCACCCCTTCGATTGGGGACACAACGCATACCTGAACATAGAAGGAAATAACCTGCTCCTTGAGGAAAGAGTATATATACATTGGAATTAGGGACACCTTGTAAAGAGAAAGTTGTTCTTTATCACTTCTGATGTGGAGTGTTATATTTCACTTACACAATACAATTAAGGTTCATAGTCATCAGAATTTATGTGTGAGGATTTGTTCTGACCGGACTGTTGAAGTGACCTCAATATAGACTTGTGGAATTTAAATGGTGTTAGGTATTAAATCCTTTTCCAATAAGGTTCCACCAAACTAATAATCCAAAGGTCGAGTTGAGCTCCATTTTCAACTTTTGTTCATGACATTGTTATGGAACCAAAAATCATTTCACTTTTACATTTCGTTTTAGTTGCTGGTGGACGAGCAAGGTTTAAGTATAGGGGGTTGATGAATATCATCACTCTAAAAATGAAAATAGAGCTTCGTTCCAGAGTAATTAGCTGCATTTCATCATCTATTCTGCATTATTATCGTTCATGCACTTAGAGATAATATCCGCAATTTAGCATGCATATTTCTATTAAATAAGATATTGAATTCCCTAGTGAATATCATTTGTATAATATCATATTTTATTCTATTTTTATTTTTTTAACTATCTCAAAATTAAATAAAATCAACTCTATAGTGTATTTATTACAAACATTAATAAATGAAAAATACTAAAAAATACTAACTTGTAAAATTGCCTCATAAAAGCCAAACCTTAGTTTAAGACTAAAAAACTTAAAAAGTAATATATCACTCATATATTCTCATGTGGACCCCTACTCACTTTTTAGTTAATGTACATTTAATTGCATTCATAACATGACCAAATTGAAAAGAATCGAAGTTCATATGTGAAACTTAGGTTTTGGGCTTTTACTGTACATCGTAGATATTGACCTTTTTGACCTTATTCTTTCATCTACAAAATAATCCTTTTATATTTATTTCAATTGCATTTATTTTTTATTATCGTTTAAACAAATTGTGTAAAAATCCAAAATAGAAATTGTATCAAAAATCAAAGAAAATAAAGCAACCCGAGTCTGTGTATATAGTTTGTACATATATCCCCTTTATTTCATTTCTTCATTTTTTAAACTATCAAAAAATCCAAAAAATATATTAAGTTCTAAATATTTATTTTATAATTTCTATGATTTTATTTTTGATTTTTATCTTATTTAAAAATTCCAAAAAAAGTTTCAAAAGACAATAGACATGGTATTTTATATCTATAGGATACCACAAAAACTACCTTTTCTATAGATGATTTTTTTGTTTCTACGTCTTTCACAAAAGTTGCAGATCTTGTGGAGATGAGAAACATTAATGCTGATCACTTTCTAATTTGACATACTTTGTTCATTATTTTTTATTTTTTCTTTAGATTAAAATATCAAATTTTCGTGGAACGACATGTGGCAACTCTTGGAGCCACCATGTGTCACCCCCATTTTTTTTCTCTTATTTTATGCTATTATTTATTTATCTATTACTTATTTATTTATTTTTATTATTTATTTTTATTACTTTTTTATTTATTTATTATAATTATTATTTTACAATTTTTTAACTATTTAATATTTTTTATTTTATTTATATAGTTATTTATAATATTTTCATTTCTTATTTATTTAATTTTTTATTTATTAATTTTATTTTTTACTTTTTTTAATTTAAATTTTTTATTTTTCACCTCACGTGGCTGCCCCTACGCGCACCACGTGGCATCGTATGTTTCTCCCCCTTCCTCCCGCTCGACCCACTCCCCTCCTGCTATGGTGTTGTGACCATCACGAGCTCAATGGTCGTACGAGCCCCATTGTCCTCTCTCCCCGCACTCGCCTCTCTCTCTCTCTAAACATGTACTGCAACTACTCCCTCCTTCTCCTGCAGTCTGCACACACTTCCCTCTCTCTCTCCTCCCTAAGGCATGACCCAACCACCTGCTCATCCAGGACCTCCATCTCTCTTTGTAACCACCCCCCAAATACCCATGAATAGTCATTGTCGATCCCCAATCGAGCACACTGCTAATACTGGAAGAATATCGAGCTCCCCTATCCTCCTGGGTGATAACGAGATCCGATAGGGTCGAGCGAAAACATCTCATCTTCAGGTGAGATCAAAGGACCAACCTCGGTCCTTGTTGTTGTCGCTTCTACACAATAGCTTCAGCTCTACCACCTTCTGAGGTGTTCAGCGATAACCTGGAGCTCATATCCAAGGTCTCTCCCAAGTGTCGACAGTCGTTCATCTCCTCTAGGTAACCACATTCCCTTATCTTATTCTTACTATGTTCATTTTCCCTCTTCGTATCTTCTTTTCTTCTCCACCCTTCATCTTCTATTTCCTCCTAAATCCTAACGTTATATAAATTAAACTTTACCCCCATCGTGGATCAAAAACCAGACTCTGTCCACACCATCTTTCCGTTATCCCACCCCTTGTCGAACCTCCTACATTACCCTTACAATGGGTTAATCTCCGCCAAGCTCTCCATCTCCATTCAACTCCATTTCACATTGTCCTCTCCACCAATCAAATTCACTCTACCACAAGTCGAGGCTTGGCTCGAGCACATCACCTTCTTCGAAGTTGCAGTATAGGATGCATATCCACCACCATCGAGGCTGAGAATCTCCACCACCAGTATCTCCTTCCCCTCTGAATATGTTGTTGTAGCATCAACAACGAGTTGCTTTGACTTGCACCTGCAACCTATAAAAAGAGTATCAGATGCATGCTTCCATCGCCCCTCAAATCTACTTGATATGTGTCCTCGAGCAGCCTGACGAGCCTTCTTCAACGATCAAAAGAATCCCGTAACCCTCATCTTCTTCGACTCCCCTCCTGCACCATCAGGAGAAATATGCAATGGCCTCACTCTTTCGAACACGCTCATCACGCTTTCCAACAGACCGCACCATAATTCCTTGCACTTCATCATGCTCTTGTTCCTCCATGTGTCTGCCTCACCACCACCATCCTCGGGTCACATGCATCTCCTCGATCGACGTGCCAAATCATCATCCTCACCTCACATTCAATACATGTATGGGTAGGGTAGTTTGCATTGATGCCCCTCCACTTCCAGGCTTTCTTGCACAAGTCCTGTTGTCTAGGAGGCATGTGAGGCGCATGTGACCTCCTCGGAAAATTGAATTCTCTCTCCCTAGGTCTTTAGTAATTGCATTTACACTTTTTATTTCGTTTCATATTCCTATATTTTGCATAAAGACCCATGTGTTTGCCCATCATTTTGAATAATCATTTTGCATCATTTTTATCATTCCAAAATGGCACCTTGTAGAAGAACTTATGCTTATCCTTGTGGATTTTTGATTGGATTTTCATGAGCTACGGTTGATTTAAATTAATTCTTTAAGTGGAAAAATAGCATGGTTTG
Organism: Ottelia alismoides; assembly: GCA_037367405.1. Lineage (NCBI taxonomy): Eukaryota > Viridiplantae > Streptophyta > Magnoliopsida > Alismatales > Hydrocharitaceae > Ottelia > Ottelia alismoides. The sequence continues at coordinate 263,834 of JAZKJV010009896.1, read as the reverse complement.
CCCACTTTGTGGTATTAAATTGATATTAAAGTAACTACAGTTCCAAAAATACCTAAAAATTCATATTAGGTATTTTATTGTGTTCTGCATTAATTCCATGAAGTTGCATGTATATCGAGGTCACAATAAAATAAATGGTGAATTTAGTAATTGATTTTTAATAGGTAATAAATCAATTATTTTTAGGGTCTATTAATTCTCTTATATTCCTCCCACATAAACTAATCTAGGATATTTTTATTTCTAAAAAACTAAATTGGTCTTCTTATTACTAAAAATAATTTACGAAAAATCACCATATACACATATTTAATTCGTTATTAAATCATTTTACATCATAAAATTCCAAAAAAATACAAAAAATTAATTTCATCATTTTTCATATTCTGACCGAAGTTTAGAATTTTTAGATATGGTTTGAACGGAAATAATACTTTCAAACGTAAACTGTCCTAAATTTGCATTTCATTTATTAATTGCATAAAATATTTAAAATAAATGCCCCTCTGAAAAACTAAGTTCTGGATCGACTATCGATTAACCTAAGGAGAGAGTTGTCTCCCTGAATTCGATCTTGGGCTTGCCCAAGTAAAATATAAATTTGACAACTCACGTTAATTGAATAATTAAAATAATGGTCGTTTTGATCAATCCTAAGTGTCCAAATACTACAACAATTCGACATTATTAAACATGGCATTTTAGTGGTTCGTCGGCAAGAACTCGTGAGGTTGGTTCTACTCAATGGGTAGAACCTCTTCACAAAGAGATCCTTGAAATGGTTATAGTTAGTTACAATATCCCCCAAGTTATCCATACAGTAATATGCCTTATCTCCTAAGGAAAAAGGTAGGACTCTGAGCCTTATATAGTCTTAACTAACCCTAAGATGCTTAAGGTTATCACAGACTAACTCAAAGACCCTAATGAAATCATATGGCTCCTAGTGTGCATTCTTATTAAACTGTGGCAATAAATTCAAAAACTACAATTTTAGCTCATATTAAACTTCAAGGTCTAAAGGACTCAACCAATTCCTCATTGTGTACTGCCCAGGATTGTAAGCCCCATCCATCAGTTGATCTACTCTCAGGCTAAATAGACCTATTTGTTCTCCCAGTAATGCTGCATTCTGGTCAGAGGCTGCTAACCTAGCTAAGACTATTTGTATCGTGTTTTCATGCTCCCATATCTCCCCATTCTGTCTCTTTTGAGGCATCAAAGGTGATTCTTCTATACCTTCATCAAAAAGTAGATTCAAGTGAGATCATGACGAGGAAGATGAAATTACGTCGATCTCACCAAGGCAATGGTCTTCCTTGGTGAAATTTGAAGAGAGAAAGGGAACGATCCCGATTTAACCACTCCTTAAGAAGGAATCATAAAATCCTGAATCAAAACAAAGGTTGTTTCAGATCAAATAATGTCCAAGTGAAGAAGGTCATTGGACCTTAGATGATGTGATATTTGGATAGCTCAATGATAAGTTCGCAAAATCTGAACAATCTTCTAACAAACTATACATCTTCAATTTCAAGAGAATACAAAAAATGAGCATGGTAGATTCAAAAAGAACAAGTACTACAGTACACTTCAATGTGTGGAATCAACTCACTTAAAACAAACACAGAGAAAACCCTTTTGTTAAATTCACCAACTCAATTCGTGAAGGTCGTAAGAGTTTGGTCGAATTATCTTGTCTCTTTTAAGTTCGCGATTCAAATAATACTTGCAACCATTACACTCAGGGAGTCTCCAACTACGTACAATTGAATTCTTGTAAGCTCTCAATTATTGGAGTTATATTTTCGGGTTGTCGTGTTCAATATCACACACCCAATGAAACTTACAAGCATAGATAACCAAAATGTATTTATAAGGTCGAAGGCAACCACTTGCATCTCCCAAAATCTGCGAGAGTAAGACTTGGAAACTTATGGTGTAAGTCCAAGGATATGGACTTGAACCTTAGGGATTCGTCCTTACCCACTCTCTCTAGGGGTATGTACATGTGTCCAACAATGGTGTTACTACCCGTAATACAAAGTAAATTTTATTCCAAGTTGATGTAAAATACTCCTAACGTTTAGTCCCTCTTCTATTATTCTTAAGTTATAAAACAAGAGGAAGGAAGCCGAAAACGAAATGCAGGTGAAAATAAATGATGCATGTGGTCTTTTAGAAATACTCACAGCATTCCCATCGCTCTTAATGTGGATGCTAGACTAAATTATAAATCTAACTATGTGATGGAAGTTGAAAACCCCACCTAAACAATAGTTCTTTTAACTGTAAAGAAATTCATTTGAATTTAACTAAATAGAACATAGTTTAAGTATGTCTATTATTAAATCTCCTAAGATGTATGTGAATATTATTAGATCAGAAAAATGTGTGGCCTAAAATACAAAAAAGGGTACAAGGCAATATCACCTATTTATGACTATTTGAATTGGAGTGCCTATTCTTTAATACGCTGCATAAGTCGAGAGTTCACTCTTGATACAAGCACACAATTAAAAGAAAAAATGAAGGCATTTATTTTACAACCGCAAGAACTCAATTGAGAACCGTTGTAAATCAGGTACTTAAGCTATAGTTATTACAAATAATATTATAAAAAATGTTACAAAATGACAAAGATTAATTAATCTAGATAAAAAGATTCCATCACATCAACTTTTTGTGGACTCAATAGCTTGAGCTTCATGCTCTTTTCCACTACATTACTTTGATGTTTAACGACTTCACATGCCCCACCACAAAAATAATTAATCATTAGACAATTAAAAGAAATATATCGAGACAAATATTAGAACAAAAATAAAGAAACATACCAAACAAAACAATGAAGAAAATCACATATAACACTCAACCTAGATTGCACCAAAAACCAAATAAATAGATATCTTAACCTAAAAAAATCAATTAAAGTGTCATGTCCCTGGCAATGGCACCATCTGTTTAAGTGATCATTGGTAATGCTAATATTCATTCATTATAATATGGCCAACTAGCTCTCAATCAGAACCAAATCAATTAGATCTCTTTGAAGAGGACTTTGGATTAATTTATATCATAGGCAAGTCTAGGGTCATCATAAGGACACAAGGAATTAATTAATTTAATCTAGAGATTAAGTGTTTAAATATATGATGAATTAGTGAACCAGGTCAAGCTCTGCAGACAAAATGTAATGCATGGAATTTTTAAATGATTTTTATGCAAATAGACTAAGTGAATAATATGAAGATGGAACACAGAATGAAACAATGCACAATCGAACAATAAAGCTCTAGATTGACTAGTTTAATAACTTGAATTAATTAATAAGTACCAAATCATTCTAAGAAATTCGTTAAGTAAGTACAAATGATCAAGCAAATGAAATTATCACTCCTTTAACATCGTAATGAAATCAATGTCAAAATAGATCCTCAAAATATTAATCAAATCAGGAGATTAATTATCTAGTAACTCAACACTCTTAATACGATTAAAATTATTCAATGCAAATTAGGATACTTAATTGAGAAACAATCAAGAGACAACTTAATTTTAAACATAATCAATAGAGTAGAAGAATGATTTTTATTCCATGGAATTTAGGGTATTAAACTTCGATCAGATTAAGAAATTAATGGCACTTAAATAAATATAATCAAGTTATCTTCAAAATGAGAACAATTTCATTGAATTTGGGTTTGTGGTTAAAATGTTATTCAAGATACAATGTTTGGGAATAAATGTAAAGAAACTCTAATTAAAAGTCCACTTTTCATTAGAAACGTCTCTGATAGGGACTAATGTGCAAATATAAAAATCGCTTGGACAATAATGTAAATAACCCCGTAGGGGACTTATTTGTAATATCAGAAGATTTCAGGGTCACAATTGTAATTTCTCCAACTATCACGTGATATGCATTTGTTTGAATAAAATGCAAATTGTGAAAACTCGAATCCAAAGGTTGTAATTTCCCCATCCACGTGAGTTGAGTTGCATTGGTCTAGGATAAGACTACGACCATGCTCGGGGCTTTGTGGCAAAAGGGTGAGATCTCTACACGGGTTCGGGTACTCCAAGGCTCAGGCTCGAAAATGAACTTTTGATGACCATCACATCATATTGTTGGATCTGATCGGATGATAATTGCTCGGCATGGCTTATCTTCTTCCTCCTCCGTGTACGGCGGAGATGCCTTGGCTATAGCGACATGCGGATAGCTCCTCCACTCTATTATGATGTTGGTTAATGTGCAAAAAATCTTCTCTAAAGTATGGGGATGAAGGCCAAAGGTCGAGGAGTCTTCCGATATGGATGGAAAGACCTGCAAACTGACGTTCATCAGAAGTTGAGCTTAGCAACTTCGCTCCAACAAAGCTCTAACTATTATTACTCTTGGTTTACCTACACTGTTAGTGATGCAAAACCAAGAGAATTTGATAATAATGGAGTTAAATGAAGGATCGTCGATGGAGGCAGAACAAATCCCTAATGGATTCCTAGTCTTTGCAAGATTAAGAAATGGTCTACATGGATAGAAATATGGAGAAGGGGATAAGAAGCATGAATGTGTGTGCAAAGAAAAGGGCATAACAATGAAGGTCTATAGTGGAATAATTTCATGGAGAGATGTTTGAATACTTCGAAATTAAATTGAGAAATTAATAGTGCACGAGATTAGGATTAAAATGTGGAAGATGAGTTTAAAGAAATGGTGATGAAACACCGGCATGAGATGGAACTTAGAAGCTCCTAGATCATCACTTCACCACGACAACTTGCATGAAAGCTCGAGAAGTGCTTGAAAAGCTTTGCAGCACAATGTCAAAACTTGTGGATCTCGCTGGAGAAATCCTCTCGTTATCTCTCACTATGGGTTCACTCTCTATCATAGAGCAAGAGTAGTGATAAGAGGTTCCTCACAAATATGTTGATACCGAGAGAGGTTTACTGGAGAGGAGTTTTGAGTGGACGAAGAAGGCAGTTCTACGATTCCCAATCAGTGGATTCAACCACCTCCCGTTAATGAGGGAGTTATAGTTATGGTTAAGTAAGAAGTTGGCTAGAGTAATGGGAGTTTGGTTAAGAAGTTGGTGGTGGAAGTTTGTCGGGAGTTACAAGATGATATCATGAGAAAAGGTATTGGGTGGTTGCCATCGCTTGAGCTTATTGAAGATCATGGAAAGAGGTTAGTGATGAATACCCAACCATCTGATGAAGATCGCAAGGTGAAGGATAGAGCGGGGAGGGGTGGTTGTAATGGTCTAGATCAACGCGGATCAAACAATCCAGAGCAAGGACACGCTTGATTAAGTTAGAACTGTCTAATCAATGTGATCAGACAGTCAAAATAGCACGTGGGTAAGTCACAGGGGTCGGCTACGTAGAATTCTCTTAATGGGCAACGTGACCCAATCATAAAATAAATAAATTAATAAATCAAACAAAAATAAAAATAAAATAGATAGATGGTGAATTATGAAAAGTGATAATATGAACGTTGTAGAATTCGATGAGATTTACAACTTTTATGTGGAGTTCAAAGAGAGGATGCATCATATATATAGTATTATTTTTGCAAGTATTTATAAAGTATTAAAAATACTTCTTACTAATTCTTTTATTATATTTGTAATTTTAATTATAATTTATATTTAATGTTAAAATAATTATATACAATATCACACTGATTTTTATTGGATTTCTATTAATGAAGAAAGACATAAAATATAAGCACAGTAGTACATATATATAATTACAATAAGTCGGGCTAATTATTTGGAGAGAGTTATTTGTTAATTAATGTAAATTAATTATTAATTAGATGAAAGATCTCAAGATAAAGATATAATAATCCATAAATAATGTGATAAATCGGGGATTTATGAGTTGTCTCAATCAGATGTGCACCTGAATTAGTAACTTCTTCCAAGAACTGCACAAGTCCATCAATGAAGTCTGGGAGAGGTTCAAAAATCTTCAAGAGTAGTGCCCCCACCATGAAATTCCCTAGAACGGCCTAGTCCAACACTATTTTGGGGCCCTAACTACTGAGAGTTAGAGGCTTGTAGATGTTGCGTGTAGCAGATCTCGATTTAACAAGGATTAAGATGTCGTATGCAAGATTTTCAAGGAAATGGCCAAAGGAGAGGCCTCTTTATCTTCATCACGAGCATATCAACGCCAGCCACAGATCCACCACAAGTTCATCAATATGATGGCATCTCATGAAGTCGACAGAGATGAGAGCTCCAACCATAGCATTATCTGGAACCACCAGTCCGAATTGGAGATCATAAAAAAGCAATCACAAGATCTGGAAAAACTATATGTGATCGAACAAAGAACTCAGCATCTGGACAAACTGGACAAGATTAACAAGCAACTGGAGCTGCTATCCAGCATAATCAATTGTTACTAGCCTATGAGCCAATCTGTTGTGACTCCGGCTGACGAATCTCCATATGATCACCTTTATTCTTCTGTTTTGGCCTTAAATCCTAAGTTAAATGCATGTATATAGCATTAGTTTGTACAAAATAACACTCAATAATTGACCAGAAGATATTGTATAAAAATAATCTTTTTAATATCAAAAGAAAAGTATAAAGGAATGAAAAGAAAAAGAATGAAGAGTCAAAGACACTGAGTGACCCTAGAACCCAAGACCTAGTCATCATGATGGCTTGGTCGACCAAATGTACACAGAACACCTCAAAACCCTAATTAGGGCAGACTAATAATACACAGAATACCATGAAACCCTAATTTTTATTCATCAATAACAGGATTTTGGGGCCAATTTTTTCTGTATTATTTACACCTCATATAAATAAACCCTCAAAATGAATATTGTACAAGAAAATACAAAGGAAAACACGGAGTTTATTTCACTCAAAATAATACACTGTGCACCTGCGACATTAAACAAAAAAAGCCACAAAGAAAACTTCCTAGACATGTACCTCATCCATACAGACTCAAATTAACCAAACTCATCTTTATTATTCATAAAATTGAATTTTTTATTAATGAAGGTTGTTTCATTCAATTTTGAGATGCAGTAGTTGGCTTTTGGGTCCCATTGTACTATATACTTGTATACAATATTCACTATATTTAATCTTTATATTTTTAATCTTTTTTATATTTTTGTATATTTCTAAATACTACACTTGATACATTCAAATAAAGACCATAAAGTAAATGCATTAAAAATTATTTAAATGAATAATATTTTACAATATATAAGTAAACTCTACCTATATAATACATGTACATATTATATGTTAGTAAATAAAGGAAATCAAATAAATACAATAAAAATATGTAAAAATGTAATTAAATAAGTTATAAATATATAAAAATGCAAATATAATAATAAAATATAAATTACAAAATAAAAATAAAATACATTAAATGCTGGAATATGTACTCATGTATATAAATGTAAATAGGAGCACCAAATAAAAGCCTTGTAAAAATAAATAAAGGTGCCCTAAAAATACTACATAAAAAATAAATAAGTTTCACGCTTTGACATAAAAATAATAAATCAATTATTATTTTAAAATCAATTAATAATAGAATGAATCCCTCTTATTTCGGGTTGGTCAATGTGGACAAACCAGAACTCAACGACTATTGATCTCCAACTAAATAGTCCTTCCCTTTTGATGAATTTGTGATTCATCACTCTATAATTTAAAAATAGAGTTTTGTTCCTGTGTAATTATCTGCATATCTCCATTCATTTTGCATTATTCCATTCATGCATTTAGAATTAATGTATGCATTTTAGCATGCATAATTGTATTTTGCATTATATTCACCATATTTTTTCATATTTTTATTTATATTTATCTAACTCGTTATTGAATAAAATCAACTGTATAGTGTCTATATTACAAACACTAATAGAGGAAAAATATCAATAAAATATCCTTGTAAAATTGATAAATAAAACCTAATCCCTAATTTGAGGCTAAGAACTTTAAAATGTGAATATATCTCCCTTACAGTCTCCTATGGACCCCTACTCACTTTTGAATTAATGTGCATTCAATTACCTTCAAAACAAGATCAAATTCAAAAGAATCGAAGTTTGTATGTTAAACATAGGTTTGGGCCCCTATTGTATATTGTACATATTGACTAAACTACCATTTATTTTATCTTTTTATTTTCATAATTATTAGAAATCCAAAAAATTACATTAAGTTGTAATTATTCCTTTCATATTTTTTCTAATTTCATTTTGATTTTTATCTCATTTAAAATGGACAAAAATGCAAAAGATAAAAATGTGATATTTTAAATCTATAAGGTACACTAAAAATACATTTTGTACATATGACTTATTTCGATTTTTGATCCTTCATGAAAGTTGTAGATCTTGTGAGGTGAACAACTTTTGTGTTGACCACTTTTTGATTTTACCCCGTTTATTCCTTCTTTTTTATTTTTCTTTCGAATTAATTTTCAATTTTTGTAAGAGTGATACGAGGTAGCTCCTAAAGCTGCCACGTGCCACCCCTGTTTTTTCTTTTAATTATTTATTTTATTACATTATTACTTATTTATTTTATTTATTTATTACTTTACTTATTTATTATTAATTTTTAATTATTATTATTTATTTTAATATTTAATTTATTTATTGTATATTATTTTATTTATAGTTATATTTACTATTTAATTATAATTATTTATTTCATATATTATTTATTTAGTTGATTATTTTAATTTTATATTTATTCGATGCCACTTGGCCAAACTCTGTGTGCGCCACGTAGCGCCTCCCCCTCTCCTTCCTCCCGCAGGCATGTACCTTCTGCCTCTTGCGTGCGTCTGCGCAACTGTCGTCGGTCGCCTCACGTGTCATTATGCGCCCTCATGTTCTCCGCATATCCCTCACTGTCTCTGTCTCTCTCTCTCTTTCTCTGACTAACCCACAAGACCAACTACTTGCTCCTTCCCTCTCGGTCAAACCTTATCTCTCTCTCTACCCCCAACACATGTAAGACCCATGAATGTAACTAACCCACGCCCGCGATCACCTCCCGCACCCCCATCTCCCATGTCCTCTGCAACCATCTTCTAATACTGCTCCTCCACCTCCCATCGAAAGATGTCTACCAATTTGGAGAGAGGAGGCCCAGTTTCAAAGATCCACATGTGACAGACATGGAGAAAATTTTTGTAGGCAACGATGACTTCTTCCTCCACTAACCTCTAACGAGATCCAAGGTGGTGACACCCCTTGTTGTAGCCCCTTCCCTGGAAGTTGTGAAGCTTCTTCGAAACCATCGCCAACTTGAATCAAGGTGACAACCGGAGCCTCCTTTGAGGAGCTCGACCTTCAGGCAAACTTGCATCCCCCAGCATGCCGCCCTCATACTACTGAGTCCGCCTCCGTCCCGGAGCAGCCTCACAGCCACGCCCCCGCATGGAAACCTATCCTCCAGCAGCTTCAAGCTGCCACGCCTCCATGCCTGGTTGGTCGTACGCAGCCCAGTCGAACGTCACAAGGACCTTCAGACAGTTGCAAAGCCTCGTTCCTGCCCCCTTCGACTAGCAGCGGCTGAGCTCTACCACCTCTTGGTTGGGACCTGTGCCTTCTACCCCTTGTGCATGCCTATGCAACCACAGGCTGACTCGTACGGCATTGTGCACCCTCACGTTCTTCGCCTCTCCCTCACTCTCTCTCTAACTAACCCGCAAGACCTGCTACATGTTCCTCCCCTCTCGATCTAACCTTCACTTCATGCAAACATCATGTGGCCCATGTACCTCTCTCTCTTTACCCCATTACCCACAAGACCTGCGCATGCAACCAACCCATGCCCGCAATCACCTCTTATACCCCCATCTCCCACATCATCCACAACCATATTCAAATACCATGCTTCCACCACCTGTCGAAAGCCATCTGCCAATTTGGAGAGAGGAGGCCCAACATCAAAGATCCACCTTTGACAGACGTGGAGAAAATTTCCCCGATAACGGTGCCATTGATGAACGTGAAAATCACCTCTTTAATTGTCGACATTTGAAGTATAGGAGATGAATTTTAGTCGATAAAAAAACACAATCTTTGAATGTTGTGGAACAATTTTTACTTGGCAAGATACCAAGGTCGAACACAGGGAAATGCGCCTATATTCTATTTATCGAAAATTATTACATAATTAATGAGTGATTATTTTCTAAACCTATGTCTTCATGCAGATGTGATATGCAAAATGGTATGTAGATAAAATAATGCAAGGATAAGTTCATGATGTGCATGCATTTTTTGTTTGATTTTGAAATGCAGTTAATAGATGAAATGATCACAATATATGATGAGATGCAAAAGATAAGAATGCAATATAAATATGTACAAATATGCTCTAAATTAATTATATTAGTGAGCAATCAAGTTATCAAAAAATTTTAGAGGTAATTTGTGCAACATGATAAATAATGCCACCTAAATCATGATTAGGAGACACCATATATCATCCAAGAATTAACAAGTATAATTTAGTGTCAAATCACGAATTGAACTATGTCATTAAAGAGAGGACAAAATATGCAACATAATGAAACCGAAATCATGGAAAATGGAGTTCATATGCTTAAGATATGCTAAATGGAATGCAAGGGCATTAATGTAATAACAATGCATTGAAAAAAAGATAAATATTACAAATAGGTCCTAGGAGGACTTATATGCAACAACCAAAACCCGGAGGGGCTACCTTGTAAATTATCCATGAAGCATAGGGGCATTTCTGTTATTTTGATAAACCGACGGGGTTTGTTTGCAATTTCACTAGAGGGACATGTGAGGCACGTGAGCAAGGACCTGGATGCAATATGAAGGAGCACAGCTGGGGTGATTTGTAAATTACCCAGGCATCTCACGTGTGGGGCATGCGAGGCTTGGCTCGATGGAGGGAGCAACTTCTATGGATGGCATGGAGGGTGGTGGTGCATCGGACGAGTGGCTCGGTCTACCCGAACCTGAAGGGTAGGAGTGGAGGCTTGGGCGTGATCATAGACATCAGTTCAGAGATGAACCAATTGATAGGATGCATGTGGTGGATGGACAGTTGAGTGCACCACATGATCTTCCAAACTTGGTTGACCTTAGATATTAAGCCCAAATTGACCAGCCTTCGTACCAACCTTTCCAAAAGCCAACATATATAGGGGATTGGACTCATGAGACCAATTTCCATACCCCCTGTCTACTAACTCCACCTTATGAGGCTCCGACCAACATCTGCCATACAGGTGGGCGATACTCAACCCAACATTACACTCTTGAGTCAAGGTTTGTTGAGTATAAGATCCTGAGTTCTCAGTAGTATCCTCCGACTGAGCAGACTTCTCTCATGACGTGTCATGAGAACTTATTGGAGGATGACATTTCTAGATTGATCAAGAGTCTAGGTATGAAAGTGGATAATGGATTTCACAAATTGAATTTCGAATACTGGAAGACACCAGATTGACCACATGTCATGTACACCCGGAGTCCCTTCTACCTTTCTCTTCTACTACACACCTTCCCTCCAAACGAGAGTTTGTACATTCTCTTGTTCCTTCCTCACCTATTAAAAAGTCCAAAAAATTTAAAAACCCCAAAACTACCATAAAAATCGAAAATAGAAAAGACCTAAAAAATAGACCCTGCACTTAGAGAAGCACTTGATAGAAAGTTAATTCTTGAGCTTCCCTTAATAATAGCCATTGAACTCTTTCACACCACTAAAGATTAGTGAGAAGTAAATTGATGCCTAAAAGGTCGAGCAATAAAAGCACAAGGACTGAGAGACACATAATGGCTATGTCACCTCCTTGGTGATGGGTAGAAAGACTAAGAGCCGCAGAGTGAAGTTCTTGCCTAGGGTTGACTATGAAATTAAAGACACTACATTCACACATTGCCAACTCGAATCGATGAAGACTCATCGATAAAATATCCTCTCGACCTCTGTGTTTGCCAAGATCAAACACGGGTCAAGCAGGAAGATGAGAGAGATCGTTCAGCTGGCTGATCGGTCTATAAAAAAAATAGAGACGAATCATTTCAGTCATCGTTACTTTCCAAGGTGCTCTTTTGCAGGTAGACTTTACGATCAGTAGAATTGAGCACCGAGGAGAGTTTACCCAGTCTCCAATCATTCTCGGGAAGCCATTCTTATCTTTGGCTAAGGTAATTATAGATTGCGCAACTCGGGAGATCGATTTCACTACATGGGTACACACCGACCTCACCCCATCTTTGAGGACACACGATATTCTAAGGTAACTCGTAAAGTAGTAGAGAGCCGTGACCTCCAAGAGATAGTTGACTCATGTCTCTGTACTACACCTAGATACCGATTGTCTAGACGACCATTGGCTCAGAGACTCCCTATACCTCCACATCACACAATGCTTGCATCAACACCACCATGACAACTTCGAGAAAGGACTCACAACCAAAAGCTGCCCCTAAGTCAGACATTCATTTCAGATTTACTTGACTATTTTGATTATCCGACGCATGAGTTGACCAATGCCAAGCCAATTGAGACACTATGCCATACCAGAGAAGTGTGCTGACCCAGCAGGAGTATTACAATGCATATGATGACTTATCTGATGATGAACCTCTAGTCAGCATCTCGCACACACTACATCCATGACCTACACCAAAAGAGAAAACCGAGACCAAATTGATCAATCTCGGTAAATCGGTTGCTCCTTCCTCTAGTCGGTCATCTGGTAAGAAGAAGAAGAGTATTGATTCATCGAGATGTTCCCTTTAACTCCTCAAGATGTATCACTCTCCTCTTCCTCTTGATGCTTCAGGTTTTACAAAAGTGCCTAAGAAAGATGCCTTCGACATACAAAAGAAGGAATTTTTGGAGGAGTCCTCATCAGGTCAGGATGAGGTGATCTATATGAGTGAGCTCGGTTCAGCTGTTCTTAAGCCATATTTGAGCACGGAGCTGTGTGTCAACCCTCATTGTATGTTCCCTACCCCTTACTATTATTCCCTTAAGGACGATTTTGACAACAACACATATGTATATTACCCACCTCCTCACTCCTTCAAGAAGGCTCGTCACAAACCTTCATGGTCCTTGTGTATTCTCACTACTCCTTGTATAGATTTTCTTTCTTTTATTTCCCTCCATCCCTAGTAATTCATATCACTTGCCCTGTCTCCATATCGTTTCATTTTATGGATATACTTAGGATGTCCAGATCCTAAGTATAAGGGGGAGTGACTTGAGTCTATTCTTCTCTACTTCACCATTCATTGTATATTCTCTAGATCTCATCGGTTCTCACATTCACTCTTGTCCTAGACTTAGGCTAACCAGAGCCCAAGTATAGGGGGAACCGATTCCCGCCATGTGTATATATTTATAAATTTCTCCTTTTGAACTCGATCGCCCCATTTTTGCTATTCTTCTATACATAGGATGACCAAAGCCTAAGAATAGGGGGTGGGATTGACTTCTGTACTTTTTGTTATTTTAACTCTCCTACACTTAGCACGAGCTATGTCTTTTCATCGCTTCTCGTTCTCTAAGGACATAGCACATGCTAAGTATAGGGGGATGTGTATATATTACTTATATACTTTACCCATAGCTTGTACTTTCACATATTTTTTGTAAATATTATGCAATAATTACGGGGTGGGTAAAGTTGGTATAAAACTTTTTATAAAATACATGTATACTTATATAGTGTGTATATAATTTTTATAATACTTGTAAATAAAACTTTTGTAAAGTTTGTTGTAAGATAGGAAATAGTCTATATTTTTGAAAAAAAACTTTTGAAAAAAAACAAAAAAATATAGGCTTCTAATTTACTCTTGCTTATCATCCTTGCATTCATTAAAAAAGAAAAAAATTTATGTCTTGCACTTCATTCATATACATTGCATGTCATATCATTTCATTTTCATATCTAGCATATGCAAAGTGAAAAGTTAGTGGGTTCTGAACCAAGTTATGAATAGATGTCGAGGATGGATTTGATTTGACCTTAATCTACCTAATTTCAGAGGAACCTTATTGGAACTGGAGTTAAGATTTTTCAGGCCGAGTGTCTTAATTCATGAGTCCACAAGACTATGTTTACATGTAATCTTGATTGGTCTAAGTGGAATATTTCATACACATGCATGATTCTCTTAAGAAGTGACCTAACTTGGACAAGCACTATGCACACGACTTTTCATTGATGAGGTTGTGATGAAGTAGAATCCTTGGGCTTGGAGTAGCACACGGGTGGAAACATATGTCCTCCTCTAGGGAGGATAGTGCATCTCAACCTAATCTAGTGGCGTTGAGGTATAATGATGGGATGTTGTGGGTTGCAACAAAGCTTCAAAAGAGGGATAGTCTATAGGTTCAAGAAGAAAAACTCCTTATGTACATGATGCACCTTTTATATAGTTAAAAAAAGAAAAGAAAAGAAGTCCAAAAAAGGGGACATGCCTGATTGAAAATAAAATGCTTGCTAAAGTGTGTATATTTGCAAGGCATATGCTTCAAAGCCTCATACCATGCAAGCCTGCAGATGGAGAATTGGCTACACTAGTCGGGCTCCACAGATATGTGACTACACTGGTCACATTCCGCTCTCTTTCCTACCCCTCTTCTTTAGCTGGTTGCACTTGAACTTAGAAGGGAATACCCAGCTCCTCGAGGAAAGAGTTGCTAGATCGGGGAATTAGAGTTACCTTGTTAGAGGAGGTTGTTTCTTTTCCATTTATGGTGCGGATAGATATAATTCACCTATACAGTACAAGTAAGATTCATGATTATTAGAATTTTTATATGAGGATTTGTTATGACCTGACTGTTGAGGTGACATGAATAGAGACTTGTGGAACTTAAAAGTTGTTAGGTCTTAAATTCAATTCCTAATAAGGTTCCGCCACACTATTAATCCAAAGGACAAGTCGAGCTCCATTTTCACCTTTTGTTCATGATCTTGGCATGGAACCCAAAATCATTTCACTATTGCATTTAATTTAAGTTGCTCGAGGACGAGCAATGTTTAAGTACAGGGAGTTAATGGATTTGTGATTCATCACTCTATAAGTAGGAAATAGAGCTTTATTCCTGAGTAATTAGCATATCTCCATTTATTTTGCATTATTCCCATTCATGTCTTTAGAATTAATTTCTGCATTTTAGCATGAATATTTGCATTAAATAAGAACTCAAATACACCTGTAACTATCACATGTATATTAACCTTAGTTTTCCAATTTTTAATTATTTTTCTCTAACTCATGATTGAATAAAATCAACTTTATATTATATATATTTCTAACACTAATAAAGGAAAAATATCAAAAACTTATACTTGTAAACATGACCAATAAAACCCAAATCCTATTCTAATACTAAAAATCTAAAAATGGGAAAATCTTTCCCATAAAGTCTACTATGGACCCCTACTCACTTTTGAATTAGTGTACATTCAATTAACTTCAAAACAAGACCAAATTCAAAAGAATCAGAATTCATATGTGAAACTTGGATTTTGGGCCCCTATTGTATATTGTACATATTGACCAAACTACACTTTATTTTATCTTTTTATTTTCTTAATTATTAAAAATTCAAAAAAATAGATTAAGTTGCAAATATTCCATTCATATATTCTCAATTTTTTTTTTTATTTTCTCTTATTTAAAAAATGACAAAAAAATCTGCGAAAGATAAAAAATGTGGTATTTTATACCTATAAGGTATCCCAAAATACTTTTTATACAGAAGACTTCTTTTAATTTTCAATCCTTTACAGTAAGTTGTATATCTCGTTGAGACGAACAACTTCGTGTGACCACTTTTTAATTTGACCCCTTTTGTTATTTCTTTTATATTTTTCTTTTGATTTAATTTGACCCCATTTCTTATTTTAATTTTATTTTATAACATTATAATTTACTTATTTATTTTATTTATTTATTGCTTTATTTATTTATTATTATTTTTAATTATTATTTATTTTATACTATTTTATTTATAGTTATATTATTATTATTATTAAATTATTATTATTTATTTTTATTGTTATTTATTTATTTTAAACTTATTTTTATTCGTTGCCATGGGGCCATGCCCAGCGCGCGCCACGTGGCACCTCCCCCTCTCCTTCCTGCCGCAGGCCCGTGCCTCTCGCCCCTTGCATAGCATTGTGCGCCCTCACATTCTCTCCCTCTCTCTCTCTCTAACTACCCTGCAAAACCAGATACTTGCTCCTCCCCTCTCGGTCTAACCTCCACTTCATGCAAACTGTTGGTGGTCCCTCTCTCCCCTTTACCTCTCTCTCTCTCTCTATCCCCATCACCCACAAGACCCGTGCATGCAACCAACCCATACCCGCGATCACTTCCCACACCCCCATCTCCCACGTCCTCTGCAACCATCTTTAAATATCGTGCTTCCGCCTTCCATGGAAAGCCATCCGTCCATTTGGAGAGAGGAGGCCCAGCTTCAAAGATCCACCTATGACATACGTGGAGGAAATTTTTACAGGCAACGACGACTTCTTCCTCTACCAACCTCCGGCGAGATCTAAGGGGGTGACACCCCTTGTTGCAGCCGCTTCCCTGGGTGCCGCGAAGCTTCTTCAAACCCGTTGCCAACTCGAATCAAGGTGATAATTAGAGCCTCCTTTGAGGAACTCATCCTTCTAGCGAACCTGAATCCCCCAGCATGTTGCCCACACGAAGCCGAGTCTGCCTTCGTCCAGGGGCAACCTCACAGTCACGCCCTGCACGAAAACCTCCCCTCCAACAGCTTCAAGCCACCATACCCCTATGCACGGTTGGCCGTGCGCAGCCCAGTCAAATGTCGCAAGTGCCAGCTGCATAGCCCTGTTCTTGTCCCCTTCGACTAACAGCGACCAAGCTCTGCCACTTCCTGCTCGGGCCCTACGCCAACCACCACATAGAAGAAGAACCCGTTAGGGTTCAATTATTTTTGGAAATTTACATGGAATCCCTCCTGCAACTCCTGAATCACAAAGGAGATCCATGCCTCTCTTGACACGTGAGGAGCACGTGCTGAGGGAACATTTTGCACTCGCACCCTCGAGTTCCAGAATATTTACCAGAAAATCCCTGTACATCGCACGCGTGCATGACACGTACACCTTGTGGAGAAATTGCACGTATATCTCCCTGAGTTTTGGTAATTTCAGTTTGGTTCTCTTTGCATTTATTTCACATTATTTATGCTTTGTGTTTAGAACCCTACATTCATCTTGTAATTTGATCATTATTCTCGCATCAATTTTCATTTCCAAAAATTGAATAATGTAGAGAAACTTATTTTCTATGTAATGAGCATCTATTTATAATTATTTGATCAGTGGACTATTTATTATAACTAATTTGTTGAAAACTTGATAGTTTATGCATTTTATGCTTTGAAATTGATATTGAATTATTCGCTGATCGAAAATTACCAAAAAAATACAGTAGATTAAATTAGTTGTATTATACATTGTGCCCAAAATCACATTATTTGCATGCATGGTTTTCTCTGAATAAATAATTTGGTATTTTCATTAACTTATTTTAGTAGACAGAAAACTAATCATTTTCAGGGTGTATATTTTTTCCTTGATAGATCACCCTCCACCTTTGGTGTCAGAGGTCACGAGACCTCTGCCTTCTCCCATTTCTCGATGCATCCACCTTGTACCTTCCCCCTTGAGCTCTACCTGATTGACAGACCGATCTTCCCTCTCCATGGCCCTATACCTAGCATTCACCAACATGTCTCCTCCCGCACGCTTTCTCCACTCAAAACCTCCACCATCACCATGTGTATAAATCTCCACCTCCATCCGTTTTTACCTTTTGGATCCTTCTTTCACATCCATAACCCCATAGGACCCTCTTGTGTTGCAGCTCCGATGACAGTGGAGCTCCCAAACCTATCGAAGAGGATAAGGGAGGTGAGGAATCGATCCACCATCGCTAGCATCCCAGATCCAATGACGGTTCTCCTACTCCTTGACTCCAATCAGGTAAAGATGTTTCCTTAGCATTTCTACTGCATTTTAATTCTGCAAGTTAGTTTAGCCTTTAATTCTGGCATGTAGCTCGTAGCTTAGATTAATTTAGAGATCTTAGGTTGGTCGGAACTCCAGCTCTAGCTTGAAATCCATTGTGATTACCCATGTTCTAACCCTCCTTTTCGCTCCCATTTTGTTCCTTGACACCTTCTCCATCGAAGGTCCTATTTTCTACCTTGATTATGCTAGAATCAAGGCATGTTGGAGCTTTTCCATCCCGATCTGAGCTTTGCCTCCCCTTCACTCCCTTGCTATTTCAGCTTCGGCTTTGGTCGAGGCACTTCACCTCGATCCAAGGAGGAATTCTGTGCAGGTGTTAAGCTTTGAATGGTACTTGGAGCACGAAATTGACATGATACATATGTTCCAAGTCTGGAAGAACACCAAGAACCCAGGTCGCCATCGATGGGACCTGTAAGCTATTAGAGGGCACCATTCAACGTGGATAAAGCCTGCTAAGCTATTGGGTTGGTCGGTGCAGATCCAGCTAGCCGAAGACGTGTGGAATAGATGTTTGAATGTCGGGGAAGAATACCTTCTTCCCCATTTTCGTGATACCATCAAAGGCCGAACAATCAGGAATACGACCCCGATCAAGGTGAAAAGAAGTCCTTTGCCCATCGTTTGATCGATTTATAGATGCCATGTGGTGTGCTTTCAAGAAACCAATCCATGCCTTTGATTAGTAAAGTTATAAGTAAGGCCTCCCATTTTTTGTATTTATAAATTAGTCTTGTAAATATTAGTTGTAGTGTAAATATTTTTGTAAAAATTGCATCAGACCCCTGCACTTTCTTCAATTTTATTGCATGCAGGTCCATGCCAGCTCACCTCATGTTGTTCCTCATGTGAGGCGGGAAATTTTTTTTATAGAGGCCCCTCCAGCTTCTTTTATTGTTATTTAGTACTTAAATTTGTAATATAAGCATTAAAGATTTTGGGAAATTTCACTAAGATCCTTGGACTATATTTTTATAAAATCGCAAAAAGACCCTCCCCAGCTATATATTATTTTGTTGCTTTTCTATTTTTATAAATTAGCAATTTGGCCTCATTAACTTTGGGGAAAATGTTGTAGATGCCTTAACATGATGCTTGTTCATTCCATAATTGTTATTTATGATTTTATGGCATTTTCCTATTTATTACAAGTATAATAGGAGCTAAATATCCTTTGTTTAGATATAAAAATGCAAGAAAATTAAGAAACCAACTTTACAATCTCAAAAAAAAGAATATATATAAGAAAAAATGTGGTTGTCGCTGCCCCATTTTCCGGATTTTTTTTTAAAATAAATTCATGTATTTTCATAACTATATCCCTCTAATATTTCATTCAAATTTCGTTAGAAACAGAGACTCCTATGCCTTCCATCTACAACAGGTAATTTTAACGGTTTTGGAATTATTGTAATAGACATGTTATAGATGAAGGATATAGGAGTCGATGTTTCCAATGAAATTGGAATGACATGTTGGAGGGATATTATGATGAGAAAACATGATTTTATTTTTGAAAAAATAAAAAATTTTCAGAAAATGTGGCAGGGGAAACCACGATTAAACCATATAGAGAGAGAGAGAGGGAAGGTTGATCTTGTAAGAGCAAAATGTTGTGAGAGCATGAGAGTAGTGAATCTAGACCATTAGATTTTGCTCTTGTTTCTCCTCCTATAGTCTATCGTGGGAGAGATAATAGAATCCAATGGTCCAGAATCATTTCTCTCATGCTCTCATAGTTTTTAGCTCTCACAGGATCAACCATATATATATATATATATATACATATATATATATATATATATATATATATATATATATATGGGAGCTGGGAGCCTACACCCAGGGGTGTAGGTAACTATCTACACACAACCTTTTTTTTCATTATTTTTGAGTTTTTTGAAGGAAACCTTAGGGGGGTTTTCTTAATATATTGAGAGTAATATGTGTTTTCAGTTTCATGAAAAACAGACATTTCTAACACGTTCATCTAGAAGGGGTCAATTTCAGCAATTCTAAGATAGTTAAAATTTGATTGTCTAGATGAAGATGATATGAGTCTCGATTAAGTTGAATTTTAAATGACTCCATGGTGATATATAATGATCTAATTCCCTCAAGATTTCATTTCAAAAAAATCAAAAATCTATGAAAAAATGAGCCGGGGGTGTAGGTAGTTACCTACACCCCTGGTAGTAGGCTACTTTTTCCCTATATATATATATATATATATAACTACATGTTATAACTCCAGACAGAAAATAACAAAAACATATATATATAAGAAAACTCTAAATATTGAAAAACCTAAAAATTCTATAAAAATCATTAGAAATTAAATAAAAGTCTAAAAAATATTTTTTTGCTCTATATTTTTTTTATATTATATACTACATATTAAAAATATTTTTGGGAACTTTTAGACTTATTATCTATTTATAATAGCCAAAATAATTCGGCCTAGTATTATATTCCATGTTTTAACATATTTAATACATTAAAATTACATAAAATTAGAATATATATAATCACTAAAACAGAGAAATTTTTGAAAAACACAAAAACAAATTATTTTGTAAATCTTGACAGCATATAGTTATATTTAAAAATAGTTGCCAATAAATAAATGAACTTAATTCAAGATACTGAACTTTCATCATGATACATGTACATATTAATGTATAGATTACAAAAATAACTGCCAATAAAGATAATGCACAGTGTGACTATGACACACATGAAAAAGATGTAAATTGAACTTCAATGATCAATGGGATTTTTACCTGGCAAACCCTATAATCTTTGCCAATGACCTCTACGACATTTGAAACATCGATATTCCTCCCTCAACCCTGTAAACTTGCTAATCCTTATCATATAAACCATGTAGTTAACCACCATATATTTATCTGTTAAAAGTAACCAGATTCCGTTACATTGTTTTATGTTATGCCTATTTTATTTATCAAATTTACATTAACTGTCACTCCCACTCACCGTTCTCCATTTCCCCACTACCTAGAACCAATCATTTCGTGACATCCATCGTCGTCGTCGCTCCCCCCTTCTCTGGCACTCGACCCACTGCTCGGAGACCCCCGCACCCCCGCAACCCCCTCCTGCTCGACCCCCCTGCACCCACCCCCAGCTCGCTGCCCCTCTCCCGCTCGACCCCCCTATTCAGAGCCCCCTTCACCCACCCCCAGCACCCCCCCTCCCGCAACCCTGCCGCTCGACCCCGCTGCACCCACCTCTTGCTCGCATCACCACCTCCCCCCTCTCCCCCGCAACCCTACCGATGGAAGCCCCCCCTCCCCTCCCCACAGCCCCCTCCCGCAACCCCGTCGCTGGAAGCCCCCCTCCCCGCAGCCCCCTGCTGCAACCCCGTCGTTGGAATCCAACCCCCACCCCCACACCCCCACCGCTCCTCCAGCCCAGGTCAAGCCGTAGCGCCAAGTCCTCCAACCAGCCCAATACCCTCGTCCAGGGAGGAGAGATCGTAGAGGTGGTGTAGCCCAGGGATTTTTTTTCTTCTCTTGATTAATTCTAGCCGTACAATCACAGATTGGTTAGATTAACTCATTTTTAACCCAAGGAAGTTAACTCTACATGTGTCACTTAAACGACAAAGTTCATGTGGTAAATCAGAGCAAGTTTAGGGGGTCGAGGGAGGAATCTCGATGTTTCAAAGGTCGTAGAGGTCATTGGCAAAGATTATAGGGTCTGCCAGGTGAAAATCCCATGATTAATATCTCCTCTATTTGAGCTTAAAATTAATCCAACTCACCTTTATTTCTCCTAAATTAAATATTGTCTACCCAATTAAGGGGGTTTCATTAAAAATAGTGTTAAGATGTAAATGCCAGCTTTCTAGAGTCCCATTGTACAATAAAGCTGCATATTTTATTTATTTAATTTATTCTTTATATTCATACCTCTTTGTATTTTATATGCTTTTGTAAATATTATTAGAAATTTTTTAAAAATACAAATACAAAATATTAAAATATATTTAAAATAAATAAAGTAATAAAATACATAGGCATACTATAAATATAATGTTTATACACATATTTATTTATGTATACAAATAAAAATAAAAAAATAAAATAAAAATGTGTAAATATGTATTTAAATATATAAAATACGTAAATATAAAAATAAAAGTAAAAATAAAAATAAAAATAAAAGTCTTAAAATGTAGGTAAATATACCTCTATATATACTTGTAAAACTTAACACTTAATAAATAAAATTGTACAAATAAATAAAAATCATAATTAAGTATTATGTAAATAAATAAACATTTTTATGTTATGACTTTTCTCTAATAAAACATATAGCTATTTTATTTTTATTTAATTTTTCTTTTTTCTTATATTTTGTCATGTGGTCGTTCGACAATAACCAATCTTGTGCAGATAGTTGATCTCGGTTAACTGTCCGGTCTCCACTCCATCCCTCTGTTAAACACATGCATCTCCCCCACCCCCTCTCTCTAGTCTAATTTTTTGGCGAACATGCATTGTTATATGGCTCTCTATATCTTCAACAAAGTTGTGTGTATCATGATTGCCCATCTCTCCATACCTCTAGCATGATAAAACGAACAATCAATCGTTGGTAATCTCCTGATTTTTCCACCTACCTCCCTTTGTTTATAAATAAGACCTTCCTCTCAATTTTTGTTTTGATCCATCTCTTCCTATAGTAATGCCAATAGGAGTCCTCGAATCCAAATATTTAATGACAGTGATCATTTCCCCAGCTTTGTCGATGTGGAGAAGGTCGAGGAAGGCAGTCCAACCTTGCCAGAACTTGCTTCAGGCAGAGCTTCTCTACTCCTTGGCCCCTAGTCTAGTACAGGCATGTTTCTTTACATTTTTTGGTGTAATTTCTTTCCAATATTCTAGTTTAGATTTTATTTTTAGCATTTAGGTTGTGGTTTAGGCTATTTTCCAATTCTAATAAACGTTGGAGCTTGAGCTCCAACACCTAATCATAGTTATTTCTAACTTTTTTCGACTTTTGTCAACACCCCCATTTCAATCCTGAATCTTTTCTTCACCAAAACCCCATCATATCCACTTCTAATCTAGCTAAAACCAGAGAAATTAAGCTCCATATGTTGTCATACACCGGAGCTCTATCATCCATCCATTTCCCCTGTACGCATCAACTTCCAGATGGGTTGAAGGAGTCCCCTTCGAGACCCGTGACAAGTTTCTGTAGGTGAGAGCCTTGAGCAGCACCTGGGAGCGGAATCGATTCATAAACATGAGCTCTACGTGGTTGTATTTGAAGAAGACCCACGTGTCCCCATCGATGGGACCTGGATGCCAATGAAGGGTCTCTGCAGATGCGGGCGAGTCCCAGAATACTTATGGTCTTATAGCAGCTAAAGAAGGAGGTCGGAAGCAGGAATCATCGATCGAAGTCACCCCCCTTGGCTATTCTTCGTAGTTCTTCCTGGTTATTCCATATTTGTTGGATCCAAGATGCAACCAAGGTCAAATTTAGGCCATAGAATATAAGATGAAATGATGTCCCTCAGCGCCATCTGATCTGGATAAGTAATTCATGTGGAGCGACCCCCGTCGCTCATTAGTGCAGCTTCGTGTGTATATTTCTCAACCCCTGCCATCTTTTGTATATTATTAATAATTTTAAATTCAGTTGTAGTGTAAATTCTATTAGAATTTTGTGCAAAAATTCCCCTGAACTTTATGTTAATTATTATTTCATCCTTTTGCCTCACCTGTAGCACCACATGAGGCTTGTAAAAATTGCATGCGTGTACTTATATTCGCAAGACCGGTTCTGTAATGCACTAAATGTTTACTAAATTGTGTTTAGGTCCTTCTCTGTTGTGTATCTTATTTTATGCATTTATGTTTCTAATAAATAGCTCACCTGCTCTAAAAATCTTGGGGAAATGGTTGTAGATGCCTAACATTTTGCTTGTTCATGCATATAATCTTATTTAGGTATTTAAGGCTTTTTCCTATTTTCATAAAATAAAAAGGAAGTATTTATTTACTGTCTATTTATTAAAATACAAAAAAGATCAACACACTTCTAAAACCACCAAAAACATTTATTTGGTATATTATTATTTATACTGCCTTCAGAGTGAAAATAACCAAAAAATGTAAAGCAAAAACCTTAAATATGACAAAAACCTACAAATCCAATAAAATCAGTAAAGATTAATTAAAAATCCAAAAAAATTATTTCTATCTAATATTATTCCTTATTATACCTAGTATATATTAAAAATAGTTTTAAGAAATTATGACATTATTATATATTTTTAAAACAAAAAATAATCTAGCTATATTATTTTATTCATTGTTTTGAACATTTAAAAAAGTAAAAAATACATAATAATTATCAAAAAATCCATAAAAGTTATCAAAAAAGGAAAATACTAAAACAACAAAAACAATTTCTTTTCGGTATTTTAAGTACATTTAGGTATATTTAAAAAAACAAAACTCGATATATATTATATACCATATTCATTAATTATATTAACTATAATATTATTATTATATATATATATTATATCTTAAAATAAAAAAGAAACTAAAAATCAAAATTAAAGAGAAATGAAAATTAAAAAATATAAAAATATAAAAAAAATCGAACATATAAAAATCCATAAAATTTTCATATGATTAAAGACCCAAAAGAAGAAGAAATCTAAAAAAATAATTATTATTAATTATTATTAGCTATTATTAATTATACTTGTACCCCATTATTCTCAGTGGTTCGACCACTACTACTTATCTACTATACACATTTTTGTAGGGTATACTAAATTTCAGCTCACATGGTTTTAATTGCATATATCATTTGTGGGTTGGTTGGTTGTTGACTCGGATTGTTTGACTTCTAAGAGCCGAGAGAGGAACGATACAATGATTGTCGGATTCGACTTGTCAGACACCGCATGCTTCTCCAACATCAGATCCTAGGTACCTCAAGCAATCCTGCATAAACAACATGTTTCATGCTCTTTCTTCTTCAGCTCCTTCTCTCCACTCAGGACGGTGGTAGGAATAACTAGTGATGATGATGAAGACTCACCACTAGATGTCGTATTCTTCCACCGTGTAGCTGCAAATGACTGTAGTACTCTATCGCTTCGAAGAGTCATATTGTGATATAACGTAACAGATTCATACAAACTCAACTCATTGAGAATGGAGGACATTTCACAGACCTGCTCTCTGGGGCAGACATTGTTGGGATTAGCCTCGACTTGAGTTGAGATGATCGTCTTTGATGTAGTTAGGTTATCTAGACTCTCTGTCATCTCCGACATGCTCTTCACGAGATGTGCTAGGCAATTGAGTGCATGGTTCACTAGTGTCGCCTCAGTAGGTTCAGCGGGCGAGGCTCGATGGTTCTGATAACTATTCTGAGGAGGTAGATGCTGGTGAAATGAGGAAGGAGGATACTGGTAGTATTGCTAAGGAGGAGGGTAATGCGGATAATAGGTAGCTGACGATTGTTGATAGTACTATGGTCGTTGGTATGTTGTATGCCGATAGTTATTCTAACTCCAAGTATGTGTGTGATACAGAGGCTGGTTATATTTTGTAGTAGGTGGGTGGTGTTGAAAATTCCTTCCACCCTAGTGAGACTGGTGGAATGGGTGTGAAGCCAATGACTGGCCATGCCGATGTCTGCTTGGACGAGCCAATTGCATGTCATGGTTCCATGCATCGTTTACCTCCTAAATGACTGGCAGAGGTGGGAAGAACGGCTCAGCGAATGGTGGCAGGGGCTCTAGGTAGTATACCAAATTATGTTGTTGCGGTTATGGCGCTTGGTTGGGAGACTGCATATAATATACATGTTGTATTGACGACTGCTACCCTGGATGGGATTACGATTGATGTGATTCATTTGTAGGAGCGTCGACTGATTGGCTCGCAGACTAACATATGCTGATGGTACTTACTAGGAGCTCAAGCTGCTTCGCAATGTGATCGAGCATGTCCAGCCCCTTAGTTCTTTGTTCGATCATAGAAAGATTCTCTAAGTTTCGTGACAACTTTTCAATGATGTCAACCTTGAACAGGTAATTGCCGATGATGCTAAGATTCTAGCTCTCACACTTTCCCTCTTCTTGCGTAGCAATTGATGTAAATTGAGCCAATGTATCAAGGTCCAATCCTGGAGGTCATGTAGTGTACGACAAGTCAGATCCAACTCGTTGTATTGGCCACTCTCATGGCGCATGGCACCCCTTCCAATCGATTCAACAATAGTTAACCCACAAATGATATAAGCGACAAATGTAAGGTGCGAACTAAAATTTATTATAACTCTACAAAAAGTGTACAATGATACGAATAAAGGTTAAACCTATGAAAGAAAATGGTGGATAGCTTAGTTACTGAAGTTATTGTTAATTAATAATTGTATTTATAGTTTTTAACCTTTTCTTTTTTTATGTAAATTCTTATTTATATTTAATTTTTACGGATTTTTAATGGTTTTGTATTTTGTATTTTAAATTTTTTTATTTCCTTTTTAATTTTGTAATTGTTTTATTTTCTTTATAATTTTTTAAATAGAATATGTATTTATCTACTATAATAATAAAAATACGGATAATATAAGTAATATTATGATATATAGTATATATAAGGTATATATTTTGAACTATACATAAATATAGTTGAAATGCATGAAATAAATTATTTTTGTGTTGTTTCTATATTTTTCACTATTCTTTGGAATTTACTATTTTTTATATTTCTAAGTTATTGGATATATTAAAACAGTGAACATAATAAATATCTGATTTATTTTAGGTTTAATAAACAGAAATAAGTTTAAAATTAACATAAACTATTTTTAACATATAGTATATATTATATTGAAAATTCATACATAGAAAGATATATTTTGGGGTTTTCTTTAATTTTACTATTTTTTATAAGTTTAGGGTTCTATGATTTTTATGTTTTATATTTTATATTTTTACATATTTTTGGATATGTGATAGATAATGTATGTTTTTATAGAATTTTTCGATTTTTTTTCCTATTTTTAGTGGTTCTAATATTTAGATAAAAGATAAAAATATGTTTTTGAATTTTTAATAAATTGGGAAACTAAATTAAAATGACATGCAAAAAATATATGTCATCAAGCAATATTACATGCACTTGTATTAATTTTCCTACAATTTTTTTAGCATTGAAAATATTTGATATGACAAATATAGAAAAAAAAGAGAGTGTTACATTTACAAGGACCTATTTGTAAATTTTAAAAACATCAAATGCATTTCATAACATATCCATAAATATAGGGGTACCTGCATAATATTTATAGGGACTCACGTGTAGTAACATGTGAGAAGGAAGGATGTATTTATAAAAAAGAGCAGTTCCTTAATTGCAATTTATACACAAAAGTGTACACTATATTTAATATTTACAAGACTATTTATGAAATACAAAAAGCGGAGAGGGCTTGAGTAATTTACCAAGGAAGTGCATTAGTTAATGATCTACGTGTGCCACTTAACTTGATCTAATAGTGTGGGGTGCGCATCGGTTCACTTATCTTTAATGACCCTGATTAGATCTGGGGTCAACTCTTGATCTGATGGCTATGAACCTCGGAAGATGCACATGGAAGAAATATTCCATGTTTGACCTTTGATCAAGGATAGCCCAACCTCTAATGGTCTGGCATTCTTCTGATTAGACCCTCACGCTCCTGAGAGCTCTTCGCATTAGCAGGACTACTAAATCAGCTCTGGGCCTCATTGGATGAGGCCTCGAGGTCTTATTTGGTTCGAGTGACCTGGGAAGTTGTTCTTTGACCAATTATAGCCCCAGTTGCTTGCATGGAGTTAAGACCTACACAATAAGATTTGCAGCTTGAGGGGGAGCTGCCTCGACCAAAGTTTTGAAGCCTATAGCAAAAAATGGAGGTGGGCAGCATGTCTCCGATGAGGGTGGCTGAGAGAGACCTGATTCGTCGATCGAGACACACTTGGGTTAGATTAAATGAGGGTTTTAAATGAATAAATGATGGGAAGTGAGATAAGATGCTCATCAGAGTAAGATCAGAACAATGAGGAACGTATGGTCGGAGATAAGCTCCGGCGAACTACGAAAGGATTCAATTACAACAAAATAAAGGAAACTAAGCTAATATATCTATTAAGCTATGCTAAGAATGAAAAATGAAAGATAAAAACCTAATCATATCATCTCATACCTGCCCGGAGATAGGGAGCAAATAACCACATCGGAGTTAAGCTGAAAGTGGTGGTGGACCTTCCTCAGCCGCTCTTTCTCCATGCCAACACCTTGGCGAGCTTCCTGTTGTCACCAAGGATATCTAGCACTTGAAGGATAGGGGTTAAAGAGGGAAAAGGGGGATCACATTTACAAAAGAGGCTGAAAATTTTTATTTATAGACATAGGGCCGATGACCATTGGAGAGGGATCGTGTGCATATGGCGAGGGGTCGGTGAAGCCTAGGGATAGGTGATGAATCCATGATTCAACATCTTTATTCATTTATTTTTGCTTAAAACCTTATCAAAACATCTGTAAATAATAACAACTTTCATATTTTATCATTTATCATTCATTTGTTAATATTGTATATTTAACACTAATTAACACCAAAATAAAATAATAAAGAAGAAAAGAAAAAGAAAAGAAAGAGAAGGTTGTATCTGTGGAATAAATATAGACTGGCCCGAACCTTAAGACCAGTCGAAGCATTGTGAAGGTCGACAAGAAATAATATAGGGGGAGATAGGGTCCATAACTTATAAAAATCTCAGAAAGTCAATGTCACATTATACATGTACACCTTTTTCACCTTGTACATATGTTCATCTATTTTATTTATAAATAAAAAACCTTAAATAAAAATATTTTCTTCTTCGAAGATGTTTATAATAATATTTATTTATTTCTAAAAATAACAGGAAATCATTTAATTAATAAATAAATAATTACAAAGAACCGAAAAAACCACAAAAGCCAATTTTAATGGTTCATAACTATTTATAAAAACTCGAAATTGACCAAACTCACTTTTAAACATTGTTTTGTAACAAAAACTATTTATTAAAAATACCAAACATCATGAAAAAAAGTGTGAGATAATATGTATATAAAACTTCTTTAATTTTTAATTAATTATTCATATTAACTCCAATGAACTTAATTCTTTTTCTAAATTGTTTATAAAAATCAGTACAAAAATACAAAATATAACTTAAAAATAATTTTGAATAAATGCAAATAAATCTCAAAACCAAAAAGCCAAACTTTCGAACCTCAGAACTAAGCCATATGAAAGCCGAATTGGGTATACTCACTTTTAGCGTTCCTTTTATAAAATTGTCTATCAAATAAAAATGTTTTCACTGAAATCATAGTTAATATGTAAAAGTACGGCTTGGGACCCTATTGGTATACTTGTATACTTCTTTATATTGTATATATTTTTATTTATTTATTTTCTTGTCTATATTTGCAAATATTGTATTTTTAAATATTTTATATATATTATATTTAATTTATATAAAATTCAAATAGAAATAAGAAAATAAAAAATAAAAAATAAAATAACCAAATAATGTATTTATTATTCAAGTATAATGTACGTGTATCGTATATATCCCTATTTATTAAACCAATTATATTAATTTTTAAAAAATTTAATCAATATATATGAAAATCAATAATTTTTTCTATAATTTTATAAATTATTAAGATGAATATTTATCTATAAAAAAACTAATTAAAAATATGTATATATGTATATAGGTAATTCATATCTGTATTTACTTGTATTTGTATTATTTATTTAATTAAATAATAATATTTAATTAATTCTAAATCATAATTATTTCTTTATTAAATTACTTATAATTGTTTATTAATTAAGTTAGTTATAATTTTATTTATTTACTTATTTATTCTAATTAATTTTATTTTTTTATTTCCTCTCATTCCCTCTCTTCCTTTGTTCCTCTAACAACCTGGTTGTCCCAGGTTGTTCCTCAACCTCCCAGATCATTGCACCATTCCTCCGTAACCTCTCCCTTCACCTTTCCTAACACCACCCCTCTCTGATTCAAGGTATCCGCCATTATCATAACTTCTCAGCATGAGCTCGGGAGAGAGAGCGGTCGAGTGGCAACCATCTGCATCTCCTTCCGTCGAGCGAGGAAGGGCGAGGAGGAACGATATCGACTCACTGGCATGAGCCCCGCTCCACCATGAGATGAGCCTTCGCATCCTTACGTTGCCGCGGAGAGGTAATAATCACCAATAGAGCTCCGCTCAAGATCCAAGCGATCCCGAGCATCGATCTTCATTCCTCTACTCCAGGTTAGCCCCATAGATCCATCTTTCCTCTCCTTCTCTTCCTTTTCTCATTCCATTTTTTTGATTTCACTTGAAACCATCGCCTAATTCATCTCAGATTCCAACCATTTTCCCTTCTATCTTCACATCTATCAACAATAATCATATACAGTGGATGAAGACCTAGAGTTCCTCCTTCACTCGCTTGATCTCCTATCCACTCACTTTTCCTATTTTATGTGAGACCAAGGCTATACTCTTGAGTCCCTTGCTTTAACTACAGGTCAACAAAGATATGGAAGCATTCACAACATTTGTGATACAAAAACATCACTTGAAGCCAACTCCTTCCACCTGCAGGTATCCTTCATTTGATTTGCATATTTTCGCATTGAATCTGGACTAACACATCTAACTATTGAAATGTCATTGAGCTTCGAACCACAACAATTTCCGTCTACAAGCGTCAATCTTATCTGCTCGAGAATTCCATCTCGAGGATTATAGCACCACCATCATTAAATGAAGCATCTATAGATGGAGCGAGGTCTAAGCTCAATCAAGCAGCATCGAGACGCGATTCGAACCTTAAGCTTGCAGCCGTGAACCAACACCATCTGTCATCCTCGATTTGAAGCACAAGCCCTCATTGAAGATTGGGGAGGAACCAGAGGCCTGCTCCAGATTGAAGTTCAACCACCCGATCATTTGAGACTAGATGGTGTAGATTTAGTAACCATAAGATCGTCATCCAACGATCCAAATCACGCCACCTTCCTACCACTTATGGTCTCAATTGACCTGCACGTGAGGGAAGGATATTTTGTGGTGAATTTTCGGAAAACCCCTCAACCATTTGCATATCACGTACAGGGACCTTGTCAACATCTCATGTGACATGCATGTGCATCGAAGATATTTTTTAGGGCATTTGAAAATATTAATCTAAACATTTGTGTATTCCGAACAAATCCCATTGAGCATATCACGTGCCTCGTAGCATGTGACTAGGTTTTTTTACGGAAGTACCCCCGTTGTTATTTTATTTTACAAACAGGACATAAATATGCTCCATCGCGTGGGTGAACACGTGAGCCTTGGTGCTTTTGTGCAATAGTCCTCCAAACTCCTGCATATTGCACATGCCCTATATATTTCCAAATTACTACAAATAAGCGCATGTATACAATTCTATATAAATATTAATAAATACATATTAAAATAAAATATAAAATATAAAAATATAATGAAAACACAAAAAAATACAGTATATTATATTCTATATAGTATTACATCAGTTTTTAGAAATAAAAATTTTTACTCTTTTTAATAATTCAAAACAAAAAACAAAAAATACATAAACTTATAAAATCATAAAAAATAGAAAAACATTTTAAAAATTCAAATAAAAATAGTTACAATATATTTTACTATATTTTACGCATAAAATCAAAAATAAAATAAAAATCGAAATATTGAATTCAATAAAAAAGTCAAAAATATACAAAACTTCAAAATTTCGAAACCAGTTAACGACACAAAAATACGCATAAGACCATGTTTTAAAGGCCTTTTCATATAGTTTCTAATAAAAATAAATTTTTTCTTCTTGTTATATAATATTGGAGATATATTGATGAATTCTACCGTATATATGTCATTCAATCGAAACTCTTGGCGGTACGTACATCGAATTCTGAACGTTATTGGATTGTAGATCCTTTGCTCGAACCTTCTTTTTATGAGAATACTGAGCCCTCTTTTCATGTTGATTCATATATGGGCTATATTGATGAGAAAATAGATCAGATTGTGTCAAGGTTTGACCTCTTCATTGCATCCATTTTAGAGATTACACCGAGTCTCTTCAGTCATACAAAGTTGAGGATGCAGTGTTAGATGATGATTCTTTGTCTTCTTATTACAGTGTCGATGATGATAGTGATTCAGAGACCATGTACAGCTTTCAGAGGTCAGTTATGTCCATCTTTTCGGCCATCTGGGTTGTTCCTCACTAGTCGACACAGGTCAGGGGTCCTCTTATTTAGATATGGATATTTTGAGGATGACCTTGATGTCTATCTTTTTCTTGTACATTCTATCGTTCCTCGATCGTGCAAGAAGGCCAATCTTCATCATTCTTGATATTTTGTAGTTCTTGTTTATTTGTTCATTTTATTTTGCCTATCTGTATATGCGTGTTTTCTATTTTATTCTTTCTTTCTTTTGTTTTTTTACACCTCGGGTCTCTCTTAGGATTTTTACTATACTTAGGGTGCACTTTATCCTAAGTATAGGGGTGTTGACATGTGTTGTTCATATTTCCTTTTGTTCTATTACCTCTATTTTTGGTGCTTATACTTAGGGACATCTAACCCTAAGTATATGGGAGGTAATACCTATTTTTCCTTTCTATGAATGCTTTATTGCTTGTCCCTCAACTGTTGATATTATTTTCTATTCTTAGGGATCTTTTACCCTAAGTATGGGGGGAGGACAAGCCAAGTCGTTGATTTTGCTTAGTACGAGTTGTCTTCCTTTGTTTTTTTGATTAATACGAGGACATAGTTCGAGTTAGTATAGGGGTGCCCTATATATTAGTATAGCCATAACTCTTACTTTTGTGTTTTAATAATATGGTTAATAAAATTGTAATAAAAATGTTTTAAAAAATGATTTGTAAAGTGTTTTGTCTAATTCCTAGCAAACTCTTTTGTAAATATTCAGTAAAACATTTTATAAAATTGATTGTAAATATTTTTTTAAAATACTTTATAAATAAATTGTAAAAAGCTTTTTAAAATTATTTTTATAATCATTGTTGTAAAATTTTTGAAAAATTATTTTATTTGTAAAATATTTTTTGAATTATTTTCTAACAAAATTATGTATATTGTACAAATGTTTGTATATTGTTTTAAAATAAAATGCTTGGAAAAATTGTTTATAAAATATTTTAAAAATTATTTTTGTAAAGAATATTGTGAAAAGGTTTTATAAATTATTTGTAAAATGTTTTGTAAATATTTAGTAAACATTGGTAAACTGGTTTGTAAAATTTTTGTAAAATATTTTTTCATGAGGGATATAAATTATCAATATATAAATTATTTGTAAACTTATTGTAAAATTCTTGTATAAAAGTGATAATTACTTGTAACTTTCGAAAATTAAAGTTATGTAAAATCCTTGTATAAAAGATGTATATAAAAACATTTTGTGGATAAAATCCTTGTTGTGAAATTTGTACATAAATTTTCTAAATAAAGAATACATTTCCAAAATCTTGTATAAAATGTGTATAATCATGTATATGTTTTTGTATAAAATTATTTTGTAAATGTGTATAAAATCATAATAAATTCTTGTAAATATGTATGATTCTCTATTAAAACTACCATAAAATTTGAAAAAGATAAAATCCATAAAAATTTGTAAAATACTCTGAAAAGTTATTAAAAAGTTTCTTATATTTTTTTCTTTAAAAAATGTGTTGTTTTTCTTGCATCTACAATTTTTAGAATGAAATTGATGCGTAAACTAGTCTGAAATATAATCGAAGAATGGAGCTTTGGTTATGACCTTAATCCACTTAATTTCATGGGAACCTTATAGTAACTAGTGTTGGGGCGTTTTAGGTAGAGCGACTTAATTCTTTGAGTCCACAAGACTATACTCATATGTCATTTTGATTGGTCTAAGTAGAATATTTCATAGATATGCATGATTCTATTAGACAATGACCAAACATGGACAAGCACCTTGGACATAGCTCTTCATTGATGAGGTGGTGATGGGTGGAATCCTCTGGTAAGAGACGCATGTGAATTGAAACATACGCAGTTACTTCGATTGGCCAGTGCGCCCCAACCTAGTCTAGTGGCATGGACATCTAAAGACAAGAGCAGTAGGTTGAAATAAGGTTTCGGATGAGATATGGTCTGTTGCCACAATTTTTTCTAAGACCCAAAACATATGCAGAAAGACAGATTTTATATCCATGGGGGAACAATAAGATCAATGCAATGCAACAACTTTTCCCACAAAATAGAAGCCACATTTATTTCAAAAAAAATTGAAAAGAATAAAGTTATGCATATTTACCACATTGGTCTAGCTTCAGAGAGACTGCAGATCTTAGTGGAGACCTGACTACATTGGTTGGCTTCACAAGGAGATGTGCCTACACTGGACACATTCCAGTTCTCTTCTTATTCTTCTATTTTCTATACCCTTCGATTGTGGACATATCATGTACATGAACTTAGAAGGAAATACCCCGCTCCTCGAGGAAAGAGTAGCTAGACTGGGAATTAGGGTCACCTTGCTAAGAGAAGGCTATTCTTTGTCACTTCTGATGTGGAGACCTATATTTCACTTACATAGTACAAGTAAGAGTCATAGTCATATGAGTTTGCGTTTGAGGACTTGTTCTTGCCTGACTGTTGACGGGACTTGAATAGAGACTTGTGGAACTTAAAGGTTATTGAGTCTTAAACCCTATTTCCAATAAGGTTCTGCCAAACATATAATTCAATGGTTTGACTAAGATCCATACTTTGATTTTACAAAGATAAGTTTAAAAATCAAAACTATTCTATCTTTCCTTTTTCTTTTCTTATTTTTTTCGCTTATCTTTAGAATAAGTGTTTGCTAAGGCAATAACAAAGGTAAAGTACAGGGGAATGATGAATCCATGAGTCAACATGTTTATTCTTCTATTTATCATAAAATCTTTAGTAAAACACATGTAAATAACAACAATTCTTATATTTTATCATTTATCATTCATTTATTTATATTGTATATTTAACATTAATTTACACCAAAATAAAATAATAAAGAATAAAAAAAGAGAAAAGAAAAAGAAGGTTGTATATATGAAATAAATATAGACTAGCCCGAACCCCGAGACTAGGCCATGCATTGCGATAGTCAATAAGGAATAAAGTAGGGGGATATAAGGTCCAAAACTTATACAAATCTCAGAAAATCAATGTCACATTTTACATATACACTTTTCTCAGCTTGTACATTTGTTCACATATTTTATTATCAATAAAATAACCTCAAATAAAATATTTCTTGCATCAAAGTTGTTTATAATTGTATATATTAATTTATAAAAATATCAGAAAATTTATTTAATAGATAAATAAGAAATTACAATGAATCAAAAAAGTTGCAAAAGTCAATTTTCAAGTCATAAAAATTTATAGAAAACTCCAAATTGACCGAACTCACTTTTAAACTTTTTTTTGTAAGTAGAACTATTTATTGAAAATATCAAAAAATCTTGAAATAAAAACTGTGAATTTTGGTGTTTAGACCCCTTTGTATATATGTACAATATGTATATAAAACTTCTTTATTTTTTATTTAATGATTCATACTAAGTCCAATTAACATAATTCTTTTCTAAATTGTTAATAAAAATTAGTACAAAAATATAAAAATATAAATTAAATTTTTTTGAATAAATACAAATAAATGTAAATAGCAAAAAGCCATAAAGCTTAAGTTCAGAACAATATAACTCAACCCTATGAACTATGATCGGTGTATTCACTTTTAAAGTTTGTTTTATAAAATTTATATCAAATAAAAGTGGTTTCGTTGAAATCGGAGTTAATATTTAAACAGTTGATTTTAGGACCCTATTGGTATACTTGTATATATATTATATATTTTTATATGTTTATTCTTCTATATATTTGCACATATTGTATTTTTAAATAATTTTATATATTGTTTTTTTTATCTCAAATAAAAATAAAAACAACAAAATCAAAAATAATAAAATAATAAAATAAACTATTTTTTGTATATGTATAATATACCTATATTATATATATCCATATTTATTAACAAATTAAATTAGTTCTTAAAAAAATAAAGACACATTTAAAATCCTTAAGTTAATCTATAATTTGAAAAATTTTAAATTACGTAATTACTTGTAAAATAGTAACTAATTAAAAATATGTATATATGTATATAGGTAATTTTATATGTAATTACTTCTATTTGTATTATTTAACTAATTAAAAATAATATTTAATAAATTAAAATTCAAAATTATTAATTTATCAAAGATATTTTTACCCCACAAATCCATTAAACATTGTAAATCACCTTCTCGACCAATGAAACAATGTAATTCCCCACTCGACCCTGTAAACTTGCTAGGTCTTACCCCTTGAACCATATGGTTAATCTATTTGAAACTCGTGGGGGTTCTTGGGGTGATTTACACGTTGTGCAAAAGTCTGTAGAAGAAATTTAACAAGTTTATAAGATTCATGGGGTAAAAATACCTTTACTAAATTAGTTATAATTATATTTAAATAAATAACTAAATTAATATTAATAATTTTATTTTTTTATTTCCTCTCTTTCACAATCTTACTCCATTCCTCTAACAACCTGGTGGTCCCAAGTTATTCCTCAACCTCCCAAGTCGTTGCATCGTTCCTCAGTCACCTCTCCCTCCTCCTTTCCTATATATTCCCACCACCCATCTATGATTCGAGAGTTCCAGTAATAGCGCAATTTCTCAGCTTGAACTCCGATCAAAGAACAATCGAGTGAGAGCCATCTGCATCTCCTTCCATCAAGCGAGTAAGGGTGAGGAGCAGTGAGGTTGACTAGATAGAGTGAGCCCCGCTCCACCATGAGAGGATCCTACATGGCCTTATGCCACTGCGTGAAGGCAATAATCACTAGTGGAGCTCTGCTCGAGCTTCAAGCAATCTCAAGCATCGACCTTCATTCCTCCCTTCCAGGTTAGCCCCATAGATTCATCTTTCCTCTCCTTATCTTCCTTTTCTCATTACATTTCCTTTGATTTCACGCCAAAAATATGAAACCATAGCCAAATTCATCTCTGATTCCCTCCATTGTCTCATTTTATCTTCCACATCTATCAACTCTGGCCACGTATGGTGGCTGAAGACTAGGAGTTCCTCCTTCGCCCGCCTGAGCTCCTCTCCACTCATTTTTCATGTTTAATGTGAGATATAGACTTTGCCTTCGAGTCCCATGCTTAAATGGTAGGTCGACTAAGAAAATGAAGCATTCACAACATATTTGATACACAAACATCACCTGGAGACAACTCCTTCCACCTATAGGTATCCTTCATTTGATTTGCAAATTTTTGCATTGAATCCGGTTTGAATGTTGCAAATCAAATTGTTGAAATGTCGTTGAGCTTCAAACATCAGCAATTTTCATTCAAGAGCATCAATCCTATCTTTTTGAGAACTCCATCTCGAGTATTATAGCATCACCATCATTAAACGAAGAAAGTGTAGCTAGAGTGAGGTCTAAGCCCAATCGAGCAGCATCGAGACCCAATTCGAAACTTCCACTTGCAGCTATGAATGAACACCCTCCGTCGTCCTCGATTTGAATCACATCTACTCACTGAAGATCGGGGAAGAATCAGAAGCCTACTCCATATTACAGTTCAATCGCCTAATCATTCGTGATTAGATGGTAGAGATTCAGCAACCATAAGATCGTCATCTAACGATCCAAATCACACCACTGCCCAACCGCTTATCGCCGCAGGTGACCCGCATGTGAGGGTGCGAGATTCTGTAGTGAATTTTAATAAAACACTCAACCACTTTCACATAACATACAGGGACATCGCCGGCATCTCATGTGACATGCAAGTGCATGGATGATATTTTTCGGTCTTTTTGAAAATATTACCTTAACATTTGTGTATTCGGAATAGATCACGCTGAGCACATCACGTGCACCGTACCATGTGACTTGGTTTTTCTGTGCATGCAACCTCGTTGTTGTTTGATTTTACGAACAGGTCCTAAAGCTGCTCCATCACGTGGTTGAACACGTGAGCCTTGGTATTTTTACGCATAAGTCCGCCGAACTCCAGCATATTACACGTGCCTCATATATTTGAAGATTGTTACCAATAAGCCCTTGTATACAATACTATATAAATACTAATAAATGCATATTTAAAAATAAAAAATATACAGATATAATAAAAATACAAAAAAAATTGCAGTATACTATATACTATATAGCATTACATCAGTTTTCAAAATGAAAAACTTTTACTATTTTAAAAAATCCAAAAATGAAATACAAAAAATATACAAACTTTTATAATAATAAAAAATATAAAAACATTCTAAAAAATCTGATAAAAATTATTTGTAGTATATTTTACACATAAAATTAAAAATAAAATAAAAAGTTAATATAAAATTCCATAAAAATAAAAAATACTAAAAATTTCAAAAATTCATAATTAAATCAAGAAAAATTACAAAAATAGGCATAACACCTTGTTTAAAGGTATTTTTTATCAACTTTACAATAAAAATAAAATAAAAATATTTTCATCATGTTTACTATTTTAATAATAAAATATACATCCCTATTTTCAATAAAAATAATGTTTTTTACTTTAAAAATACTTCAAAACACATAACAATTCTAAAACCCTTCAAAACTTTATAAGAAGAGTAAAATTTATTAAAAACATAAAAATATAAAAATTAAAATACAATACCTATATTTCTTTACTTATAATTATACAAAATAAAAAAATTTAAAATTCATAAAATCAAAAAAAATCTAGGAACGCCCTTAGAATTAAATAAAAAACAAGAAAATCTGATACCCTAGATATTCTTCGACACTCCCATACTTATTGCTATACACATTAGTTTATTAGTATAAATAAAATAAAATAAATTTTCTATGAATTTCACATGGTCAATTGAGTGACACTATTCTTATTTTAGAATAGTAGATCGGGTGACTTTTCAGTAGGGCATGGGAGAAGATCATGGTATGGTCACAAGGCGATGAGCTCGAGGTATATGGAGTTGAGCATAAGGCATGATAAACTGGAGAATAATGGGTCTCGTGAAACTCTGACAAGTTCAAGGGAGGAGAGAACAGATGACTCGCAAGTCAATAATCCCAAGGTTCTGATTTGTACATGTGGTCCAATCAGGAAAAAAGATATATACAAAACTCTTTATTAATTAAATAATAAATAGTAGATTATTTTATTAATGAAAATTAAAACATGAAAAATGTTTCTTATTTTTAAAACTAATTTATGGGGTTTTTTATATATCTTTATAATCTTATTCATTAGATGTTAATTTTTACAAGTATATATACATCGGTATGTTTTCCTATATTTTTGGTATCTTATTTTTATTTTATATTTTTAATCTTTATTATCATATGTAATTATTTTTTATTTTTATAGTATAATTAAATACATATTTTATTTTTATGATTGTATTTACATACTTAAATAAATATATTTAAAACAAATAGTTGAAGTAAACATATATATTTTAATGTGATATTTTAATGCATTTTTTCTTTTATTTTGTATTCATATTTTAGTATGTTGTAAATAATGTTTACAACTATTTTAAAATATAAGAAGAGTAAAAATGTAAAGAATAAATGGGACCCCATATAACCGTCTTTTGTATCTTAACTCTATTTTTAATGAAACCAAATTCATTAGAAAGATAATTTAATTTTAAATACAATAGAGGTGAGTTTGATGAATTTTGAGTTCATATGGAGAAGCTATTGATCTGTGATGTTCAGTTTGCGACTTTTTCTTCTGTGTCTCCAAATTGCATTGTGCATTATTTTTATGTGCAAATATTTTGTAATTTTCTATATATTTTATGCACAAGTTTCATGTATATAATTTTCTTATTTGAGGAGTATAAAATGAAGAATAAAATAGAGCAAAAAGGGGTATTTTTAGAACAAAAAAAGGATTTAAATATAGAGTATCTGGCACTTATATTCCCTTACTTTATTCCTTGTCAACCAAGTCAATATTGACCTGGTGCCGGGGTTTAGGGTCATTCAACATCTTTGATACTTCATTTATTTTCCTTTTGTCTTATTTATTCTTTTATTTTAGAGTTATATATATATTTGTATATTAATCAGAGGTTAATTACAAATGAATAATGAATGTTAATTTGTAGAAGTTAGTTGTATTTTTAGGTATTTTGATAGGTATTTAAATACAAAAAGTAAGAATAAAGGTAGATGAATGAATATTCATCAGTAGCCGCCATATTGATAGATTTGTAGGGGATTTCTGGTTGTTGTTGGTTTGAACGGGATGAAGAGAGTGTGACTTCTCCTCCGGCCATTTCCTCACGAACTTACCACATCACATACTCATCCTTGTTGAGATGGGATCCTCCGCATGCGACATCCACCAATATCTAACTATGTTCAGTTAATCCCCCTAAAAAATTCATACCAAGGTGGTCTTCGGGATCTTGTGATGGGGCATTTTTCCATAAAATCTTTAAATCTCTCCCAAACTTCATGGAACTATTCTAGTGGTCCCTGGGAGAAACTAGAAATCTTAGACCGCATTAGATTCAGATGACACAGTGGGCAGAACTTGTGCAAAAATGAAGACTTCAATGCATCCCATGTCTTCACCATCTTCCCAAAATGGTAGATTCAATAGAGAGCCTTATCAAGAAGGTTGAATGAGAAGGCGATCATCTTGACTACACCTAGTGGGATATTGGGGTATTGAGTGGTGCTGTAGATACATCCAATTTACTACTGATGGATGTAGGGTTCTTTATTAGCATTCTCGTGGAAAGTCAGGAGAAGAGATAAGAGCTGTGGCTTCGACTTGAAATGTCTGTGGATTAGAGGAACATGAATACACTCAGTTATCTGGAAAAGACCAGAGTTATACATCTCTTTCATTGTGGGTTTGGGTTGCTCCCTTATTTCTTCTTCTTCTCGTCCTCGGGGTCCATCTGCATGGTATTCTTCCCGTCCTCCTCTTGAGTTCTCTATATCCCTCCGTAGTTCCATCAACATTTCATGGAAGGCAGCTTGTGCATCAGCCTGTGAAGTCAGTTGTTGTTGTATCACTTGTATGGAGGCAAGCTGAGTATTAACTTCATTCTACTCTGCTTGTCGGGACTTCTCTCTTTGAGGATCCATCTCACAATCTAAGTCTAACGATGAGATATCTAGATTGGGTTATTATTCTACAATAGGAAATACGTCTCGTTCAGTTTTGAAACAAACACTGATGTAGATAATTGTTCATAATAAGGGACAAATCTAAACTTAATTGGAGTTGGAGATGTGTACCTAGTAAAATCAATCTCCATCAAAAAGGGAGAAAATTCTGGACAAGAGTAATCCTGATTTATTTATGAATGAAGTGAGGAATCCGGAGGGCGGTTCGCAAGATCGAAAACGATCTTATGGGAATTGCCCTGAATTATTAGAGATGTCATTGTCGAGGAATCGATGTGGGTGTCCGTGGAGTCTATACTAAGCCATCCCTAAGTCGACATCTTGAGAGACAAAAAGGAGATGCATGAGGAGTAGGTTATACATGAATGAAAGAGAAAACAAGAAAATAAGATAAACAAGAAAGGCTCAAAATGAGCAAAGAAGGATGAAAAGATGGCTCGACAAAAATGTGTAAGTGTGTGATGTTTTTTATCTTGACCAAATTGAACTAATAAATCAAACCTCAAAGCAAGGGTGACACCAACTCAATACAATGTGCCGTAAAGGTTTGACAACTATCTTGGAAATTTTATTCATTCTCAAGCAATCTTGTCAAAATTAGTTATTATGCTATCCATATTGGAGAGTGAGTACTCACCCGACAAGTGTTGTGTACTTTCCACTTACTTCATAACTTGTAGAATGTTCTTTTTTAGGTCTAGGCCCACTACTCGACCAAAGAAATGGGAGAAAGGAAGCCGATATGGTGAATCAAATACTTCCCGCCACAGAGTACTCAGATGTGGAACGATGAGTCAAGTACCCTTCATCGTATTTCCCCTATACTCAAGTAAATTCAGACTAAGCCTACCAGCGAACTTAACCCTATTTTCCCATGCATCGATAGAAGCGCTAATACTTTGTAAACCTAGGCAATACATAAGGCATAATCTTGGTTGGGTTTTTTTCTATAATCCTTAGGGTCGCATCTCACTCATTCTGGAGTGTACTTGATTGCAATGAGGGTTTTCAAATACAATGAAGTCAAATTATTCAATTTTATTTGGTTAACTTTTCTTAGTAGACTCTTTTTAAATTTTTTGGGTTTTCGCTTGTTTTAAATATTTTATGAAAAGGCATTGATTTCCTTTATTTTTCTTTATGTGATCAAAATCAGAGGGAGAGGACGAAAATGCAATGTAAGGCAGAAATCAATGATGTAATGCTAAGTTAAAAGTGGTCACCTTGCTTCCCAGCTCTCTCCATGCGGGATGCTAGATAGAACTTTAAATTACACTAACTGCAATGCAATGATTAAATATCCCTAAGACATGGATTGCTATTAGTGTGAAGCAACAGTTAATTTGATATGATTCCAAGCATATCGATCTATCGGTACATGGAATAATTAGGGCTTTGACCCTAATTTTACTTGATCAAGCAAGTCCTAGAGCTAAGGGCTCGTCCACATAAGATGTAAAATGAAAAATAAGGTGGAGAACTCAAATCATGGAAACCAAAAGAAAATAAAGAGAAAAATAGAGAGTAATAAAAATAGAGAAAGCGGTAGAAAATACGAGATATCGATCAGGTCCCGAGTGAACATACAACCGATAAAATAAACATGATAAAATTCTAAGAATCTGGAGAGATTGCCCTGTATTATTACAATTAAATAAAACTCTCTCTCTCTCTCTCACATCAAAATAAAAGACAACCTAATCTAGACTAAAGTACTCTGAATAATGCAACTGCCTAAGCAGGCTCTGTTCCTCTTCGACTCTCTCCTACCGAACCACTAAGCATGGTCTAGTCTCTGGTTCGCATGCACACATCAAATCTCCTAAGTGATTCACCTAGTTAAGCAGGCCATCGTACAAAAATAAATAGACATGGGCCATACAGATCAAAAAAATAAATAGAAAATGGCAGAAAATAAAGACAAGTGAATAAATCTAGAAAAATACAAGGACTAAAAATACAAGTAAATATGATAAAATTTCTATCCACCTATTTTATCTGACAATGACACCATTTGTTTAAAGTGAAAACTGGTCCGCTGACCTAACAAGCTAGGTCAACCATCCTTGTGGCAGACTATACATAATAAACAACAATCAACCCACAATGAAATTCAATGATCAAAATGTGTGAGTAAAAATTTATTATAATTCACAATATATGTATATAAGCATAAGTAGTCTGAGCGTCGAACACAAGGACAATAGTGAATAGAGTGCAAAATTATTATTAATTACTCAATATTTTTTGGGTTTTTGTTTGCATTTTTTATGCCTTTTTATTTTTGCTAATTTTTATGGGTTTTATATGCTAATTTTATATGTTTTTAATATTTTCTAATTTTTATATATCTAGTTTTTAAAATTTTTATGCGATTCTAATTTAAAAATTTGTGTATTAGGTTTTTAAAAGATATAAATTCTAATAATAAATTAAAGTACTAGAATGAAATATTTTTAGTACTTATAATTTGCAAATGTTTTTGGGATTTTAAAAGAGGTTTATATTTTTTGGTGTTTTTAGAGATAAACAAAATAAATAAATA
Organism: Ottelia alismoides; assembly: GCA_037367405.1. NCBI lineage: Eukaryota > Viridiplantae > Streptophyta > Magnoliopsida > Alismatales > Hydrocharitaceae > Ottelia > Ottelia alismoides. Next base: position 219,755 of record JAZKJV010009896.1, on the reverse strand, counting down.
CACAAACAGAAAATCAAGGAACATGTATAGGATTTTAAATTTACTTTTAGGCAAAAAATCCCTAACTATTTTTAATAAAAAATATAACTACAAAATAAAAATTAGAAATATTGGACACTTTTTTTGAAATTTTTTAGAATTTTTGCAAATTTCTATAAGTGTTTGTATGTTTTGTGATTTTTATGGTTTTGGTTTTGAAAATTTTAGTGGTTTTTTATCTAGTGATAAAATATAGTAAAAAGACCTACTGTATTTTTTTGAGAGTTTGAAAACATTTTGAAATTTTTATGGATTTCAAATAGCAATAGAAGAAAATAGAGTTTTTTTTCTATTTTTATAAATAGGAAAATATTAAATGACATAAAATGTATGTGATAAAGATGGGTTCCATGCATTTATTGTAATTTTCCTAAGAATTTTGGACACAAAATGTTATTTAAAATAATTAAAATACTAGCAAGAAAGTAAAGCAGCAATACATTGACCACAATGCAATTTCTAGGAACATTTCATGCATTTAATAACATAGATATAAAATACATAGACCAAGCATGCAAATTATCCAATTAAAAATCAAATTTAACTTTAAATACATCTAGCTAGGGTATTTTTGCAAATAAAATAAGCTATAGGGGAAAATATGCAATTTAGCTTAAAGTATTACACTGAATTTACAAAACCTTGTACCAAATTGAAATAAACTTGGAAAGGGTTCCTTGCAAAAGCCAGGTGCCTCATGTCGATAGCCATGTAAGGTGACCTTCCATTGGACCTAAATGCAAATAAATGAAAGTTTGTGGTCTGAATTGCAATTATTAGAAAAATATTGCATGGCATATGAAAGTTTGAATATTTAAAACATGGGTTGGTCTATAAAATACCTTTAGCGCTCGATCTATTGGCGGACAGTGCTCCACGTGGCTCCACTTACCTCTAAGCAGCTTGGATTAGATCATTACTCTATAATGATGAACGCGATCTGGAATAGATGACAGCTAAAGTGGTACCTCATCAAAGGTTCATGATCAGAAAAGGAGCACCAATGCCATCAGATTGCTGGGAAGTCCTTTGGATTAACTGCGAAAAATAATCATTTGGAGCTCCTTCGATCGGAGATATCTCCATGCTACGACCACCTCTCAAGCTCAAGGATGTCTCAAAAGGTAGCTAGAGGTGTTCCACTCCTGCTAGACTCCTCAAAAAGGTTTGGAGCTCACTGATCGAGTAATGGAGGTCGAAGATGGTTTGGGGATCTAGGACTTGGTTTCTTTGGTCAAAATCACTCCAAAGGAGTCGTAAGGACCTGAGATATGTTCCAAAAGACTCAGGCCTCGAAAATAAAGGTACTCAACCTACGAGTTAGACAAAAAGAGGGGAGAATGGATTGGGTGGTGGTTCTCTAATGATCGAAGAAGAAGGGAGACCTAATCTCTATGATCTTTGCAAGATCAGGGGTAACAAATGGGTCGAAATGATGCATGATGAGAAGGTGAGTTTGTGAGGTTGATCAGAGGGGTCAAGACATCGTCAAGAAAAGTTGGAACGATGGCCAGATCCTAGAGCTCCAATGATATTCTTTTTTAGATTTTTGTTTATACAAGATCAAATCAAACAAAAAATTGCGAGGCTACCCTAATGATTACTCTATGAAATGAAAAGATTAAGACAGAGAAGCTCATCTAGTCAGAGAGACCTGGGAGAAAAGGAACCACCGAAGGTGCTCCGGCGATTGGTGAATCTTGCCTGAATCTCCTCCTCCTCGCCTTAAATCAGGGGGCGCTCCTTCCTATCACAAAGGCAGACACTCCAATGGGGGATTGAAGGGGTTACGATTCTCCAAGAAGGATAAATTGTAGTTGGAGGGTGAAGAGATGATATATAGCACATTGATTGGATCCAAGACAGATGAATGCAACCTTTTTGATGTGTGTGAAAGGTGACTCTAGGGTGAAGAAACTTTGTTAAGGAATCAAGAAGAAAGGAGGTCGGGATTGAGTAGGAAAAATTGGAGAAGACGAAAGCGCATACTGAGGACCAGTCCAAAGGGGGACTAGAGAGCCGACTGGGGTCAACCTTAGTTACATCCTGATCGGTCCATGTGGACAACGTTAGATAAAATATGATTGAAAATAGAAATAAAAGTAAAATAAATTAGAAAGTGATTTTATTAAATAAATCTTAAAAATGAAAGTTGTTTCTTATTTTATGTACTATTTTAGGTGATTTTTATCTACTTTTCTCATCTTTTTTATTATTTGTTAATTTTTACAAGTATAAATATATGTATATATTCTTATGTTTTGTATATTTCATTTTTGTTATATATGTATATTATTATCTTTAAGTAGTTCATATATTTACAGTACAATTATAATGTCATTGCATATTTTTATTTTATTTTTAATGGTTTGTCTATGTATTCAAATAATTACATGTATATATATTATATGTATAATATACCTATGTATTATATGTATTATTTATTTAGGATTTACTTTAATTGTTTTAAATTATTTTTATATTTTTAACATATTTTCAATAATATATACAATTATTTAAATATACCAAGGGAATAAAAATGTAAAGAATTAAATAATATTATAGTACATACCGAGGCATCGGTACAATGGTGCCCCATAAAACCAACTTTTGTATCTTGACTCCATTTTAAATAAAACCATCTTCACTAGATAGATAACTTAATTTGAAATAAATGGAATGAGTTTGATGAATTTTGAGTTCATATGGAGGACATATTGATCAATGAAGTTCAGTTTGCATCTTTTTCATATGTATATACCAATTGCGTTGGGTATGATTTTTATAGGCTATTATTCTTATTATTTTCTCGACATTATTATGTACATGTTTCATGTCCAAAATACTTTAATTTGAGGTATGCATAATTGTGTATAGAATAGTGTAAAATTCTATACAATGAATTTGAGGTATGCACTATATACAATGAATTGAACACATATGGTTCCTAGGGATCTGTGTATGATTATCTTTATTCTTTTGCCCTTATCTCTCCCTACTTTATTCAGTGTTGATCTAGTTAATATTAACTTGGTCTATGTGTTTAGGATCATTCTATATCTCCAATACTTCATTTATTTTCCTTTTCTATTCTTAATTCTTTTATTGTATGTTTAAATACATATAATTACATGCTAATTACAAGATAATTTTAGATGGTAATTCATGTAAGTTAGTGATATTTACATGTATTTAGCTAGGGATTAAAGCCAAATTAGGAGAATAAAGGTGACTGAATGGCTATTCATCACTACCTGAAAACTAAGAGGTAATTATGCTAAGATTTATCATTGATCAAATCATGTCACACATGATACAATTACAACTCCCTACAACTCCACTGAGCTGAGGTGTATTAGGAGACATGAGATTGGAACAATAGTCATTTCTCTATAAGGTATTATTTGAATTTTATTTGATATTGGCTACCTGGGTTAGATCAAATTCTTTTCATCTTCCTTCTATCTTTGATTCTCAACCAAAATTATGAAATCTTGGAATATTTCAAAGGTTTCCAATGGTCAAGTATAAAATCTCATACCACAAATAATCATCAATGGATGTCACATGTCATTAATGTTAAATATGGCATAGATGCTCCACATACATCAATATGTATGAGGTATCGAATACCTCAGCCTCTTACACCATTCCCACACAGAAGGGTGTATTGGATATTTTTACATTGAATGTAGAAGCATGTAAGTTTTGAACTTTCAGAAAATCTTAGGTTCTATCTATTACTAGTTTAATTATCTTATCAATAGACATACATCCAAGTCATGATGCTAGATCATTGTTAAATGATTAACATACTCCTTTTGACCTTTTAAGTTTTAATTTCAAGTATTAGAAATGGAAATATGCCATTCATTAATATTCTAATTATAGTGTCCTCTGGATGCTAGATTACCATCTAATTAAATCCATAATAACTCTTTATGATAGATCTATCTCAAAATGTATTTTATGTCTACCAAGATTAGAAATAAATAATGAATCTATTAAAACATCTAGGTCATAGAGACATTCTCTAAGACTAAGGACTCTCCCACTAGAAATATGTAGTCTAACCATCCAATGGAGATCGTTGCAACAATTACATCAAATTCCATGTGGATGACTATTAAACCTCGAGATCGAGCTTTTTGGTCTTTTGAAATATGTGTAATCGATTGCACATGTTAGTAGAAGAGGGAGTTATAATTATCAGACTTTAATCATATCTAATTAATAAGTTGACTCAATGATGATATGTAGATGTAGGATACGTCGATGAATTATCTGAATCTTTCTCTAAAGATTCCACATTGTATGGATAGTCATACTATCATAATATCATCGTGTTGTAGTATTGGCATTCATCCAACTCTCTAAATGTCATATGTGTGGAAGTCACAGATGCACGGTCAACTCTTTGACTCTCCGTACACGGGTCGGACCCATGCTTCCATTGTGCTTAATTGATATATAATAAACAATTTCTTTAGATAAAGGATCTCTTAAATTGAACAAGTCCCTAAGTGACTTCAATATAAGAATATTTCAACATTGATCCTTGCTTTACCTTATTCATACAATATGAATATTATGAAGATTCATGATAGACTTAAGTTGAGATGGTAGAATGATGGCATTCATTATATCAACATCCATATTAATCTTAACGACTTTGGATCAAGCAGGTACTCAAACATTTTGAGTGTTCTCCTATTGACGATTCTCCATTTCATCACATTTATTATTTTATTTTGACCTTAAACCCCTAGTTGCATGCATGTATATAGCATTAATTTGTACAAAATAACAGTCATTATTTAACCTACAAATATTGTATAGATACTGGTATTTATTCCAAAATAAAAGAATTAAGGAAAACAAAAAGAAATGAAGTATTGAAATCATTGAATGACCCAAGACCCCGAGACCAAGTCAATTAACTTGATCAACAAGAATAACGTAGGATGAGATAGGGCCAAAAATTGTAAGACATATACACAAAAACCTTAACTTGATAGCCATTTTTACCCAATTTTATTTTGTATCTTATGTACCTCAAATAATAAAATGATCTACATGAAACTTGTACACAATAATGTATATAAAAATATAAAATTAATTGCACATAAAAATAATACATAGTGTGACTAGGACACACAGAATAAAATATAGGAAGCAAAACTTCACATACCTATAACTCCTCCAGACAAGCTCGAAATTGATCAACTCACATTTACTTTTATTATAAGTAAATTATCTATCTAATGAAAGTGAGTTAGTTATAAATAGAGTTAAGACGGAGTCAGCTTTCTAGGTCCCATTGTCCCATATACCTACATATATTATTCATTATCTTTATTCTTTACATTTTGACCTTTCTTATATTTTTATATACTTGTAAATATTATTTGAAACATATGAAAAATATAACATAAAATAAAACATTAAAATTACATTAAAATAAAAAAGGTATTAAAATATATAGGCATACTGAACCTATAATGTGCATACATATATTTATTGAAGTACTTATATAAAATCAGAAAGATTAAATAAAAATATGTAAATATGTATTTAAATATATTAATAATATATAAAATATGTAAATATAATAATAAAATATAAAATAACTAAAATACAAGTATTGATACCTATTTGTATACATGAAAAATTAGCACCTAATAAATAAAAACATTAAAATAAATAAAAATATCCATAGAATTGTACAAAAAACAATGAACATTTTTCATGCTTTAACTTTTAATTAATAAAATAAGTTATTATTTTATAACTACTTACTAAGGGAATTATCCCTTTCTTTTCTGGCTGGTCAATGTGGACCAACCAGAAGCAAGGGACTGTTGACCCTGGGGTCGACTGTCCTCTCTTCCAACCGCATGTGTCAAAACCTCTGATGCCCCTTTCTTCTCCACTTTCTTGGTGTTGAGTCACTGCTCGAGGAACCTTGGTTCCTTCACTAAAATTGTGCAATATACATCCCTCATTTTCATCCATGCTTCTGATTAACCATTTATTTGGCAAATCACCAGTAATCTCGCGATCCGCCCATCTACCTCTTATGTCTATAAATAACACACTTAGGAACCCCTTTTGAATTTTGATCCCCTTATTACTTTGTAACCCCAATGGAACACTCATTTGAATTCCTGGTGACAACATGAGTCCCTTGATCCTGTTGGCATGGACAAGGAGGAGAAGGTTGTGGTCAAGCCTCGTCGAGTTTGCTTCAGGAAGAGCTTTTCTACTCCTTAACACCCAGGCCAGGTAGAGATACTAGCTTTAGGTTTTCTTTTTGCATTTTAATCCAATATCATAGTTTAGGTTTTAATTCCCTCAATTTGGTTGTAATTTAGGAGTAATTTCAATATCTTCGTTAGTTGGAGCTCTGAGCACCATCTCTGATTCTCTTTGAACCCCACTGTTTCGACTCACCATTCCACTTCATTTTCAATCCTAGTAGCTTTCTCCATCGAAATCCCATCAAATCCCTCTAATTTTGTAAGGATTAGGTACATATCAAGTTTCTTCCTCTACCCTTCTCTAGAGCTTGTCTCCCTTCTATTTTCCCAAGAGAAGTAGCTTCAAATCATGGTCGAAGCTATAAACCTCGATCCTGGAGTAGCTTCAAATCATGGTAGAAGATATAAACCTCGATCCCACGAATCTGTTTGTGTAGAAACTGAGGAATGTACGAGTACCTTGGAGCACAATCAACATAGAAGGAGCAGCTCTAGGCTCTCGAGAAGAAAGCAATCTCCAAGTCCCCATCATTGGAACATGGATGCCATTAAAGTCACCTACAGACGCGGCGAGGTCCCAAGAAGCTTTTGGAGCCATAAGGAGCGAAGAAGGTGGCTTACACTTGGAGATATCAATGATTGAATGCACACCAAGGTCGCATTCTTGACTATTCTTGGAGGTGACCCCAGAGTCATCAGATCATCATGCCCCTCCAGGTTATTTCGTTGCCTTTTGATGAGAGATGAAGCGAAGCATCTCCCCAGAGTAGATCGGGCCTAATTAAAGACATGCGGTGCAAGATGCATTGTACATCAACATATAAAGGGTAAATTGCATATCCCCCGCCCGCTTTTTGTAATTTGTGGTATATATAAATAGTTATGTAAATTTAATTATAATATTTACAAAGGTACACCTAAATTTCCTCATATTTGCATATAGGTCCCTTTTCAGGTCACCTTAAGTGCTCTTGCGCATGAGGCGTCTAGTCTTTTTGCATCTAAGCCCTTATGGCTTTGAATATTTATATTTAGTCTAATATTTGTATATTATGTGTTAAATATTTGCAAAATAACCTAACATTTTATTTAATTATAATTATATCCCAACTAGGTTGAAGCTTTATATTTTGCATTTTTATTTTTAATAAATACTCCCTATGCTTAAAAAATAGTAGGAAAAATATAGCAGGTCCGAGACCATGAGTGTACATAAACGATATTTTGTTTGGCATTTTATTTTATTTTACTAATTTCTAAAAATAAAAAAGGAACATTTTATTATTTATCTAATTATTAATACTGTAAAAAAATATCAGAACATCTTTAAAAAATTCCAAAAAATAGAGCTACTATATTATTGTGCATTCTTCCTCCAGACCAAAAATCACTAAAAATATAAAAAAGCTTAAATCACAAAACCTTAAAAACTACAATAATTAGAAATATTTCATTAAAAATCCAAAAAATATTTTCTATTCTATATTTTCCTTATTATATATATTACACACTAAAAAAATTAGGGAATTTTTAATACTATTATCTATTTTTAAAACCCCAAAACATTCGGCTTATTTATTTTATCCCTTTTTTGTACAATTTAATACTTTAAAATACATAAAAATTATCAAAAAGTCTATAGAAATTACCAAAAAATGGAGAAGAATACTAAAAAACTTTTTATTTTATTAGTTTTGATTATATTTATATAAATTAAAAACATGAAATCATATATATATATATATATTATATCTTATATTAATTATATAATACATATTATTATATATACCTAAATATTATATCTTAAAAATAAAAGGAAACAAGAAATTACAAAATTTAAAAAATAAAAATTAAAAGATTAAAATATAAATGAATACAAAACACTTTAAAATTCTATAAAATGTAAATATAATTGAAAATCCCACAACAACTAGAATAGGCAAAAAATACAAAAATATAATTATTTGTAAATAGTATTATTTGGTAATAATTATACATGTCCTTTGTTAATCTCATAGGTTTTGACACTCCACCTTACTTGCCCTATACCCATGTATTGCGGAGTTATAATAAATTTTAATTAACACCTTGGTTTTCATTGCACACACACAGACACACAGACACACAACACACACACATTATGGGTTGATTGTTGTTTCGAGTTGATTGAGATATGTGTTGAGAGTCAATAGAGGGTCGATACAACGATTAGCATATCTGACTTGTCTAACACCACAAGCTCCTCCACGACTGGACATTAGGTGCCCCGTCTCGATCGATTACTCAAATGGCACCATTGATGGGGAGCAACGAATAGGATAATAAAACTCTACGTACTTTTTTTAAATTTATCCTATTTTTAAATAATTATTTATCTTCGTTAATCATCTCTTTTTGTTGACTTTCTGTGGAGGCCCGCTACATAAGGACGGTGTTCTAGGAGATCGAGGCAGCCAAGCAAAGTGGAGGCCGACACCTTTTTACAGGTCGGGAGGAGAGAGCAGGAGAGAAGACCAAGAAGAAGAGAAGTGCAAAGCAACATTAGTAAATAATTTATTTTTATTTTTGTGAGAGAGAGACTCTATTTAAATTGTAATAGTATAGGTGAACACTTGGACATTCAGACACTAGCAAGCCAATTTTACTAGTTGTTTGTTCACATGGGGCATGTCTGGTCTTTCTTATGGTTTTCTTGTCTTCTATCTTTTATTCTCCCTATTTTGTTAATTATTTTCTTTTATTTCCCGTGATTTGTGTTTTCCACCTTTCTTTTTATTTGTTTTGTGTGAATGAGCCCAGAGTCTTTAGGATCGCTTGATCAATTAATGGTCCAATCTCTAATTATTTTATGCACATATAGCCTCTAATACATTTGGACCAAGACCAAATTAATCTAGGCTTCACGATAATAGCAATTCCTGCTTGAAGCAATTTCATCAGCTTGCATTCACATGTAGTGTAGTTCAAATACATGTCTTGCATCTCGCATGGAGAGAGATAGAAAGTGTTGTCAGTCTTCTATTTGAGCATCCATTATTCTGACACATTGGTGAGTCTCCATCATAGTGTCAACTTGCATTTCTTTTCCATCCTCTCCCATAGTTTTGATTAACTTAGCTCCTAATGAAAATCCCAAAAAAATAGTTAGGGGGTTATTTCTTGAAAATACTTAAAAAAAGTGAAAATCAAAAGTTTAAACAAGGGGACTGCTAGTAACACTTTTACCATAAATAAAATTCTTAACGAACTTCATTGTATTGGATTCTCAAAGCACACAATATTTTCAAGTACACTCCAGACAGAGTGAGGCACGACCCATAAGGAATAGAGCTAAAAACTCAGTCTGTGGTTGTCCTCGAGCTAATAAAAAAAGAATTAGTTAGAAAGTTAAATTAATTAGTGAGATCCCTGATATGTGCATGTGATTAAATCAGGCATAAATTGACTTAGAACAATTGGTTTTAGAAATCCTAGGGCTCTCAGTTGAACCATCTGTTAATCAAAAGGAATTCAACTCCTCTAATTATCAGACCCTCAAGATACATATACATAGACACACACACACACATGCACACACACACACACACATAAATAAATATATATATATATAAGAAGTAGGCCTTAGTGTTGAATGCATCCACAAGAGTAGAGTCAAGATTTCACCAAAAGTTCCAATCTCAGAAGCTCTCCTAAGGACCCAACCCTCAATACTAGGGAATAAATCTAGTCTTACTTCAATACATTGTCTCTTTAGTTCGTCAGACTTAAAAAGTATATAGATGGAAGGTGAAATAATGGAGGGAAATAGGTTTGTGTCGTTCTTTTCTCTTCCTCTCATTGGAACAAGGTTTCTCTCAATTGTCAATACTCAACACATTTGTATATTTTTAATGTAAATCAGTGTGTCCATCAAAAGAGATTGAGTTATATGTACTTGTTTTCCTGGGAGTACACCGGGGTGCGTCTTTTAAGTATTCAATATACCTACACCCATACTTATAGCATTAAATATGCAGAGCTCTTTTTGAGGTACTATCCTGACTCATAAAAGCCTAATGATTTTGTCCAAGCAGAGACTCAAATGTTGGGAGCACTCACCACGAATGTAAGCTCATAATGTAGTATTGTAATGAGATTTTAATCATCATTTTTACTTTCATTTCATTCTTTTGGGGAACTTCCCTTCTTTTTTGGCTAGCACCACTACTTTTACCAAGGATCGAAACATTGATCAACTTAATTTTATGTTATTACTCCCCGGTACTTTAGGTTAAAGTCAAGAGATAATTGAGAACCATGTTCCATACTAGTTAAGATGCTGATTTTTTTTACACTCAGGTTTCATGAAGACACCATTAATTTTATCCCATCCTTGAGCATCATATAGTTCAAGTCCAAATTCAAGCCTTAAATCCCAGTCCGTCAAGTGATACCTCAGCTCAACTCAATTATGAATGCAATCGTGCATGTGATATGATAGTCAAATTATCTTAAGGGAGATTAAGCATGCAATATAGCACGTATATCTTCTAAATAAGAGAGTGTGAACTTTTAAGTGCAAGACCCTAATGATTAAGACAATTTAACTTTAAATCTATGGACTTCTTAAACCATGTGTTAAAGACCAACTCAAGCCTTGAGTGCATAGTGAAAGTTTCAGGGAAAGGCAATAATCAAAAAGTTAGCATATCAAGAAGTTGAAGGTTATTTAAAGAATTTTTATTGAATAGAACAGAATAGAAAATGCACCCTTAAGACAAAGTAAGATAGACTAGAACAAGAATGACACAAGGATACCCTAAAACAACACAACTCACTTCAGTCCCTCAATCACAACAACCTAGCATGAATCATCGAGGTTTAAAATCACAGGTTACCTTGTGCCTCACTTATTTGTTTCTCACAGAATAAATCTATGAATTTGAATATGATAAATCTTTGTCTACTTGGACAATGAATCACCCAAAATAATGCCATTCTTCCCTAAATGTAATGTTCATATCAACATGGGAAGATCTGAATTTCTCCAAAATAGAAGGAAGACATATCCAACCCTTGGCTCCTGTAACTTATATATGGGTTTTCGTTAAGAGAGAAAAACTAGACACAAGAGGATTACCTAACTTACATATAAGGTGACACTCAGCTGACTAAACATCCTCAAAGAGGTATAGGCTCCTCCGTATCTAACTCCTCAGTAAAATGATATCTTCCTCAAGTGGCATCACGCTTCGCAACGAACTCTTTATCGACTTGATCTTCCAAATTATAGAATTTAGATCCAAACATTCCTCCATGCTCAACTACGTGACAGATTAAAGGGTAGACAATCATATAAACACTAAAACCGGTCGATTCAATGAACAGTCACACCCTCTCAGAAACTCAAGACGTAAGGTTGAAACTGAAGAGACACAAGTGTTAATCTTTATTTACAAATTAATGCCATTTACCCAGTTAAATTTGGAAAATAATTTTAAATTTTTTTTGGAAACCACACCACATAAGTATAGTTTTTTTCCAAATATTTCACAAATATTATCCAAACAAGCCAGGCTGTATTTTTAAAAACCTTGTAAAATATTTTAGAAACCATGAGGTATTGGACGATGATGTGATCTTTGTAAATAGACACTCTAGATCCAAGAATGTAAGATCAAAACTTATTTAGAGAAAAAACTACGGCTAGTATCTCCTTTTCAATCACAGTGTTATTCTACTGAGCAGCATCCAAAGTCTGACTAGCGTAGTGAATGGCAAAAGGCAATCCATCCCTCCTCTATCCAATCACAGCCCCTACAACAAATTCAGAAGCATCCTTCATGATCTCGAATGGGAGAGACCGGGTAGCTGAAGGATAGGAGCCTACACAACTAATCCCTTGAGAGTCTCAAACAATGAAAGACGCTTATCATCTACAACTAACTCAGTGTCTTTTGTCAGCAGATCATTGAGCGGTCGAGCAATTCGAATGATGTCCTGTATGAAAAATCAACCGACATGCCCTAGAAAAAACCGCAACCATCTCAGATTGGACGTGGATTGAGCTTCTTGATGATATCCACCTTGGCCAGATCAATCTTCGTGCTACTATTGCAGATGATGTAACTAAGGAACGTCCCCTGTGTCATCATGAAATGACTCTTCTCTTAAAATAAGACAAGGTTGACCTCTATATAGCAATAAAATACTCGGTCTAGGCAATCAAGACAAGCATTAATCCCATCGCTATAGATCGAAATGTCATCCACGAAGACCTCTAAACATTCTTCCACCATGTCCGAGAAGGTGGAAAGCAAGCACATTTAGAATGTAGCTGGGGCATTAAATAAACCAATGGGCATCCATCTAAAAGCATACGTTCTGAATGGATAGGTGAACGTTGTTTTCTGCTGGTCTTCAGGTAATATGGCCACCTGATTGTAGCCAAAGTACCCATCAAGAAAGCAGTAATGACTCTTCTCGACTAACCTCTCGATAATCTGAACAATAATTGGTAGCAGGAAATGGTCCTTCATGGTGGTTTAATTCAATCGTCTGCAGTCCACACAGACCCTCCAAGAATTGGGTACTCGGGTAGCTATCTCCTCTCTGGAATTGCTTACAACTGTAGTGATAATCGTCTTCTTGGATACCACATGTAATGGACAAACCCATTTGGAGTTAGAGACGGGGTAGATAAAATTGACGCTCCACCACTTAGATATTTCTTTCATGCCAACATCACAAAGATTCGGGTTGTGCCTCCGTTGGAACTCACGCGATGGCTTGGCGTCATATTCAAGATATATATGGGGGGAGCACACGGCCGAACTTATCCCCTGGATATCAACTACACTCCATCCTATTGCCTTGCGGTTTCTTTCAAGAACCTCCATCAAATGAGATTCTTGGTCAGTCAAATCCGCTGAGATTATGACTGGGAACATATCCGGCTCACCAAGTCCATGGAATCTTTCAGGCCCTGAATTATGATGACAATGTCCTTTAACAACCCCTTCTGCCTCTTAACAGATCGATCTACAAACCGAAGGTCTGTCCTGCTCTATCTAAGAGGGCCTAACTTGAAACGGTCAAGTAAGGCAGTAGGGAGGAGGTTAATAGAGGAACCACTATCAAATAGTGTTCGTTCCAATTGCTGCTCATGAATGTGGCATCTGACATAAGGAGCTCCTGCATCGGGTCTCTTGGCTGGCAACCGGTTTCGGATGGTGTAGTAGGTGGCACGAGTGAGCACATGATGTGAATGGTGGTCTTCAATCTAAGGTTTTTCTATAATAGAGGGATGTGCTCTAGTGCCTCCTGAAGAGTCAGTTAGATCTGAAATATATCTATAATCTGCTCGGTGAACTCTAACAATTATCTCTTTTTAGGATTTTCTATTCTAGGGCCCTTTCCTAAGCAGAGTGCTTGAGGAAAGGAGATAGAGGGACCCTCTTTACAAATACGAGGGTGAGGAGTAGGTTCCTGGGCCTTTAGAAGACTAGAATCCATGTATAGATCATCAAGAATAATATATAGACTCACATGACATACATAAACCTTTCCTCTATTCATATTTTTTGTTTTTGGAGTTTTTTTTTCATTTTTTTTGTATTTTTACAAACACATCCTCAAGTATAGAAGGATTCAACATAACAAAAAGGACTTGTGGTGGCATCAGTTCCACTGACAACATCTGAACGTGCGGTATCAGCAACGCACTATAGCCTATCAACTAGAATATGGGTGGCTTCAGTAGCACCATGTGCAACTGAAGATTTGAGGGCCTCAACACCATCGTCTGGATAAACATACTTGATGGCTTCAGCACCACCACCATCATCATCACGGTAAGCGGCATCAGTACCTCTCTTGACTTCATCTGGCTCCCTAGCATCTGTAGTGGTCTGTCACCTAGATGAGTCGACACCGGTTGCCTTCCTACCGCTCCTAAGTGTCACAAATCAGCATCAAACAACGAAAAACATTCATCTAGAATATCAGTAGGAGAGGCGGTCTATGTAAACAATACATGTTCAGACTTTCTCTTCAGATTGTTCAGGTTGGGTTCAATCTGAGTAGGTATGGCAGCCTTGCCCTAGATTATTACCCTCATTTCCTGTCAGAACTCCTCCATCTCTCATCAGAAGGTTTCTTGCCGGTATGTTAACGTGCAGGCGAGATCATCAAGGGATGGATTCTCATATGGGTGACCATGAGAACTGGACGGTTGCCTCACTAGAAATGAGGTTGGCTCTTCTGGTAGTGAGGAGGACGATATAAGTACTACTGGTGAGGTTGTTGCTGCCTCCAATGTTATCCATGATTCTAGGGACGAGGACTGTGCTACTACAGCTGCTGAGAGTACTGGGTTTGTTACTGTTGGGTGCCCTGCCCTGCTGAGAGTACTGGGTTTATTACTGTTGGGATGGAGTGACTCTAGTAGACCATCGGAAGCTGGGGTGGTTACGAAGGATCCCAGGCTGTTGTTGGTAATGGGAGTACCAGATCTCGTTGACTTCCATTAACGGCTCCTGCTACTCATGGATTAATGGGACAAGTGATACCAAGTACTGATTCGGATGATATACCACCATCTGAGTGTCTAGGGAGGGTGGTGGTAACTTGTACTACTAGAGTTGTTGAATGGGGTCTGCCTGAATATGATGGACATAGCGGTATGAGGCAAAAGTCTATGAAGCACTACTCCCTCGATTAGTCCGTGACCTGAGATGGGGCTGAGAAGCCATCTGTACCTATTGGAGACACATGATCTGGGTCTTTAGGTCACTAAACGTCCGGGCCAGCTCATCAATATTATTAAGCTTGTCGAGGCCCTGACACTGCTTCTTCTCGATGATCGCTATCTGGTCCAACTTCTGGATAGTGATGCCCATGCCGGTAGTTGAAGACTCTGCTAGTGATGCTGCTGTAGAAGATGTAGAAGGATCGGCTTCAATGTGCACAATCCTCTAGTATGAAATCACCTGCGGGAGAGGCTTCCCCTAAGTGTAGACACGGGTCTGGGACATCACTGTGTAGTTTTCGGCCATCTCCTCATAGATGGCCCAGACCTGGCCTTCATCTTTGGGGAAGTACGAACCTCCACAGAAGGCATTCACTAGCCCCTGCAGCTCAGTTGTTAGCCCACAGAAGAAACTCTGGAAGAGTTTGGGCTTGCAGATATCATGGTGGGGACATCGGTCGATGAGCTCTGTAAAGCGATCCCAGTCTTCATGGAAATGTTCATTCAGGATCATGGTGATATTGTCGATCGTGTCTCTAGATGCATTGGTCCAGCCGAGTGGATTGTACTTGTTCATGTACTCGATCCGGAGCTGCCCCAAGTGGTGATAACCTTCCCCATGTGCTTCATCCAGTAGACTGCTCTATCAACCTAGGAGAACAGGAAAGCTATCAGCTTGATCGTATCCTCATCCATCAGTCTATCGTGGACGTACAACAAATAATCTCAAACTTTTGTAGATGGAGATATGAATCTTCGGTGGCTAGCCGATGGAACTTGGCCAATATCTGGATGGTTTGAGGGCGATGCTCGAAGTCGCCCAAGATAGCGGGCAACTAGATACATCTATGTGTGAGGTTTGCACCGGGGTTGTGCAACTACCTCATGGTGCGGGATGGTATGGCTGGATCCTGTGGCTCATCCTAGCGCCCATCCTCAGCTCTTGGTATTTCTCCATCGACCGTTCGTTCTGGCTCCTCTTGCATGGCTCGCATCTATGTGAGATCCCTCCTCACTTCTGCCATGAACACTCCCTGACCTTGGATCTATCGTCGCATGGTCTCCAAGAAAGCGATCAATGTGTTGTTGATGGCCAGTTGATCTAATGCAAACAAGGATGTATATGGCTACTCATCGGTTCTTCCTTCACTACTGTCCATATCATCGATCTCTGCAAAGGCAAAAGACCCAACCTCAGGTGTTGTCAAGTGAACATATAGTTATGTTGGCATGTCTGTATGTACCTCATGAACTGAAGAAGGGTGGTCGAGGGGAATAGGGTGGAGGCGAATTCAAGTTCAGAGAGTGAGACTGAGCTCTCTGAATCCGCCCTAGTTGAACGGGCAGGAGTGCTGGAAAGTGGTGCTTCCAGAGGCAGCCTAAGAGACCTTTTGCCCATCATAGTGAGGTGAGTTTTTTTGAAGATTAGATCTGGGATGAAATCAAAATGAGAAAAAAAACCCTAATTTACCTACTCAATGCAATATGATGATTGTAAAAGCTTGGTCTTTTATTTTGTCAAATTTTATTAGGTGATAATTCAATCTTTGAGAGCGGGTTAGCGATCTGTTAGGAGCTTGATTATCCCTGGAGACTGACCCGAGGTCATACGAATAGTTGTGCCTAATTCCATCTAGTATGAGTATAAGTACGGACCATTTCCGGCTACCCGTTTCATGAGGATCGTGCTTTCACGTTGTCCTCGAAACCACACACTCTGCTAAGGAAGTTCAGATTGTTTACCGACTACCTAAAAGTCCTCACTGCAAAATAGCTAATCATTTTTAGAAGCAGTAGTCTGAAGAAAATTCTGGCGTAGCTCTATCCTTGTGTGTGGGTCGCTCAACATAGTAGAAAATCAGACAAGGAGGTGGTTACTCTCGCCAAAATATTATTTTTCACTAAAGTTCGGTTTTTAGGTCAAGTATGATTAGTAGTCCCAGATTTTATTTGGTTATCTCTTTTTTATGTATTTTTCCGTATAATAAAATGTCTAATGAATTTTCCAATTTCCTTTTTATTTAAATCCAATAAAACTGGGGGAGGAAAGCGGAAAAGCCGATGCACGATCAAACACAATGATGCATCCAAAAAAAGAAATGCGTACCTTGCTCCAGCACTCTACATACAGGGTGATCCGTGCATAAATTTAAAGAAAAAAAATAAAATTAATCTATATGATGCATAAGGAAATTTTCCTAAGATGAGCATCTTCTATTAACGAGAAGAGCGGGTAGCTAATTAATTAGAGAAGAGACCTGAGGCCAATCGGTGCCCACCATAGTGGGTCTTGCAAGCGATGTATAGGGCCTCTCTCGGCACATGGTCCCTTAAACAATTAAATTAACTTTTCCTTTATTTGACTAAGGCCAAATACGATCTATAGGATCAAATAGTCTATTAGGACCTATGGAGCTTAGATAATTACCGAGCTCAAGCAATAAAAGTCCTATATCTAAGGGATAAGTCCTCAAGAATCAAATACAAAATAAATGTGGAAAACCGCGAGAAACTTGGTGAGGTCCCCCGAGTGCACCGGCACTCAGCGAAACAGACACCGAATAATGTTCAAATGTCTCAAGAGTGTCCAAATGTCCAAGAGTCTAAATTATTACAGTTGATTTTTCCAAAAATAAATTCTGTCTAAAATAACAATCTCTTGCTATCTTCGGCTCCTCCTTCTGTGATGGTCCCTCCAAAGTGTCGTAATCTGGCAGTCCCTCACACAAAAAATAAAAGCAGAACAAGGTCAGAAATGGTTATAAGAGATAGAGACAAAAATGAGCAAAATCCAAACTACTTAGCTGTGCTCCCCAGTAAAGGTGACATTCTGTTGATCGGTCGAACGACTAGGGTTCGGTATGAAATTTAGGTGTCATTGTGACCCAAATCAATCGAGCTAATCAACGAGAAAATCATATCACTATCAAAATCAGCAATTAATGTAAGTGGTCTGGTTAATTATTTTTCCCTAGTATAGCGACCAGGGTCAAATTGAAGGACCACAATTAAGAGTTAATTAGTGAGATTTCAAGAATAAAAAATATTTTTATTGGTTTTTTTTGTTTTTCAAATTTTAAATTTTCAAAAAGAGAGAAATAAGCACAAACGATAAAAAGTATAAACAAGCACTCTTTTTGTATTTTTTAAGGGATAAAAAATGCTCAAAAAATTATAATAAAATCTTTTTGGCTTTTATATGTCTTATAATGTTTTCGGTATTTTTTATAGATTTTTAAAATGTTTTTATGATTATTTAAAAATAAAATAGTGATAAAAATAACAAGCTGTGCACAACGAAGAGTAATTTGTACGTTAAAGTAATTAAAATGCCCAAAACTCTTGGAGTGATTTTTGTGACGAAATATAGATAAGTATCTACAAGTAGAGACTGAGATCGTAATTTTTGGATTTTTGTTCTAAAGTTTTATGTAATTTTTATAAGTATTAAAGTGTTTTCCAATTTTTATGGTTTTTATAAGGTATTTTTCAATAAAATTAATACTGAAGCTAAAGGATAATAAAAGTGATCTACCCTAATTTTCATGGAATTTTTCAAGATATTTTTTTGAGTTTTGGTAATTTTCATAAAAACATAGTAGATATTTTAGGGCTTTCGAATTTTTAATATTGGAAAATGCAAAGAAACTAACCTACAAAATTACCAAAAATCAAGCATGCAAGCATGTGTCGTATATAATTTTTGGGTAATTATTAGGGGTAATTAATGATTTAATTTGCTAAATAAAAGATATGTAATTAAAATTAGTGTAGAGGGACCAATTAGTAATTACTTTAATTTTGTGGGCCCCTGGAATAACAAAGTCTGGAGCTATTAGGGTCTTTATGCAATTAATCCACAAAAGATGCGAGTGCCATGTGAATCTATCAAACAGGGGCATAAATGGAATTTTAAAAACTAAAGATTCAATCTATAACACCAGCAAAGTTTAAGCCGGAAACTGCAAATGACCCAGAAAACTCGTGCGTATGCACGTGACTCTAACTCAATAGGAATGAACTACAAATATAACAACTATATGGGTCTAACAGTAAATGTTATCTACTATATATTTTATTTATTGGACTAACATAAATGACGGGTAAAAAATGAAGTATACCCTCATGACCGTGTGGGGCAAGTGCTCTGACGTACAGCCCTGATGTGCCTCTACAAAAGGATCTGACGGTTCTGGTAGAGGTGCTGATGTACGGCTCTGATAATTTGATAGTTGAAGATCTAACAACTCTGAAAAGTGGCAGGAGCGTGCGGTGTAGATGAGTTCCACAGATCTGATCCAAGCATCTGAATAAGATGTTGATGGATGACATAGATCAAATCTGGGGCAACGACTCCAGATCGAGCGACAAGGGGAGTAGCTAGAGGAACTCAGCTCAAGCGAGATTCAGCCGAACGTAATGGGTGATACACAGCTTTGATGAAGTCGCGAAGGTGTCCAGCTACTTCGTGAAGGTGGGCCGCATCGAATGGCTGGCTTAGATGAAGCGATGGATGGTTGGATAGGTGTGGAGATGCTTCGACCACATGGAACTGCTCAGTTGGTCCATCGAAGGGTCAAATGGTGCTCTCGTGCATGTCTAAACCTGCATGTAAACTCTAGGCTTAGAGATGAAGCTCCGGCCAACGTTATTTCGTAAAAAAAACCAGGGAAGCGATGGTGGGTGGTGTTCGATCTCCGGCGTACATGGGACATGGAGATAAAACCTTAATCTCGCTCTGATGAGTGAGTCTAAGGGGGTCAGATTGCATATGAAGGATGATGACGAGTCGCGAAGTCGATCCGTGCAGACAGGTGTACGTGACAGGGCTCCGATCAGTTGGTCGAAGCTGATGAACTGGGGGTGGTTGATAATGAAAGATCAAACTGAAACATGAAATGCAGGGGGGATAAGTAATACTTGAAGGTGTCGATAGACTTGGGAGATTCAGGCAAGAAGGAAGGTAAAGTTATGGCCTCAACTGGGTTGTGAAAGGAGCATGAGGCTTGTCGCGGCGGCGCTCTGACCACATGAGGAGTTGCGTGCTACCCGGCTCCCAATCGAGCTTCCAAAGAAACTAACATAAGGTTGTCACCCTGCTGGAGGTGTTAGAGGAGAAATGGTGGCACGCGGGATGAGCTGCAGAACTCGGGAGGCGAAAGAGAGGTTTTATCTCGATGTCTGTATCTCCAAGTATGTGCAGAAAAAATGCATTATTCTTGAAAGAGTACAAGAATAATTGCATTGTTGATAATATATTTGAGCATTGTGAAATTGATAGTTAAATGTGATTTAGATATCATGAAGAATATGAATATGATTCATTTTATTTAGACACATGAGATTGGAGATCTAAAATAACTAAATATGTTTTAATTACCAAGGATAAGAATAATATGGATATCACTATCCAAATTAATCACACATATTATAAATATGATTTATAATATATTAGAGAGAGCTAGTTGTAAATAGTATTTACGAATTAAATGTTGATGTGAATTAGATTCACATTGAAAAATTAATTGAAAATAAAATCTATATATTATTTTGCATGTGTGAATATGATTAACATTTTTATTGGCATTAATTAAATTGTCAAAATATTTTAGAATTATTTTTGTGAATTAATTTGCAAAAAAAGTTGTTGCAAATAATGAAGATTATGTGAGATAAATACCTCACATAATTAGAAGAAGGAAAACACCTTCCAATTATGGAGGGTGGACGACCACCTTTGACTCTTAAAATAAAGGAGGCCATTCACTCCATTACTGGATGGTGGCTAGCCTCCTTCCTAATCCTTCTATGCATATTGATTTAATTAAAGTAAATTATATCGATGATTATTCAATATATTTAATTTAATTGTTGTTGCAAATTTATGCAACAAAATCATTGCCATTGATCAGAAGGATATTTACACCCATAACCATGAATAAATTCATAATTAAAATCAAAACCCCATGTAATCGTTAATTACACCCAGGACCCTCAATAGTTCTTAACTCTTACATCCATAACAACGTGTTAGCTTCCATAAATTGTTTTGACAATTATGACAGAATCCATCAGATATTTTACTCTTTGAGGAGGATGGTCCCATTATTTACAAATGATACCTTCCTCCTCCAGCCCCCAACCCACCCCCCTCGTCGGCCACCTCCTCCTCCATGTCCTCCTCCAACACCCCCTCCCCCAACATCGACCACCTTCCCACCCCCCTCGTCTTGTTCCTCCTTCATCACCTCCATCCATCATGGGCATCACATTGATCATCCCATACTTGTCCAACTCTTGATGAATCACCCCCCTCCAAGTCCTCTCCTTAAGCAGTCGAACAAGGAAGCAAGGGGGTTGTGGGAGGTGGTTAGTGGCCCATGGAGGAAGGGGAGCAGTAGGTTCAATGGGGGATGGGGCACGCTGGAGAAGGAAGGGGCTAACTCCACACCTTCCTGCATGATGCTCCAATTCCCACTACCATCTTCGACGAAGCATATCAAGGAGTTGCTCACACGGCGCCACAGGACTGCGAAGACCAATGGGACAATGATTCTAGATGGAGAGGTGGTCGGAAGGGGTGGGGCGAAATTGAGGAGGAAGAAGGGGAGATTGACGTGGTCAGCGGGGGTGGGACAAGCTGGAGGAGGAAAAATGGAATTGGGATGTGGTCGATGGGGGTGGGGCGAGCTGGAGGAGGAAGAAGGGGAGGGGGAGGAGATCGACATGGGTGGGGCTTGAATGAAGAGGAAGAAGGGTATGGGGCGATAAGGTGGAGGAATAAGGGGAGAGGGAGGCGATCGATGGGGATGGCGTGAGCTGGAGGAGGAAGAAGGGGAGGGGGTGGTGGTCAGCAGGGGGAGGTTGGCAACCTGGAGGAGGAGGGTGGAGGCAGACGGGCGGGAGGGAAGGGAAGGGTGTCAGACATTGGAGAAGGGGGAGGGGTTTAGGGGTTTTCTATTTTTTAAAAATTGTCTAATAGTCGTTGGATAGACCATGGGTTAGACTAACCCAATGATATGGTTAGGTTAACTGGAAAACTAATGGAGGGTCATGGGTGTAATACGATGTAACTATCCAGGATTTCTCATGTAATTCACGATTATATGGGGATATGATTGTAATTACGAAATTACTTAGCTATATGGGTGTAAATATCCCTTGATTAAAAGCACAAAACAATCTCAACTATTGGTTTTATGAAGCACATGGATTGTGATACATGGACATTCAAATTAGTACAAACAAAGGGTAATCCAAGCTCTTCTTTTTATAGCACAACTACAAGAGCACTCTCTCTCATTCTCATCACACACCCCTCTCTCTCACATGTGTAGATGTCCACCTCTTGACCTAAAGAGCATCATTGTCGCTGCTACATCATTATGCTGCCACATCAACTGCTTGTGGATCTCTGTCTTCTTCGGTGCCCCTCTCTCGTGAAGAGGACGTCAGATTTGTGAGATGAAATTAGGAGATTCAATGCTCGTATCTTTGACTTGGATTGTGAGAAGCATGCGTCTCATCCACACACTCACAAGCGTCTCCTCCATCGGATCGAACTTGTTATAGGAGGTCTCTTACTTTAGAGACGTCAATCGCAACCACACTTCAAGAGGTAGTCCTATACCTTTTTTATTGTTTTGATGAAATGATTCGAAAAGTGCTACTGAATCATGTGGTTTCATCTCTGTACAAAAGATTTAATTTCTGCTACCTCGAGAAACTATTATGACTAGTTGCTATTGATCGCATATAATGCAATCTTTACGCTTCCGTGATGCGCTAAGGCCTAAACCCTAGACTTTACGTAGACCGAGTGCTTCAGAAATGCCTTGAAGTAAATATGTATTATCATGGGAAAAGAGTAACTTTATTGTCACTGAAGGAATTGTGCTAGGCCATGTCATTTCTAGGCTTGGCATGGAAGTCGATCCAGCTAAGGTGGATGTAATTGCTAAACTAGAGCCACCTCGAATAGTTAAGAATGTGAGGTCATTCCTTGTGCATGTTTATTTTTACAGAACATTTATTAAAGACTTCAGCAAGATTGCCTGACCTCTAACAGAGCATTCATGCAAGGAGACCGAATTCAGTGTTAATCAGAAGGTTCTCCAATCTTTTTATCAGTTGAAAGATCTCGTCACTCAGGATCCTATTTGATGAAACCCATTTTCATCGCCATAATTCGTGGTTATTAACCCCTAGCTTAGACTAAGTGTCAATAAAAACCAGACAAATCCTTGTTTATATCTGACCCTTATAATAAATTAAAAATACAAAAAAACAAAAAAAATCGTACTATTTTTATACCCTTTTAAAACATTCACAAAAATATTTCTCCCTTTGTTTGACCTCATGTCCATTTTTTATCAACATGAAACTTGTAGATCTCATCGAGATCTACAAATTTCATGTTTGAGTTTCTTAAAATTCGGCATTCTTCTCCCTCATATCTCAACTTCTTTGCTTGAATAATCTGAGTGGGCCACGTGGCTCTTTTTGGTTGAGCCACGTGGACGCATCTCTTCTCGCCACGCGTCTGTGTTCTCTACCATTGGATCAACTCCAGGCACCTCAATCCCTGCTTTCCATTCCTGTACACTTTCTCAGCAGCCCGATCAACCCCCTGATCACATCCAGACCATCCACTAGCACCTTCACCTCAGCTCGCCATGTGTCACACTCGTAGCCACCCGATCCTTCCCTGGTACCTTCATCTCCACCGCACACTATTGCGCTACCCTCAAGTCCTAGATTACATCCAGGTCGGTCTCCCGTGCCTCATCATCCTCTCACTATGTGACGATCCCTTCACCGCTCGATCACGCCACCCTAGAACTAATCTGGGCCTCTTATTAGCACCATTTGCTATGTCGTTGGATCGTAAGGTCCAACGGTTGAGGACCCTTCGTCAACCTCTGAGCCCCTTTTCTCCCATGACCGCCACCTCGTGTACCCATCAACCCCTTTCCATTTCGCCCATCTTCTCAGCTATCATCTCCACCTCCTGATGACCCCACGATGAATCATGTTCGCCCTCTTCTTCGTGGACATCCACTAGCTCCATGTCTGCCCTCCTCTCACTCCATGACCTCCATGCAATCCATGCTTCCCTTCATCGGAGCCACCACTTCCACCTTCAAATACTTCACCTTCACCCCACTTCAAAGGGGTCTGCCTTTACGTGGGGTTCCGCCCAGCATCCTACCTCCTCCCTGTGACTGGGGGAGGGGCGATCGAGGTCACGATGACGACGGCTGCCCCCGACGAGACCGGCATCTTACACGGCTGCGTCATGGTGGCTCAGCCACCGCCAAGCTGCCCCCAGTTGCTGCGGGGATCCAGCGATGACCCGAGGTCTTCCTAGGACCTCAAGCCCAAGCTCCTCGTCCATATTTTCCCCAGGTAAGATTCCGATCTTCCTTTTTGTTTTTCTTCTAATTTCTCATAATTAAGTTGGACTCGCCACGCACTTTCAACCTTCATTACTCATTCCCAGAGCTTCAACCACATTTCACCATCTTCGCGCCACTCACAGATCACCTTCTTCCCCTTCTATGCGCCTGACCACTCCGACCCAATCTGCTCTGCCTTTCACGACAGAGGAGCATCTGAGCCTCCATACTCTCTGCTTTCATAGGCTTCCATCTCATTCACAATCACCTCAAATTGCACGCTTCAGTTATAGCTAGCATATGAAGGCCTTGAACATCAATGATCGGAAGCCTCGCCGGATCTGTCTTCACAAGCTTCATCTCCGACGAACAAGCATCGGCCGCATCTTCCAGGAACTCCAGCTACTCTGTCGAGCTTCCACGAAGCCATCGATGCCTTCAGGAGTTGCAAGGGATCGTCTCCGCGCTTGATAGGAGTAGGTGGAGCTCGGAGGCCACCGCCGGAGGCCTAACTTCACCGCTAGTCGTAGAGGAGGAGGAAGATACAGTTGCCTTTGGATGCATCTCCAGATTCCGTCGGATCTTCAAAAATAGGACGACCACCATATGTCCACATCGCCTTCCCACCCTTCGATTCAGCCATCGTCTGATCTTCATTGATCATACGGTCTTTAAGCGGACACGTGTCTGTTCTAGCAGGCTTCTCCATACCTTAGGCTTGGAACCCCCGAGCCACCTCCTATTCTCGTCCGAGCTACATCCGAAGCTGGGCCGACCACCGAAGCAATTCTGAGCCTCCTCCTAGCCTACAACGGTCCCGGCCTCACCCAGCATGTGTTCGGTCACGTGCGGGCAGGGTATTTTTCCTGGAGGCCTCTGTTATTTCTTCAATTTGCATACAAGTCCAGGAAGCACGTACAATCCACATGTGCCTGGGATATTTTGCAACCCACTCCATGCAGGTATTAATAATTGAAAATAAATTCCCGCGTGTGTGGGTAAATTACACAGAAGGTCTTGTGACTTTTGCTATTTACATTTTAGTCTTTCTAGGGACCCATTTCTTATGTTTTTTCCTATTAGTTATATGTTTTATTGGCATTTATGCCCTTGGTTTTTTTCTTAAATATCTTGAGCCTCTGAGCTCCGATCGATGTGATTTAAGATGCATTTAGAAGCAAGTTTGATGATCTTTTTAATGACATAGTTCATTTTCTTTTCTGGCACACTGATTTTTATGCTTTAATCCAAACTAAGTGTCTCTCATATAATGCTTTACATGTCTTATATTACTCCATTGATGAGACTAGATTCATAATATGAACTCGAAGTTGACTAATGTTCAAATAGCTGAAGTATTCTTACTCATTAGGGCGTATTCGCGTTGCATTTCTTTTCATCTTGTTGCATTATAAAATAAATAAATAAATAAATGTGGCACATCTTCATGTTTAATTATGCATTGTTCTTGTCTTTTGCATTCATTGACCTATGGTTTTTAATTCATCGCTTAATTTAGGGATGAAAAATCTGAATTCATACTTAAGAGGCTCGTGTCCCTGAGTTCGACCTTGGACTTGTCCAAGTAAAATATAAAAATTCGACCGCTTCCTTAGTGTTTATTGAAACATTATTCAAGCGGTCTTTGACTAATCCAATTTTACCCGACTACAACAAATTGTTAATTATACATGATTACAAGGGTAAAATCAAGGTCTGTTACTGTCCTACTACCACCTTATTGATATCTACAATTCGAGATCATGACGGATGCATCAGATTTCATAGTTGGGTTGTGTTAGGACAAAGAAGAGAAAATTCCCTATGTCATTCAATATGCCAACAAAACATTAGATGTTGCACAGAGAAATTATACAGTTACAGAGAAAGAATGGCTAGCAGTGGTTTTCGCTCTGGAGAAGTTCAAATCCTATTTACTTGGATCTCAAGTGATTTCTTATACTAACCACTCTACTGTTTGATACTTACAGTAGAAGAAGGATGCCAAATCACGCTTACTTAGAGGGATTCTTCTCCTCTAGGAATTCAACTTAGAAATTAGAGACAAGCCTGGAGATCAAAATGGTGTAGCATATCATTTTTCCAGAATAGAATGTACAGATACTCAACTGAGCAGTACACCGATCACATAAACATTTCCCGATGAATCCATCCTTAGTGTGGTATCTCTCCGATGGTATGTTGTTGTTGTGAACTACATCGTATCTATCATGGTCCTGCAAGATTGGACGAGAGTCAAGAAGGAAAATTGATATCCGACATTCATTTTTACCAGTGGGAAGATCCCTATCTCTTCAGGGAAGGAGTAGATTGCATATGGCATCGATATATCCCTCCAGAGGAGTACACTAGTGTACTCGAGCATTGTCACAGGCTTGAATATGGAGGAAACCATTCAAGAAGTAGAAGGATAGCAAAGATATTGCAATGTGGCCTCTGATGGCCCATACTATTCAAGGATGCCACATCGTACGTCAAAGTTTGCACAGACTGTTAGAAAATGGGAGGAGCCCTTAGTGCTAAAGACTCCATGCCCCTCAAATTCATCCAGATTTCTGATGTTTTTTATGCTTGGGGCATTGATTTCAGAGACCCATTTTCCAACAGGCAAGGATATGAGTACATCCTTCTTGTCGTGGATTATGTGAGTCATTGGGTAGAAGTTATTCCTGCTCGATCCGATGATAGTCGAACGGTCAATTGGTTTCCAAAAGATAACATCATTTTACATTTAAAGATCTCGAAGATTCTAATTTCTGATGGGGGTATTTATTTTCATCAATAAAGAGGTGAAGAAACTAGTGAAGGAATACGACATCCATCATAATGTCGCATCTCCTTATCATCCTCAGTCCAATGTCTTGGCTAAATTATCAAATAGAGAAATCAAGACCATATTGCAGAAAGTTGTTAGGTTGGCTAGGAAGAACTTGTCATAACTTCTGGATTCAGTTCTATGGGTTTATTAGACTGTCTACAAGTCTCCCTAGGGCATGTCACCCTACCATATTTTATACGGGAAACCATGCCATCTACCAGTGGAACTAGTTCACAAATCTCTTTGTGCAATTAACATCTATAACCTTGAGTCATAGAAATGCGGTCAGAACAATAAGATAGAACTGAACAAGCTCCTAGAATTCTGATATTACGCATATGACAACAGCATTATGTACGAGGAGAAGGTCGAACACTAGCATGACCGGTATATTAGACGAAAGACCTTCGAGCATGGACAGAAAGTGTGGTTGTTTGAAGTGAAGTTAAAGATATTCTCAATATATTAAAGAGTAAATGGACAAGGCCCTTCATTGTGAAGACTATGAGTAACAAATAAAGCATTCTTATACATAAGCTATCATCTGATGCATAGCCATTTGTTGTCAACGACCAGTTGCCAAAGTCGTATTTAGAGCATGATACATTCTTGGCCATTGTCGATTCTATTTAGGTTGTATTCGATGAAGACCTCTCAGTAGCTGTAGTGGATTCAGATAATACAACCAATAACATTTTTGATTAATTTTCTTCTTTTCTTCTTTTCATTTCAATTCTTTCATTCTTCCTTAAATCGTTCATCCCATTCATTTATGTTATATATAGGATATGCTTCATCCTAAAAATAACGAGATGAGTGTATTCTGATTATTCTTTATTTATTATCTCACATGTCTCTCAACTTGTTGATATTCTATCTATATTTAGGGATACATTTCACCCTGAGTATAGCGGGGACAAGCTGAGCCATTGATTTCATAAATTCTAATCCCTTATCATCCCCATTTTATATATAGCCTGTTATACTTAGGATTGGTTGATCCTAAGTATAGGAGGATGATCGGCTTCTTATTCTCTGAGTCATTATAGTATAAATGTTTCTATACTCAGCACGAGTTATGTCTTCTTTTTTCTCTTTGATCACTAAGTGGGCATAGTTCACGCTAAGTATAGGGGGTTGTATATACCTTGTATATACTTTATGCATTACTTGTACTTTCGTATTTTCAATAATATGGATAGTAAACTATACTGGGTAAGGGTATACAATAAATCAATAATAAAGAATACCCTCTTAATATGTATAAAAAAATTTAAAATTCATTGTAGTTATGATTAATAAACGGATTTAAAAATGTTTTGCAAAAGGATTTGAAAAATGGTTGAAAAATGTCTTGAAAAATCTTTTAAAACTATTTAGAAAACTTTGGTAAAATGTTTTCAATCCTTTGTAAATGTTTTTTAAATATTTGCAAAATGTTTTCATTGCATTGAATAAAATGTTGTGAAAATTACTTTGCAAAGGATTTGGAAAATGGCAACAAAAATATTTTGAAAAATCTATCTATACCTTTGAAAAATCCTTGCAAAATGACTTTCAAACATTGTAAATGTCTGTATATTTTTGTAAAAATTATTTGCAAAATAAAGACTTCAAAAGGTTTCTAAATTATTTCGATAAAAAGAACTTCTAATAAAATTCTTTATATATGATTCCGTTGTATATATAACTTGTGAATAGCAATTGACTTATGTATTTATTCACAATTTAAAATATTTACCCAATATTTGTAAATATGCACTTACTCCTGTGTAAATATCTGCACATACATCTTTCACTTACCATTACTAAAAATCCCTAAAAATTCAAAATTTTCAAAAACTATAAAATTTGCAAAACTTTTCAAAAACCCTAAAAAAGGTTCAAAACTTAAAAATAGTTTCACAAAAATATTTTCTTGCATTGCATTGCATTTGTATTTTCCGGAATGATAATGAAAATTGAACAAGTCTAAATAAAGTCTGAAGATTGGAGCTTGACTAGACCTTAATCCACTTAATTTTAGAGGAACCCATTAAGGACTAGAATTGGGATACTTCATGTCACTTTTCCTTAATTCCTTACGTTCTATGAGAATATGTTCATGATTGATTCAATGTGTCTAACTAGGACCTTTCATGCCATCTATACAACTCTTGAGAAAATGGCTTGACTTTAGACCTTGCACTTAACACTTAGCTCAATCAAGACAGATTGTTGAAATATCTTGGAGTCTAAGTCGGGACTATACTAGACAGATTCATCAAGGGTGGCTCAAGAACCATTCTTGGGTATTGTCGAAATAGGTACTTCAACCCTATGTTTCTCTGGTAGTATAGACATCTAACGAATAGAGAATGGATTTAAATAAAGATTCAGATGAGGAATGGTCTGCTAGCACAAAACATGGGCGGAACAAAAGATTCTATATACTCGTGACAAGAAAAAATGTAGAGCAACAAAAAATAAATAAAATATAAAAAAGAAGCCCACACCAAAATTTCCAAAAACTTTGAGTTTCCAAAAAAGGCATGCTTCTTGGTGGAGAATTGGTCACACTGAATGAGTTTCACAAGGAAATGCAACTACACTGGTCCATTTTTTCTTTTTTTCCATTTCTTCTAGCATGTCCCTCCTTCATTGTGAACTAGCACGTTTTTGAACTCAGAAGAAAATATCCATCTCCCTGAGGATGATTTACCAGAGAAGGAAACTAGTTGATAGTTCAGATGTTTGTCTAGGAAGAGCTAACATAATTCACACACATGGTACACATGTCATTTCAAGGTTACATAGTATACGTTTGAAAGGACAGTTCTGACCAGGCTATTGAGTTGAACTGAATAGAAGAGAATGGAACTAATGATGTGTCACAATTCGTAACATGTCTTAACTGAGCTCCAAACTTTGATTTTATTATGATAAGTTTAAGAGTCAAAATTCTTCAAAGTTCTTTCTTTTTCTTTTCTTTATTTGCTATTTATGCACTCATTATCAGAAGTGTTTTCTAGGGACTAGCAAAGGCAAGTACATGGGCGATTAATCTCCATTTCATCACCTTTATTCTTTCATTTTGGCCTTATATCCATAGTTAAATGCATGTATAAGGCATTAATTTATACAAAATAACAATCATTATATAACCTATGAATACTAGTATTTATTTCCAAAATAAAGGAATAAAAGAGAAGAAAAGAAAAAGAAATGAAGTACTGAAAATATTTAAGGGTCCTAGACTCCGAGACCAAGTCAATACTGACTTGGTCGACAAGGAATAAAGCAGGGGAGATAGGGCCAATAAATGTATAGACATATACACAAATACCCTAATTTAATATCCATTTCACCCTATTTTATTTTGCATTTTATGTACTTCAAATAATCAAATGAACTCATGAAACTTAAACACAGTAATGTATAGAAAACTACAAAATTAATTGCACATAAAAATGATACACGCTGTGATTGTGACACATAGAGGAAAAAGCCGCAAACATAACTTCACATACCAATAACTCCTCCATAAAAACTAAAAATTGATGAAACTCATCATTATTGTTGATAGAATTAAGTTTTTTATCTAATGAAGGTGGTTTAATTAAAAATGAAGTTAAGATGCAAAAGTCAGCTTTATGGGGTCCAATTGTCTTATATACATGCATTATTCACTATATTTATTCTTTATATTTTTACCTTTATTATTTTTATATAATTGTAAATATTATTTCAAATATATTAAAAATAAAAACATAAAATAAAAGCATTAAAAATACATTAAAAAAATAAGATATTAAAATATATAGGCATATTATACCTATAATATACATACACATATTTATTTAAGCACATAAATAAAATGATAAAATAAAATTAAATATGTATATACGTATTTCAATATATTATGAAAATAAAAAATATGTAAATGCAATAAGAAAATAAAAAATAAAAATAAAATACCTAAAATACAGGTATTTATAATGATATGTATACATGTAAAAATTAACACCCAATAAATAATATTGTAAAAACAAATAAAAATATGCATATAATAGTACATGAAATATGAAATATTTTTCATGTTTTGATTTTTAATTAATAAATAATTTATTTTTTTCTAGCTAATTATTACGGTAATTATCTCTTGCTATTTTTTGGTTTGTCCATATGGACCAACCAGAAGCCAAGGACTGTTGACCCTAGGGTCAACTGTCCTCTCTTCCAACCGCCTATGTTAGAACCTTTGAGGCCCCTTTATTCTCTATTTTCTTGTTATTGATTCACAACTCGGGGAACCATGGTTCCTTCACCAAAATTATGTGCCATACATCCCTCAATCTCGCCCATGCTTCTAATTATCCATTTTTTGGCGAATCACACGTAATCACGTGATCTTCCCCCTACCTCTTCTGTAAACAAATAACATACCCAGGCCACCCTTTTGAATTTTGATCCCATTCTTCCATCATAACCCTAAAGGAAACACTCGAGTTAAGTTCTTGGTGATAACAGGAGTCCCTTGACCCTATCAATGCGGACAAGGAGGAGGTGGTGGCCCAGCCTTGTTGGACTTGCTTCAAGCGGAGCTTCTCTGCTCCTTAACCCCAATGTTAGGTAGAGATACTCGCTTCAATTTTTTTCATTTAAATCTAGTATCATAATTTACATTTTAACTCCCGTGATTAGTTGTAATTTAGGAGTAATATCAAGATCTTCGTTAGTTGGACTATGAGTTCCAGCTCTGATTCACTGTGAACCTCATCGTTTTGACCCACCATTCCATTTCCATTTTGATCCTAGTTGCTTTCTCCATCGAACTCCCATCGAATCCCACTGATCTTGCAAGTGTGAGGTCATGGTTGAGCTCCCCCTTCCTTCGTCGGAGCTCGCTGCCCATCTATTTCCCAATGCACAATATCTTCAAATCATGGTCAAGGCTATTCATCTCCATCCCACAAGCCTTTCTGTGCATAAATCAAGGCCTGGAGGAGTACTTGGGAGCACAATCGACACAGAAGCAGCAGCTCTAGGACACTAAGAAGAAAGCAAGCTCTGGGTCCCCATTAATAGGATGGCTGCCATTAAGGCCACCTGTAAACATGGTGATGTCCTAGGAATATTTTGGTGTCATCAAGAGCGAAGAAGGTGGCCGGAGCTCGGAGATATCGACGATTGATCAAATGCTAGGGTTGAGTTGTTAACTATTCTTGGAGGTGACCCTAGAGCCATAAGATCATCATGTACCTCTAGGTTATTTCATGGCCGTCAGATCGGAGACGAAGTTAAGTACCTCCCCGACGTTGATCGGTAGTAAGTGAAGATGCATGGCGTGAGATGTCCATCATCCCTTAAAGGGGTAAATTGCATAGCCCACCCCCTCGCTTTTTGTAATTTGTGTTTAGTATTGTAAATATAAATAGTAGTGTAATTATTATTCTAACATATGCAAATGGACCCCAGAACTTCCTCCTATTTGCATCCAAGTCCCTTGTCTAGTTACCTAATGTGCTTGTGCGCGTGAGGAGCCTGGTCTTTTTGCATCCAAGCCCTTGCTACTTTGGATATTTATATTTAGTCTAATATTTTGTATAAGTTTAAACATTAGGAAAATTGCATCCAAATACCTAGCATTTTATTTAATTGAATTATATCCCTACTAAACTATATCTTCATTTATTTCATTTTTATTTTTAATAAATAACTCGTGTGCTTCAAAAATAGTAGGAAAAAAACATAGTAGATGTTTGAGACCATGCTAGTACATGCTAGATATTTTGTTTCGCATTTCATTGTATTTTCCTATTTTCTAAAAATAAAAAGGTGCATTTTATTCCCTATCAAATTATAAAAACTCCAAAAGTTTGAAATCATCTTAAAAATTCCAAAAAATAGAGTTGGTATATTATTATGTATTCTACTCAAGACCAAAAATCACTACAAAATATAAAAAGAAATCCCTAAAAATTACAAAACTCTGAAAAGACTATAAAATCAGTAAATTTTCATTAAAAATAAAAAAATGTTTTCAATTCTACATTTTCCTTATTATATATGGTATACATTAAAAATTATTTGGGAATTTTGAGGCTATTATCTATTTTTAAAAGCCTAAAACATTCGTCTTATTTATTTTATTCCTATTTTATATGTTTTAATAATTTAAAAATACATGACAAATAGCAAAAATCCTGTAAAATTACCTAAAAAGTAAAAAATAAAAATACAAAACATTTCATTTTCTTATTTTGACTATTTATATATATTCAAAAATATGCAATCCTTTATATACAATATATATCTTATATTACTTATATAATAGATATTATTATATATAATTATATATTATATCTTAAAAATTAAAATGAAAGAAAAAAATGTAATAATGAAAAGAAATAAATATTAAAAAATATAAAATATATATAATATGAAAAATTCAAAAATCCATAAAAAAGTAAATATAATAAAAAAACCCACAAAATTAGAAAATATAGAAAATGTAAAAAAGTTATTGATTATTAACTATTATTATTAAAATTATTATTAATTGGTAATAATTATACATATTGATGAAACTCCATTTCATCACTTTATTCATTCATTTTCGCCTTGAACTCCTAGCTAAAAGCATGTTTACATCATTAATTTATCGAAATAAACACTTGAATGACCCTAGCTAAAATTGTACAAAATATTGTATAAAATATTGTAAGCTTAATGTGATTAACTTTAAAATTAAAGAACAAAGGAAGAAAAAAAAGAGATACCAAAGGTATTGAATGACCCTACACCTTGAGATCCAGTAATCATTATGACTTGGTCGAGAAGGAATTAAGTACGAGGAGATAGGGCAGATGAATTGTACAAAATGTATACAAAACCCTAGTTTTTTAATTCATCAATAATTTATTTTTGGTACCTATTTTATTCTTTATTATTAATACCTCAAATAAATAAACTTTGTACATGAAGAGAGTAAAATAAAAGAAAAATACAAAATTGAGTTCATAGAAAAGTAATGCACAGTGTGTCTAGGACACACAAAATAAAAAGCAAGAATAAAAACTTTAGATGCATGTATGTTCTCCATACAATATCAAAATGGGCCAACATCAACTCTGATTGTATATAACTTTTAATAAGATATTTAATGGAAGTGGTTTCATTTAATTTGGAGTTAAGATGTAAAATTTAGGTTTTGGGCACCTGTTATGCAATATACCTATATATTTTATTCGATATATTTATTCTATGCATTTTTCAAATCCTTTATTTTTATGAAATTGTATATATTATTTAAAACATATTTATATATCAAAATAAAATAAAATCATCAAAAATAAAATAAAATAAATAACACATACTAATACACAGGTAAAATATTCATATATATATATATATACTTATAATTTATATGTACATACTTAGATAAGTGTGCAAATAAAGTCAGAAGAATACAATAAAAATACCTAAATGTGTATTTAAAAAATTAAAAACATATAAAATACATGTATGAAATAATAAAATGTATAATATAAAATAAAAATAAATTTATCAAAATATGGGTATTTATTATTTTACATGTAAATACTAACTTACAATAAAAAGGCTCAACAAAATAAATAAAAATATGTAGAAACTAAAATATTAAATTATGAACATTTTTCATGTTCTAATAAAAATTTAACTAATTTGTTTATTTTTTATTTTCAAGGTATTTCTTAGAGAGAATTTTCTTGTTTGTCCACGTGAACCAACTAGAAGAGTCCCCCAGTTGACCTTGGTCGACTATCCCCTTCTCCCTTGCTTGAGCTCTGAAGTATCAGACCCTGAGTCTTTGCCATTTTCTCTGCACGAGGTCATCATCGCCTACCTTGGTGTGCCATGTGATTTGTGGAGATTAGATCTCCATGATTCACACCATGGCCCGGGATATTTATCTTCATCCTTGATCCAATCTATATCCTTGAATGAAGTTCCTTCTTTTTGCAGTCTATAAATAAACTCCTCCAACTCCGCCTTCAAATTTGATCCCCTTTTAATTGGTCTTAGCCCCTCAAGTCCCCTAGAACCCCTTCGCCTTAGTGATAGCAAGTGGAGGAGTGGATTTGCAACAAGGAGGAATGATAGAAGGTGGTGATCCACTTATCGTTGGAGGAGCTCCGCTAGGTGGTTCCATCTCCTCGACTCATGTTGAGTCGAGGGCTTTATTGATTGTTCTTAGGTAACTTTTCAGTTCTTATTTCGATTCCAGCCTTCAATTTTAGCTTTCATCTCATCTTTAGCAGTAAAATCAAAAACCCCCAATTGCTTGTAGTTTGAGCTCTATGTTGATTCATCGTGATCTGACCGCCGATTCTCCCTTATTCCCAAGCCACTTCATTCCCCTTCATATTCTCCGTTGATCTATCCATCTCTCAACCCAAAATCCATTGTGGATCTGGGAGTCAAGGCTCCCACCACCGTCATTCGCGAGAGCTTCATCTCCATTCCATATCCCTTCACTTTATGCTTCATTTTTGGGCCGAGTTGATTTGCCTCGAGCCACCCAACATTTTGGTGTAGGTCCTAGTCCCTAAGGACTCTTCTGGAAACATGAATCAGACTTGTAACACTTTGAGGTCAGTCAGAGCAAGACGTCCCCTCATATCTATACTCGAGTCATCGGAAGCCCATCTGAGAGGACCACTGGACGCTAAGGAGCTCCAGCAAGCTGTCGAGCCTATCGAATCGAGAGTAAGATGCTGGAGCAAGGAGAACGCATAATCGAAGTTCGTCAGATCAAGTTCATCAGTTGTTCTTACTCCCCTTCGCCAATCGTTGAATAAAGAACAAGGCCTAGATCTAATCTGGGTTGTTCATTTTATTTGAAGGGGTGCACAAGAGGAGTCGTCTGATCGTACATGTGGTGCTCCAGCAGCGGTTGGATTAAAGTTGGTTAAGTGGTAAAATTTGTAACCAACCCCCTCTGCCTTATTGTAAATGGTAAAAGAATCTATAAACTTTTAATTAATTACAAAAATTTTTGGTCAATTTGCAAGTATGCCCCGGAACCTTTTTGATATTGCGCTTTAGTCCAGTGTTAAGTCACCTCATGTGGACCTCCACATGAGTAGATATTTTGAAAGTGTACCCATCAAGGTTTTGTATTTATTAATTAGTCTAAAAAATTCAAGTTGCAGTTCAAAATTTTTAGTCATTTTGCATGCGAGCTGTTGGAATTCGTTATATTTGCAAATATTCTCTTGTAGCCTGATTTATTTTTATTTGTGCATTTCAATTTTATAAAAATGTCTCATGTGCTCTAAACAATTGCAAAAATAGGTGTAAGTTCATGATTGGTATCTTGTTCATGCTACATATTTTATTTTCCATTTTACATGCATTTACTATTTATTAAAAATCAAACAGAGCTATTTTATTCCCTATTTGAGTTAAAAAATACAAAATAAATTATAAAACGTTTTCTAAAAATTCCAAAATATTACCTACTCTTTATTAGCTTATTTTAATACTCTAGACCAAAATCACAAAGAAAATAAAAAAACCTCTAAATTTAGCAAACCCTTGTTAACCCTAAAAAATAAGAAAATATTTTTTAAAAAAATCCAAAAATATATTTCGTATTTATATATATACATATTTCTATGTATTAAAATTGGTTTTGAGAAATTTTGAGCATG
Organism: Ottelia alismoides; assembly: GCA_037367405.1. Taxonomy (NCBI): domain Eukaryota; kingdom Viridiplantae; phylum Streptophyta; class Magnoliopsida; order Alismatales; family Hydrocharitaceae; genus Ottelia; species Ottelia alismoides. Next base: position 182,814 of record JAZKJV010009896.1, on the reverse strand, counting down.
TTTCTTTTTTTAATTCTCAAATAAATTCGACCTGTTTAAAAAAGATCTTGTCTTTGCCATATTTGTGATTTTAAAAATACAAAAGGATTAGCAAAATTCGCTGAGAAATTCACAAAAACAAAAAAATATTCTAAAAACACAAAAATATTTTCTTTTTTTATTTTTGACTATTTGTTATCTATATTATAAGTATAATACCCTATATAGCCTATATATTTTTATTTTATTATATATATTATATACTAGTATTAATTATTATAAAGACTTTACAATTATATCTTAAAACATTTAAAAAGGACTATTATTTTGGATATTTTCTGATTTTTTTAACTTTTATATATACTATTATATGTTACCCTTCTTATATATATCACTGTATTACATATACCTATATATGTATCTAGTTACATACTTAATATATATTGAAAAAAAGAGGTAAATTAAAATTAAAAAAATAAAAATCCAAAATTAAAAAAGATATTTTCAATTAGAAAAAGAGAAACTAAATTAAAAACCCACAAAAATCTTGATTACATAGCATGCATACTTATACATACCTTATATTGTTTATTTATTTGAATAATATACCTGTTACGTCCCTTATTCCCTTTGTTCGACATTCTACACTACTTGTCATTATACACTTACATATATTGCAGTGTTTATAATAAATTTTGATCAAATTTTGGTTTGATTGCTTTGTTGATTATTGAGGGCTATTTTTGGAATTTAGTTGAGTTCTTCGTGAGTTGTCATCACAACAATTATTGGTCTGACCATGTGTGGACCAGAAGACAGTTCCTTGGACTCTGGCTATTTCACCTATCCTCTGTTACTCTCAGTGGTCCACACTCCACCTTACTTGTTGCATACACATTTATTGTGGAATTATAATAATTTCTAACTTACACTTGGTATTCATTGCATATATATTGTGCATTGATTGTTGATTTGAGTTGATTAAGATACGTTCCTAGAGTCAAAAGAGGGTCGATAAAGCAATTTTCTGATCCGACTTGTCAGACACCGTACGCTCCTCTAAGACCGGATGTTAGGTACCTCATCTTAGTTGATTAATCACCTATGAAGCTACCATCTAGAATAATGTAGTGAACCATGTCATTCATGATTAAATGTGGAGAGCACATATGTTTGCCAAAATATCTCCTTCAGTTTTATAAGGATCTTGACAATTACGATCATCATCGACATGTTACTTCCAAAGTATACTTGATGTGAGATCAAGACTATATAGACATACAAACCCTAGATTGATGTTCTATTGTCTATTTAATTTTCATTCCTCATTATTATGAGGAAACTTGCAACTTGCAACCACATACATTATGTGTTCAAATGCAAGTACTACATCTAGATCATGGATCCAATCCATGATATTGGTTATGATTGAGTATAATTTGAGTGATTTAATGAAGGTTATCTGAAACAAGAAAATTTGCATAAATATATTTTACTTTGACTAAGGTTACTAATGTTTTAAATCAAAGTTGTCTTACTTTTTATCATCTTGAAAGTGCATTCCCTTTCAAACTTTCGAAGCATGAGGAATGATAACCAAAGTACCTCAAGCAAGATCTGGGATCTGCCTTCCACCTCTGTCACACCCCAATAATAAAGGAACATGCAACTCGGGTGAAGGAAGTAGGAACTCTTTCTGCCTTGCAAGTTCAGCATGCAATTTCCAATTCGGTCTTTGACACCCGAGAACACCACCCCTAAGATGATGTTGACATGTTGTCAATTCAGTCAATCATTAACATGAATAGAACTTGTTATGTGCAATCCAATGCCACCTCAATTATATGGGGAACAACATGGGGTCAATATGTATGCGTCCTTACTCTTTCGAGAAGTAAATTGCACGATCCATGTACGTGTACGTCAAAGCTATGACATTGCATAGGCATCTTCACCGTACAATCCATCGAGACGGAACCCTTTGTCTTGATGGGGTATGATGGATGTCATCTTATGATCCTCCATATCTCATTCAAATTTTGATTAATCATTTAGAATCATATTCTTATGATTAACCCTTCTAGGAGAAATCATGTCTTATTATGTAAAGACTGTGTATTTTAATTAGATTACATTAATTTAATCATACTATATTAATCATCAATCCAATACAACCAACAAATGATTCAATTTTACTTGATATTGCTATATAGTATGTACCCTCACATAATACAAATTAATTATTCCAACTAGTTGTTAGAGTATGCCTTAACCGTGTATCGTGTCATACTTCTTTGAAATGGGTTCGGTCAGACACTCGTGTTATGCTGGGAGGGAGAATTTACTTGACATGCAAGGCGTTAATTAAGAAACTAAGTCAGTATACCTAGTATAGACACCATCTTCATTCCAATTCAGAACAACACCATTGGGTTTATTTGTACCAAGAGTTTTTATTGATCATATACAATTGATGACTAACATGATACTATATATTTATCATTCAAAATTTAGGCATCCTAAAAAATTTTTAATGATCTTAAATTTCTGGTCATATCAAGCAATCGAATTATTTAGCATGAAAATTGTTGAACTACAACAATTGTAGTTTCTAATTTAGGGTTTGTCATGAAACAATCATGAAATCAAGTTATTGTTTGCCCATTGTTTCTCTCAATAAGTTATAAATAATTAATAAAGATAAATTCAAAACTTTTATGATTTATTTTTAATTATAAACACATTAAAAAATTCCATCAAGATGATCTAATCATCTTCCGATCTATTCCTACTAAATATCACATATCTAGGGCAAACAGAGTCGGAATCACGTGAAATAAATTCAAGTAGTTTTTTGGTTTAATTATTAACATATTTAATATGTTTCTAACATGTTTCATGATAGAAAATAAGTAATTAAAAATCATTTAGTTGCATATCAGAGTTTACATACAAAAATAACAATACTACAAATACTTATTGATTTTAAAACGATGCATGTTTGATGCCAACAATTAGAAAATATTATGATAAAATATTTAAACATTCAAAATGCATTTAGGTATCCAAAAAATCATTCAAACAAATTAGAAACAATAGTTTTTTCATATAAGCGAACAACTATATGAAAAATCATGTACACAAAAAAAACAAGTCCTTACGCATCCGATATCCAAAATCTTATTCCCTTAGTGTTTGTATCACATACAAGACCATTTAATAAGGCTCTGATACCACTTGAAGGGAGTCAATTTTAATGAAAAAAATAGACATGGGTATTATAGAATCGTAGAGATCGCATCGTATGCAATCTTGATCAACTAGTCATACTAGTTGACGAGGCACATGGCTTGGGAACCTTTCCCAATCCATTCCATCAAGATCACAAACAATTATTAGGGCTATCACTTGTAGCATGAGCATGATCCTCATGTCTCTAAACAAAGAGACATCTTGTCTCATGTCCTATCTGTCGTAAACACCACTTGCAGGCATGTGGATGAGATGTGTGCTCCTTGCAATACTTGTTGATGATCCGAGACAAGAACCTCATGATTTCATCATACAAAATCCATACTCTTTCATGAAGCACCGAAGAAGATAGAGATCCGTGAGGAGTCAATCTTGCAGCACAACGGCAACACGACAACGACGGTGCTCTCCATAAAGCTTAGAGTGGATGGCCACTTGGGGTTGATATGGACAGCCTACAGACGTGTATAGAGAGGGAGAGGGAGAAAGAAAGGGAGATTTTGTTGCTCCAACTTGTATGTTGAATTATTGAGAAGAAGATCTAGGGTTCCCCTTCTCTTATACAAAATTGGATAGCTAGGTTTCACTCCAAATTCGAAATAAATGGCCTAGATTTTGTTGCAACAATTTGCAACAATTAATTATTTTAAAGAAATAAATAACATTGAATGCATTCTTCAATGAATTTAATTTCATATTAAATCAATAACTTGTGGAATAATAGGAAGGAGGAAAGCCTCCTTCACAAATAGGTTGGCCGGCCACCATGGAGACTTTCTCCATGTGGCTATCCACTCCTATTAGGAGTGGAGCCTTCTCCTCTTTTCTAATTGATGAGATCCTTATTCTCATCATATATTCAACATGTTGCAACGACTGTTTTGTTTAAATTTTCACCAAAATAATTCCAAATTATTTTATGATAATTCCAATCATGACATAGATAATTATGAATCATATTCATCCATCCAATATTACATGTAAATCACATTGTATAATATGAATCCAATTCAAATTTTATTGTACAATGTGAATCCAATTCAATTTAATTATATAATGTGAATCAAATTCACATTAACTTATAAATTTTCAATCACGTTAACAACAAAATCTCTCTTACGGTATTATGAATCATATTCATAATACTTATGATTATTGTGGATAGTTATATCCACATTAATCATATCCATGATAATTAATTCCAATTTAATTATCTCTCTATATGTGTCCAAATAATCTGAATCGCATTCACATTATTAAGATAATTAAATTGTATTTAATAATCAATTTTCCAATACTCGCGTATTGTCAATAATAGAATTATTCTTGAATTATTTCAAGAATGATGTGCCTTCTCCGCTGATACTTGGAGATAAGGATAACGCGACTGTATATTCCATGTATAGTGACTTGGATAGTGAGATCTAAACCATATCCAGATCTAAAAGACCTCTCAGAGATGTCAGATCAAGTCAGACAGGTTATCAAATCTTCTCATAGCATCTGAATCATATTCATACTCAATATCCAACATTTGGGCCAAGATTGGATAACCACTCTATTGAGTGAAGTCACTAAAATCCAAATTTGTTTCATCATTTCCTTAAAAAGGAAGTGTCATGGTTATAAAATCGTTTAAGACCACATCACCTTCGAGTATTCCTAATACCCGTACATCCTAAATAGTGGAAGATCTATAATAAGGATGAAGTTTTGATCTTATTTGAATTGTATCCTTCAGGGTTTTATCATTAAGTTTCTCATTCAAACATTGGAAATGGGTGTCGTTCATATGCTTTCCAAAAGCGTACATCATACCTACAAATCTCATCTTATTTTTAAAACAAGACAACCAACACTAGAATTGGATTTATCTCTATATCTCATGAGTGAGATCAAGTCTTTTGGTTCAATAGTGAACCTGTATGATCCCATTGATAAATCATATTACTCATATAATCTCATATGCACACTATATATCCAGTGTATAGAAATTGATTAGGTCATCAACCTAATGGTCTGCCTAATGTACATACTTAGACATATAGTAATACATCTGTCTCCGATCAAAGGATGTGTTCCTATACGTGACATCATATAACATAGGTCTTTGTTATCTCGATCTCATTAAGTCGTCACTTTGACCTAGCTCGTCTGGTACCTCTGAATCTCAATTCCTATGCAGAGGTCCTGCATTAAAAGGTCGGTCAGATGTCAGTCTTTAGAATAAGAATTTCCATCTCTTTCTCAAGCTAGAGATCCCTTCTTGGTAATCACTTAACAGTGTGGTTGAATCCTCAATCTAACTCTTTAGATATTCAACTATACACCATCAACTATGATCCAACCTTTGGATCAACAGTTGTATGATGTCAAGATGATCACGATACATAATCATAATAGTAATAAGAAACCTATTATGGAAATTAGTTATTCTTTATTTCAGATTAAGGAGAGAATCATGATAACTTCTATCGGATAATGGCTCGTTGGAGGCTCACATGTCCAACTCATGCTCATATAATCCTAATGGGCTTATATCTTAATAGAACAACCCTATATATAATGCAATACAATAAAAATGTAATCTAATACAATATATATATAGTAGGGATGTACTGAAAATTAGGCACTGTGAGAGAAGATGGTAGTAGACCCATTCATTGCAGGCGCTTATAGGTGACATGTCTGCTCATATATAGAGATGGCAGGTTCCTAGGTTTGAAATAAAAAAATTTAAACTAACCAAACACCATTTTTTAACTTTTTTATTTATCAATCTAAGTAAGGATCGTACTTTCAAGAAAACTGTGGTCGATGACTCACAACATAACTATTATCTCCCTACAAACTAAATCAAAAGAAAGCTGAAAGTGGTCTCAATTGAGGTTAGGATTATCATAAACAAAAAAAGAGCCTCCCTAAGAGTTGTGCTACGTAATCTTCGAGGATTGAAAATTGATGGTATGAAGGTGTCGTTGCTATCCCCAAAAATCCCACGACAAACAAACAATTTTTTCCTTTTTTATTTTTGCTACTTATATACATGTATAGCGTATAGGATCGAACTCAGGGAGGCTACAATTCCCGAGGGTTATTCAATTATCCAAAAAAATCAATTAAAAGAAAAAACAGGAATCCCAAAGGCAAACTATCCTTAGTTTTTGTGGAATTTTTTCTTTTTAATTTTTTCAATTTTTATTTTATTTCTATTTTTTATTTTCCGATTTTCAATTTTTTAGAAATTTTAATTTTTGCAATTTTTTATTTTTTTAATCAAGAACAATATGCACAAAACAAGGAATACGCACACCAACTCTTTTGTACTTTTCAATTATATCAAAATTACTCAGAAAAATACAGAGAAAATATTTTTGTGTTTTAAAGATTTAGAAATATTTTTGAGATTTTTTGTAGAATTTTCAGATGTTTTATATTTTTCTAAGAATCAAACAATGATAAAAATTAGAAAAAGTGCACAGCCTAGAGTAATTTGCAACTTCAAAATATTTTAAGTGCCAATTATTTTTATATAAAATAGGGACAATTATCTACAAACAGAGGTTGAATTCATGATTTTTGGATTTTTGTAGATTTTTTTATGATTTTATAAGATTTTTAGTATTTTTCATTTTTGTGGGTTTTATAAATAGTTAGTGCACAAAATTTGGAAGGGATTTAAAAGACAATGAAATACAATTACCCTATTTTTTAGAATTTTTAGAGTAATATTCAAATTTTTAAGAATTTTTAAAAGGGAAAAAAGACTCTGTTTTTTATTTTAAAATAATATTAAAAGTCAACAAAATGCTATGAATAATTTATACAACATTTAGACAACAGGAGCATGCACAATATTTTTGAGAATTTTTCTATAAAAATATTTATTCTATCAAGAAGATCATGCAAAGTTTATGACTGGAAGCACAGGGACGAGATTGCAATTATTGAATGTTATTGACTGAATATAAATAACATGAATAAAATGCAGGGGAAAGATTACAATTTACCCACGAAAAGCGTATGAGCACATGATTGTCTCTGGTAGGGGGTACGATTTCTGAAATCTCTAGGGGCTCAGATGTAATTTGCCCAAATTAACTTGATTCTGGCAGGGATCCTCTTGCAATATATAGTACTTACAGGGGAAACATGTAATTTTGCCAATATATTTTTTAATCCCCTAGGGCTTTCTTCATTCACAAGGCAGCAAGGGGCGCCGCCCGAGGGGGAAGATGGGGGACCGCCACCGGTGCAGCGCGGCGCAGGCCGCGAGTCTAATCTAGAGGGCGACAGAGCTTGGGGCGGCGAGTCTTCGTGCGAACGGGCTGACGCGGCGTAGAAGGCGGGCTTTGGTTGTTGGACATGCGAGCCCACAGCGAGCCATTATGCAATAAATGTTATTGCGAATATCATTCCCTGATCTAAAATAAAGAATAACTAGTTTGCATAATAGGTCCCTTTGTACCATTAGGGTTATGTACCATGGCCATCTTAATAATCATACAGTTGTCCATTCAATAATTTAATCATAGAGGCTAGTGTTTGGATGAATATCTAAGGAGTTAGATTGAGGACTCATCAAACACCATCAAATGATTATTAAAAGATGATCTCCAGCCTGAGTAGGAGATGGCAATCCATTCTCATTTGGCTGATATCTGACTGACCTCTTGATGCAGGTCCTCTGCACTGGAATAGAGGTTCGGAGGTGTCAGATTAGTTAGGTCAAAGAGTTGACATAACGAGATCGAGATAACCAAAGTCCTACATCGTATGATGTCGCGATATAGGCACACATCCTCTGACCAGAGACAGATGTGTTACTATATGTCTGAGTATGTACATTGGTAGACCAATAGGTTGATGACCTATCCAAGGTCTATACACTAGTGAGCTGGTGTGCATGTGAGGCCATATGAGTAATACGGTCTCTCAAAGGGAACATACAGGTTCACTTCTGAACTGGAAGATATGAGCTCACTCATGACGTATTGGGATCGAACAAATTCCATGCATGGTCGTCGTTCTTTAGAAGAATGACACGAATTTGAAGTATGATATATGCTTTTGAAAAGCATATGATCAATAACAAATCCCAATGACCAAGATTGAGAAACTTGTTGATGAAACCCTGAAGATGACAGTGTAAAATTGATCTTTATCTTCGGGTTGATCACAGGTCTTCCAGTATGCAGGATGTACATGAATTAGGAATACCTGACGGTGATGTGATCAATAATCGATTGTATAACCATGACGCTTCCATTCCCATGGAGTGATGAAACAGGTCTGGATTTTAGTGACTCCTCTCAGCAGAGAAGCAATCTGAACTTGGTCCAAGTGTTGGACATTGATCTGAATGAGATTCAGATGCAATGAGAAGATTTGATTTGCGGCCTTGATTAAATCAAGCATCTCTGGGAGCTCCCTGAGATCTGGATTTGAGATGTGATCTCAATATCCAAGTCACTGTACGTGGAACAATACAATCTCCATGTCATTATCTCCAAGTATATGCGGAGAAAGGGCATTATTGTTGAAAGAGTTCAAGAATAACTCCAAAGGTTGAATTATATATGAGCATTGAGAAATGGATAATTAAATGTGATTTAATTATCATGAATAATGTGAATTTGATTCCCATTATCTGAATGCATGAGAATGAGTATCCAATGTAATTAAATGTGATTTAATTAATGTGGATAGGGATAATATGGATAACACTATCCAATATTTATGTATATTATAAATACGATTTATAATATATATTAGAGAGAGACTTGTGTGATTTATATTTGATTAGTTGTTAATGTGAATGGGATTCACATTGAATAATTAATTGAAAATATAATTACATTTAGTTTTGGGTTGTGAATGAGATTCACAATTTTTCAATGGCTTGATTGATATTTTACAAAAGATAATTTGGAATTATTTTTTGAGAAAATTATTTTCGACAAGAGTTATAGGAGATATCATGAGATAATGACATCTCATGATATACTAGGAGATTGACCAAGTCCAATCTCACAATAGAGAGGACGACTACATCTTTCCATGTGGAGAGGAGTAGCCGTCCTCCTTTATTTAGGAGTGGACCATGGTCTTCTCATTATGCAATATCTAGTCAAATGCGATTTAATTTGAGATTAATTATATTGATTTAATTTAAATTAAATCACTTGTTGTTGTGTTTTACCAACAACATCCTAGCCGTTGAAAGGAACACAAATCAATCTCATCCGTTGATTGTGTGTTGTCCATGCATTGGGATCCATGGACTCCCAAAACCCTATATAAGAAGAGGCATGCCTTGCTCTTCGACTTACACGCCGACTTGAAAAAAGTCTCTCTTCTCTCTCTCTCTCTCCCCCTCCCTCCCATTCTCTCGTCCCCTCTTCTTATTTTCTCTTGGGTGGTCGTCCACCCTACCTTAGAAGGAAGAAGGCCCTCATGGTCGCCTTGTGTTGCTTCGACGACTCTCGGTACTCCATCTTCTTTGGTGCTTCTCGCTCACGAAGAAGACATATGATCTTGTGTGATGAGATCAGGAGTTCCCTTGCATGGACAACTACTTGGATTGCGAGATCACCGCGACTCATCTCCCTGCTCGCAAGTGTCTCCTCCGAAGGTCGGACTTGAGACAAGAGGATTCTTCTCTTAGAAGCTCGATCGCAACCACGCTACAACAGGTATTCATATATCTACTATGAGGTTAGATGAAATGATTCATAAATGGTTTATGGATCATGTGGTTTCATCGTTTAAAATTTTTGAAATTCTGTTGCACCGAGCAACTAGTATGACTATTCGCTCTTGATTGTATACGATACGATCATCATGCTTCTGTGATGCGCATGAGGATCCTCCTGTATTCTTCAAGTGGTATCAGATCCAGGTTTATAGAGTTTTTGGATATGATCCATGAACCTACGAAAATTTGAGCTCGTTTGGGTTCGTGAAGATTTTAGCATTTCAATTTTCGCAGCCTTGTCTTGTGATAATTTTCTGGCCTAGTTTAAAATGTTTAAACATAAATTTATAAGTGATAATGTTCCCCATTAAATAAGGAAAATGTGAAATTTGAGTTTGCGTAATTTGGATTCTTTTTGCTCAAGATATGATTATTTTTTGACCATATGTCCACTATTTCGGGGATGGCGATTAGAGACGTAATTAAGATGTTAATTACGGTTTGAAAATGCCTAGAAATGCATGTTTATCATATGGTTTCTATTTTAAATCAAGTTATCAATATCTGGAAATTGATTTTCTTATCTTGGATTTGAAATGAAAGAGATATGCTATTTTTAGTTAGTGAGGGTCACTGCTGGAAATTGCATGATTATCCAAAACCTTGTGATTGTTGTTAAGAAATTTATGAAATTAATAGTTAATTTCCAGGAATAATTGTGGATAATATTTGAGAAATATTAGAACAATAATTATTCTCTTAAATGACATTGCCTAAACCAATGAATGATTAGATTAGATCTAGATCACCAATTGGTTGCTTTATACACTTTCAACAAACATGTTACTTGAATAGGATTTGGGAATTTGTCTAGCAAATTTCCTTATAACAAAATGGTTTTGATTATTACTATATGCTATAATTTCAGTTGAAAGACCAATGATCATCTCAAGTACAAAGTGATTGGCTCGGCATTATTTTTTCCCGAGGCAGATATGGCGTCTAGTCGGGGAGCGTTGAGGTAGTAGGTTGCACCGTGTGTGGTCTCTCCCACTCCTGCCGGTATTGGCCATGACAGTGGGTAGGGAATGAATGATGCCTGAGAGATCATGATATATTTTTTAATTATTAAAATTCGAAATAGTACGTATTTGAGATAATATCATATTTCAAGTAACAATTAAAATGTTTGTTGGATATTAATTGGATCATTAATTTAATATGATTAGATTAATTGGAATCCAATTAAAATTTAAACACTCTATTATGAATAGAGTTGTTATTTCCTTTTGAAGAATTAATCATAATGAATATGATTCATAATGATTAATTTGAATTTGAATATGAGGTGGAGTATCACATAAGTGACATCCATGGTCTTTCGTCAAGGCGAAGGGTTTCCGTCGCCAGGGATTGTATGTAAGAGATGCTTGTTCGTGAGAGCTCCTGCATACAAGCGCATCTGGATCGGGCTCTTTACTTCTCGAAAGAGTAAGGTTGTATGCATAGTGACCCCAATGTCTAGTCCTCGTATTATTGGGTCGTATTGGATTGTGCATTGTGAGTGCTAATCCTATTGACGGTTGGTTCAATTAACAACGGGTCAACATCACCTTAGGGGTTGTGGGCCCGGCTGTTAAATACCAAATTGAGAATTCAAGTTGGACTTGCAAGGCGGAATATGTTCCCGCTTCTTTTATCCGAGTTACAAGTTCTCATATTATTGGAATATGTTCTCGTGAAGAGGACGTCAGATTTGTGAGATGAAATTAGGAGATTCAATGCTCGTATCTTTGACTTGGATTGTGAGAAGCATGCGTCTCATCCACACACTCACAAGCGTCTCCTCCATCGGATCGGACTTGTTATAGGAGGTCTCTTACTTTAGAGACATCAATCGCAACCACACTTCAAGAGGTAGTCCTATACCTTTTTTATTGTTTTGATGAAATGATTCGAAAAGTGCTATTGAATCATGTGGTTTCATCTCTGTACAAAAGATTTAATTTCTGCTACCTCGAGAAACTATTTTGACTAGTTGCTATTGATCGCATATAATGCAATCTTTACGCTTCCGTGATGCGCTAAGGCCTAAACCCTAGACTTTACGTAGACCGAGTGCTTCAGAAATGCCTTGAAGTAAATATGTATTATCATGGGAAAAGAGTAACTTTATTGTCACTGAAGGAATTGTGCTAGGCCATGTCATTTCTAGGCTTGGCATGGAAGTCGATCCAGCTAAGGTGGATGTAATTGCTAAACTAGAGCCACCTCGAATAGTTAAGAATGTGAGGTCATTCCTTGTGCATGTTTATTTTTACAGAACATTTATTAAAGACTTCAGCAAGATTGCCTGACCTCTAACAGAGCATTCATGCAAGGAGACCGAATTCAGTGTTAATCAGAAGGTTCTCCAATCTTTTTATCAGTTGAAAGATCTCGTCACTCAGGATCCTATTTGATGAAACCCAGTTTCATCGCCATAATTCGTGGTTATTAACCCCTAGCTTAGACTAAGTGTCAATAAAAACCAGACAAATCCTTGTTTATATCTGACCCTTATAATAAATTAAAAATACAAAAAAAACAAAAAAAATCATACTATTTTTATACCCTTTTAAAACATTCACAAAAATATTTCTCCCTTTGTTTGACCTCATGTCCATTTTTGATCAACATGAAACTTGTAGATCTCATCGAGATCTACAAATTTCATGTTTGAGTTTCTTAAAATTCGGCCTTCTTCTCCCTCATATCTCAACTTCTTTGCTTGAATAATCTGAGTGGGCCACGTGGCTCTTTTTGGTTGAGCCACGTGGACGCATCTCTTCTCGCCACGCGTCTGTGTTCTCTACCATTGGATCAACTCCAGGCACCTCAATCCCTGCTTTCCTTTCCTGTACACTTTCTCAGCAGCCCGATCAACCCCCTGATCACATCCAGACCATCCGCTAGCACCTTCACCTCAGCTCGCCATGTGTCACACCCGTAGCCACCCGATCCTTCCCTGGTACCTTCATCTCCACCGCACACTATTGCGCTACCCTCAAGTCCTAGATTGCATCCAGGTCGGTCGCCCGTGCCTCATCATCCTCTCACTATGTGACGATCCCTTCACCGCTCGATCACGCCACCCTAGAACTAATCTGGGCCTCTCATTAGCACCATTTGCTATGTCGTTGTATCGTAAGGTCCAACGGTTGAGGACCCTTCGTCAACCTCTGAGCCCCTTTTCTCCCATGACCGCCACCTCGTGTACCCATCAACCCCTTTCCATTTCGCCCATCTTCTCAGCTATCATCTCCACCTCCTGATGACCCCACGATGAATCATGTTCGCCCTCTTCTTCGTGGACATCCACTAGCTCCATGTCTGCCCTCCTCTCACTCCATGACCTCCATGCAATCCATGCTTCCCTTCATCGGAGCCACCACTTCCACCTTCAAATACTTCACCTTCACCCCACTTCAAAGGGGTCTGCCTTTACGTGGGGTTCCGCCCAGCATCCTACCTCCTCCCTGTGACTGGGGGAGGGGCGATCGAGGTCGCGATGACGACGGCTGCCCCCGACGAGACCCGCATCTTGCACGGCTGCGTCATGGTGGCTCAGCCACCGCCAAGCTGCCCCCAGTTGCTGCGGGGATCCAGCGATGACCCGAGGTCTTCCTAGGACCTCAAGCCAAGCTCCTCGTCCATATTTTCCCCAGGTAAGATTCCGATCTTCCTTTTTGTTTTTCTTCTAATTTCTCATAATTAAGTTGGACTCGCCACGCACTTTCAACCTTCATTACTCATTCCCAGAGCTTCAACCACATTTCACCATCTTCGCGCCACTCACTGATCACCTTCTTCCCCTTCTATGCGCCTGACCACTCCGACCCAATCTGCTCTGCCTTTCACGACAGAGGAGCATCTGAGCCTCCATACTCTCTGCTTGCATAGGCTTCCATCTCATTCACAATCACCTCAAATTGCACGCTTCAGTTATAGCTAGCATATGAAGGCCTTGAACATCAATGATCGGAAGCCTCGCCGGATCTGTCTTCACAAGCTTCATCTCCGACGAACAAGCATCGGCCGCGTCTTCCAGGAACTCCAGCTACTCTGTCGAGCTTCCACGAAGCCATCGATGCCTTCAGGAGTTGCAAGGGATCGTCTCCGCGCTTGATAGGAGTAGGTGGAGCTCGGAGGCCACCGCTGGAGGCCTAACTTCACCGCTAGTCGTAGAGGAGGAGGAAGATACAGTTGCCATTGGATGCATCTCCAGATTCCGTCGGATCTTCAAAAATAGGACGACCACCATATGTCCACATCGCCTTCCCACCCTTCGATTCAGTCATCGTCTGATCTTCATTGATCATACGGTCTTTAAGCGGACACGTGTCTGTTCTAGCAGGCTTCTCCATACCTTAGGCTTGGAACCCCCGAGCCACCTCCTATTCTCGTCCGAGCTACATCCGAAGCTGGGCCGGCCACCGAAGCAATTCTGAGCCTCCTCCTAGCCTACAACGGTCCCGGCCTCACCCAGCATGTGTTCGGTCACGTGCGGGCAGGGTATTTTGCCTGGAGGCCTCTGTTATTTCTTCAATTTGCATACAAGTCCAGGAAGCACGTACAATCCACATGTGCCTGGGATATTTTGCAACCCACTCCATGCAGGTATTAATAATTGAAAATAAATTCCCGCGTGTGTGGGTAAATTACACAGAAGGTCTTGTGACTTTTGCTATTTACATTTTAGTCTTTCTAGGGACCTATTTGTTATGTTTTTTCCTATTAGTTATATGTTTTATTGGCATTTATGCCCTTGGTTTTTTTCTTAAATATCTTGAGCCTCTGAGCTCCGATCGATGTGATTTAAGATGCATTTAGAAGCAAGTTTGATGATCTTTTTAATGACATAGTTCATTTTCTTTTCTGACACACTGATTTTTATGCTTTAATCCAAACTAAGTGTCTCTCATATAATGCTTTACATGTCTTATATTACTCCATTGATGAGACTAGATTCATAATCTGAACTCGAAGTTGACTAATGTTCAAATAGCTGAAGTATTCTTACTCATTAGGGCGTATTCGCGTTGCATTTCTTTTCATCTTGTTGCATTATAAAATAAATAAATAAATAATTGTGGCATATCTTCATGTTTAATTATGCATTGTTCTTGTCTTTTGCATTCATTGACCTATGGTTTTTAATTCATCGCTTAATTTAGGGATGAAAAATCTGAATTCATACTTAAGAGGCTCGTGTCCCTGAGTTCGACCTTGGACTTGTCCAAGTAAAATATAAAAATTCGACCGCTTCCTTAGTGTTTATTGAAACATTATTCAAGCGGTCTTTGACTAATCCAATTTTAGCCGACTACAACAAATTGTTAATTATACATGATTACAAGGGTAAAATCAAGGTCTGTTACTGTCCTACTACCACCTTATTGATATCTACAATTCGAGATCATGACGGATGCATCAGATTTCATAGTTGGGTTGTGTTAGGACAAAGAAGAGAAAATTCCCTATGTCATTCAATATGCCAACAAAACATTAGATGTTGCACAGAGAAATTATACAGTTACAGAGAAAGAATGGCTAGCAGTGGTTTTCGCTCTGGAGAAGTTCAAATCCTATTTACTTGGATCTCAAGTGATTTCTTATACTAACCACTCTACTATTTGATACTTCCAGTAGAAGAAGGATGCCAAATCACGCTTACTTAGAGGGATTCTTCTCCTCTAGGAATTCAACTTAGAAATTAGAGACAAGCCTGGAGATCAAAATGGTGTAGCATATCATTTTTCCACAATAGAATGTACAGATACTCAACTGAGCAGTACACCGATCACATAAACATTTCCCGGTGAATCCATCCTTAGTGTGGTATCTCTCCGATGGTATGTTGTTGTTGTGAACTACATCGTATCTATCATGGTCCTGCAAGATTGGACGAGAGTCAAGAAGGAAAATTCATATCCGACATTCATTTTTACCAGTGGGAAGATCCCTATCTCTTCAGGGAAGGAGTAGATTGCATATGGCATCGATATATCCCTCCAGAGGAGTACACTAGTGTACTCGAGCATTGTCACAGGCTTGAATATGGAGGAAACCATTCAAGAAGTAGAAGGATAGCAAAGATATTGCAATGTGGCCTCTGATGGCCCATACTATTCAAGGATGCCACATCGTACGTTAAAGTTTGCACAGACTGTTAGAAAATGGGAGGAGCCCTTAGTGCTAAAGACTCCATGCCCCTCAAATTCATCCAGATTTCTGATGTTTTTTATGCTTGGGGCATTGATTTCATAGACCCATTTTCCAACAGGCAAGGATATGAGTACATCCTTCTTGTCGTGGATTATGTGAGTCATTGGGTAGAAGTTATTCCTGCTCGATCCGATGATAGTCGAACGGTCAATTGGTTTCCAAAAGATAACATCATTTTACATTTAAAGATCTCGAAGATTCTAATTTCTGATGGGGGTATTTATTTTCATCAATAAAGAGGTGAAGAAACTAGTGAAGGAATACGACATCCATCATAATGTCGCATCTCCTTATCATCCTCAGTCCAATGTCTTGGCTAAATTATCAAATAGAGAAATCAAGACCATATTGCAGAAAGTTGTTAGGTTGGCTAGGAAGAACTTGTCATAACTTCTGGATTCAGTTCTATGGGTTTATTAGACTATCTACAAGTCTCCCTAGGGCATGTCACCCTACCATATTTTATACGGGAAACCATGCCATCTACCAGTGGAACTAGTTCACAAATCTCTTTGTGCAATTAACATCTATAACCTCGAGTCATAGAAATGCGGTCAGAACAATAAGATAGAACTGAACAAGCTCCTAGAATTCTGATATTACGCATATGACAACAGCATTATGTACGAGGAGAAGGTCGAACACTAGCATGACCGGTATATTAGACGAAAGACCTTCGAGCATGGACAGAAAGTGTGGTTGTTTGAAGTGAAGTTAAAGATATTCTCAATATATTAAAGAGTAAATGGACAAGGCCCTTCATTGTGAAGACTATGAGTAACAAATAAAGCATTCTTATACATAAGCTATCATCTGATGCATAGCCATTTGTTGTCAACGACCAGTTGCCAAAGTCGTATTTAGAGCATGATACATTCTTGGCCATTGTCGATTCTATTTAGGTGGTATTCGATGAAGACCTCTCAGTAGCTGTAGTGGATTCAGATAATACAACCAATAACATTTTTGATTAATTTTCTTCTTTTCTTCTTTTCATTTCAATTCTTTCATTCTTCCTTAAATTGTTCATCCCATTCATTTATGTTATATCTAGGATATGCTTCATCCTAAGAATAACGAGATGAGTGTATTCTGATTATTCTTTATTTATTATCTCACTTGTCTCTCAACTTGTTGATATTCTATCTATATTTAGGGATACATTTCACCCTGAGTATAGCGGGGACAAGCTGAGCCATTGATTTCATAAATTCTAATCCCTTATCATCCCCATTTTATATATTGCCTGTTATACTTAGGATTGGTTGATCCTAAGTATAGGAGGATGATCGGCTTCTTATTCTCTGAGTCATTATAGTATAAATGTTTCTATACTCAGCACGAGTTATGTCTTCTTTTTTCTCTTTGATCACTAAGTGGGCATAGTTCACGCTAAGTATAGGGGGTTGTATATACCTTGTATATACTTTATGCATTACTTGTACTTTCGTATTTTCAATAATATGGATAGTAAACTATACTGGGTAAGGGTATACAATAAATCAATAATAAAGAATACCCTCTAAATATGTATAAAAAAATTTAAAATTCATTGTAGTTATGATTAATAAACGGATTTAAAAATGTTTTGCAAAAGGATTTGAAAAATGGTTGAAAAATGTCTTGAAAAATCTTTTAAAACTATTTAGAAAACTTTGGTAAAATGTTTTCAATCCTTTGTAAATATTATTTTAAATATTTGCAAAATGTTTTCATTACATTGAATAAAATGTTGTGAAAATTACTTTGCAAAGGATTTGGAAAATGGCAACAAAAATATTTTGAAAAATCTATCTATACCTTTGAAAAATCCTTGCAAAATGACTTTCAAACATTGTAAATGTCTGTATATTTTTGTAAAAATTATTTGCAAAATAAAGACTTCAAAAGGTTTCTAAATTATTTTGATAAAAAGAACTTCTAATAAAATTCTTTATATATGATTCCGTTGTATATATAACTTGTGAATAGCAACTGACTTATGTATTTATTCACAATTTAAAATATTTACCCAATATTTGTAAATATGCACTTACTCCTGTGTAAATATCTGCACATACATCTTTCACTTACCATTACTAAAAATCCCTAAAAATTCAAAATTTTCAAAAACTATAAAATTTGCAAAACTTTTCAAAAACCCTAAAAAAGGTTCAAAACTTAAAAATAGTTTCACAAAAATATTTTCTTGCATTGCATTGCATTTGTATTTTCCGGAATGATAATGAAAATTGAACAAGTCTAACTAAAGTCTGAAGATTGGAGCTTGACTAGACCTTAATCCACTTAATTTTAGAGGAACCCGTTAAGGACTAGAATTGGGATACTTCATGTCACTTTTCCTTAATTCCTTACGTTCTATGAGAATATGTTCATGATTGATTCAATGTGTCTAACTAGGACCTTTCATGCCATCTATACAACTCTTGAGAAAATGGCTTGACTTTAGACCTTGCACTTAACACTTAGCTCAATCAAGACAGATTGTTGAAATATCTTGGAGTCTAAGTCGGGACTATACTAGACAGATTCATCAAGGGTGGCTCAAGAACCATTCTTGGGTATTGTCGAAATAGATACTTCAACCCTATGTTTCTCTGGTAGTATAGACATCTAACGAATAGAGAATGGATTTAAATAAAGATTCAGATGAGGAATGGTCTGCTAGCACAAAACATGGGCGGAACAAAAGATTCTATATACTCGTGACAAGAAAAAATGTAGAGCAACAAAAAATAAATAAAATATAAAAAAGAAGCCCACACCAAAATTTCCAAAAACTTTGAGTTTCCAAAAAAGGCATGCTTCTTGGTGGAGAATTGGTCACACTGAATGAGTTTCACAAGGAAATGCAACTACACTGGTCCATTTATTCTTTTTTTCCATTTCTTCTAGCATGTCCCTCCTTCATTGTGAACTAGCACGTTTTTGAACTCAGAAGAAAATATCCATCTCCCTGAGGATGATTTACCAGAGAAGGAAACTAGTTGATAGTTCAGATGTTTGTCTAGGAAGAGCTAACATAATTCACACACATGGTACACATGTCATTTCAAGGTTACATAGTATACGTTTGAAAGGACAGTTCTGACCAGGCTATTGAGTTGAACTGAATAGAAGAGAATGGAACTAATGATGTGTCACAATTCGTAACATGTCTTAACTGAGCTCCAAACTTTGATTTTATTATGATAAGTTTAAGAGTCAAAATTCTTCAAAGTTCTTTCTTTTTCTTTTCTTTATTTGCTATTTATGCACTCATTATCAGAAGTGTTTTCTAGGGACTAGCAAAGGCAAGTACATGGGCGATTAATCTCCATTTCATCACCTTTATTCTTTCATTTTGGCCTTATATCCATAGTTAAATGCATGTATAAGGCATTAATTTATACAAAATAACAATCATTATCTAACCTATGAATACTAGTATTTATTTCCAAAATAAAGGAATAAAAGAGAAGAAAAGAAAAAGAAATGAAGTACTGAAAATATTTAAGGGTCCTAGACTCCGAGACCAAGTCAATACTGACTTGGTCGACAAGGAATAAAGCAGGGGAGATAGGGCCAATAAATGTATAGACATATACACAAATACCCTAATTTAATATCCATTTCACCCTATTTTATTTTGCATTTTATGTACTTCAAATAATATAATGAACTCATGAAACTTAAACACAGTAATGTATAGAAAACTACAAAATTAATTGCACATAAAAATGATACACGGTGTGATTGTGACACATAGAGGAAAAAGCCGCAAACATAACTTCACATACCAATAACTCCTCCATAAAAACTAAAAATTGACGAAACTCATCATTATTGTTGATAGAATTAAGTTTTTTATCTAATGAAGGTGGTTTAATTAAAAATGAAGTTAAGATGCAAAAGTCAGCTTTATGGGGTCCTATTGTCTTATATACAAGCATTATTCACTATATTTATTCTTTATATTTTTACCTTTATTATTTTTATATAATTGTAAATATTATTTCAAATATATTAAAAATAAAAACATAAAATAAAAGCATTAAAAATACATTAAAAAAATAAGATATTAAAATATATAGGCATATTATACCTATAATATACATACACATATTTATTTAAGCACATAAATAAAATGATAAAATAAAATTAAATATGTATATACGTATTTCAATATATTATGAAAATAAAAAATATGTAAATGCAATAAGAAAATAAAAAATAAAAATAAAATACCTAAAATACAGGTATTTATAATGATATGTATACATGTAAAAATTAACACCCAATAAATAATATTGTAAAAACAAATAAAAATATGCATATAATAGTACATGAAATATGAAATATTTTTCATGTTTTGATTTTTAATTAATAAATCATTTATTTTTTTCTAGCTAATTATTACGGTAATTATCTCTTGTTATTTTTTGGTTTGTCCATATGGACCAACCAGAAGCCAAGGACTGTTGACCCTAGGGTCAACTGTCCTCTCTTCCAACCGCCTATGTTAGAACCTTTGAGGCCCCTTTCTTCTCTATTTTCTTGTTATTGATTCACAACTCGGGGAACCATGGTTCCTTCACCAAAATTATGTGCCATACATCCCTCAATCTCGCCCATGCTTCTAATTATCCATTTTTTGGCGAATCACACGTAATCACGTGATCTTCCCCCTACCTCTTCTGTAAACAAATAACATACCCAGGCCACCCTTTTGAATTTTGATCCCATTCTTCCATCATAACCCTAAAGGAAACACTCGAGTTAAGTTCTTGGTGATAACAGGAGTCCCTTGACCCTATCAATGTGGACAAGGAGGAGGTGGTGGCCCAGCCTTGTTGGACTTGCTTCAAGCGGAGCTTCTCTGCTCCTTAACCCCAATGTTAGGTAGAGATACTCGCTTCAATTTTTTTCATTTAAATCTAGTATCATAATTTACATTTTAACTCCCGTGATTAGTTGTAATTTAGGAGTAATTTCAAGATCTTCGTTAGTTGGACTATGAGTTCCAGCTCTGATTCACTGTGAACCTCATCGTTTTGACCCACCATTCCATTTCCATTTTGATCCTAGTTGCTTTCTCCATCGAACTCCCATCGAATCCCACTGATCTTGCAAGTGTGAGGTCATGGTTGAGCTCCCCCTTCCTTCATCGGAGCTCGCTGCCCATCTATTTCCCAATGCACAATATCTTCAAATCATGGTCAAGGCTATTCATCTCCATCCCACAAGCCTTTCTGTGCATAAATCAAGGCCTGGAGGAGTACTTGGGAGCACAATCGACACAGAAGCAGCAGCTCTAGGACACTAAGAAGAAAGCAAGCTCCGGGTCCCCATTAATAGGATGGCTGCCATTAAGGCCACCTGTAAACATGGTGATGTCCTAGGAATATTTTGCTGTCATCAAGAGCGAAGAAGGTGGCCGGAGCTCGGAGATATCGACGATTGATCAAATGCTAGGGTTGAGTTGTTAACTATTCTTGGAGGTGACCCTAGAGCCATCAGATCATCATGTACCTCCAGGTTATTTCATGGCCGTCAGATCGGAGACGAAGTTAAGTACCTCCCCGACGTTGATCGATAGTAAGTGAAGATGCATGGCGTGAGATGTCCATCATCCCTTAAAGGGGTAAATTGCATAGCCCACCCCCTCGCTTTTTGTAATTTGTGTTTAGTATTGTAAATATAAATAGTAGTGTAATTATTATTCTAACATATGCAAATGGACCCCAGAACTTCCTCCTATTTGCATCCAAGTCCCTTGTCTAGTTACCTAATGTGCTTGTGCGCGTGAGGGGCCTGGTCTTTTTGCATTCAAGCCCTTACTACTTTGGATATTTATATTTAGTCTAATATTTTGTATAAGTTTAAACATTAGGAAAATTGCATCCAAATACCTAGCATTTTATTTAATTGAATTATATCCCTACTAAACTATATCTTCATTTATTTCATTTTTATTTTTAATAAATAACTCGTGTGCTTCAAAAATAGTAGGAAAAAAACATAGTAGATGTTTGAGACCATGCTAGTACATGCTAGATATTTTGTTTCGCATTTCATTGTATTTTCCTATTTTCTAAAAATAAAAAGGTGCATTTTATTCCCTATCAAATTATTAAAACTCCAAAAGTTTGAAATCATCTTAAAAATTCCAAAAAATAGAGTTGGTATATTATTATGTATTCTACTCAAGACCAAAAATCACTACAAAATATAAAAAGAAATCCCTAAAAATTACAAAACTCTGAAAAGACTATAAAATCAGTAAATTTTCATTAAAAATAAAAAAATGTTTTCAATTCTACATTTTCCTTATTATATATGGTATACATTAAAAATTATTTGGGAATTTTGAGGCTATTATCTATTTTTAAAAGCCTAAAACATTCGTCTTATTTATTTTATTCCTATTTTATATGTTTTAATAATTTAAAAATACATGACAAATAGCAAAAATCCTGTAAAATTACCTAAAAAGTATAAAATAAAAATACAAAACATTTCATTTTCTTATTTTGACTATTTATATATATTCAAAAATATGCAATCCTTTATATACAATATATATCTTATATTACTTATATAATAGATATTATTATATATAATTATATATTATATCTTAAAAATTAAAATGAAAGAAAAAAATGTAATAATGAAAAGAAATAAATATTAAAAAATATAAAATATATATAATATGAAAAATTCAAAAATCCATAAAAAAGTAAATATAATAAAAAAACCCACAAAATTAGAAAATATAGAAAATGTAAAAAAGTTATTGATTATTAACTATTATTATTAAAATTATTATTAATTGGTAATAATTATACATATTGATGAAACTCCATTTCATCACTTTATTCATTCATTTTCGCCTTAAACTCCTAGCTAAAAGCATGTTTACATCATTAATTTATCGAAATAAACACTTGAATGACCCTAGCTAAAATTGTACAAAATATTGTATAAAATATTGTAAGCTTAATGTGATTAACTTTAAAATTAAAGAACAAAGGAAGAAAAAAAGAGATACCAAAGGTATTGAATGACCCTACACCTTGAGATCCAGTAATCATTATGACTTGGTCGAGAAGGAATTAAGTACGAGGAGATAGGGCAGATGAATTGTACAAAATGTATACAAAACCCTAGTTTTTTAATTCATCAATAATTTATTTTTGGTACCTATTTTATTCTTTATTATTAATACCTCAAATAAATAAACTTTGTACATGAAGAGAGTAAAATAAAAGAAAAATACAAAATTGAGTTCATAGAAAAGTAATGCAAAGTGTGTCTAGGACACACAAAATAAAAAGCAAGAATAAAAACTTTAGATGCATGTATGTTCTCCATACAATATCAAAATGGGCCAACATCAACTCTGATTGTATATAACTTTTAATAAGATATTTAATGGAAGTGGTTTCATTTAATTTGGAGTTAAGATGTAAAATTTAGGTTTTGGGCACCTGTTATGCAATATACCTATATATTTTATTCGATATATTTATTCTATGCATTTTTCAAATCCTTTATTTTTATGAAATTGTATATATTATTTAAAACATATGTATATATCAAAATAAAATAAAATCATCAAAAATAAAATAAAATAAATAACACATACTAATACACAGGTAAAATATTCATATATATTTATATATACTTATAATTTATATGTACATACTTAGATAAGTGTGCAAATAAAGTCAGAAGAATACAATAAAAATACCTAAATGTTTATTTAAAAAATTAAAAACATATAAAATACATGTATGAAATAATAAAATGTATAATATAAAATAAAAATAAATTTATCAAAATATGGGTATTTATTATTTTACATGTAAATACTAACTTACAATAAAAAGGCTCAACAAAATAAATAAAAATATGTAGAAACTAAAATATTAAATTATGAACATTTTTCATGTTCTAATAAAAAATTAACTAATTTGTTTATTTTTTATTTTCAAGGTATTTCTTAGAGAGAATTTTCTTGTTTGTCCACGTGAACCAACTAGAAGAGTCCCCCAGTTGACCTTGGTCGACTATCCCCTTCTCCCTTGCTTGAGCTCTGAAGTATCAGACCCTGAGTCTTTGCCATTTTCTCTGCTCGAGGTCATCATCGCCTACCTTGGTGTGCCATGTGATTTGTGGAGATTAGATCTCCATGATTCACACCATGGCCCGGGATATTTATCTTCATCCTTGATCCAATCTATATCCTTGAATGAAGTTCCTTCTTTTTGCAGTCTATAAATAAACTCCTCCAACTCCGCCTTCAAATTTGATCCCCTTTTAATTGGTCTTAGCCCCTCAAGTCCCCTAGAACCCCTTCGCCTTAGTGATAGCAAGTGGAGGAGTGGATTTGCAACAAGGAGGAATGATAGAAGGTGGTGATCCACTTATCGTTGGAGGAGCTCCGCTAGGTGGTTCCATCTCCTCGACTCATGTTGAGTCGAGGGCTTTATTGATTGTTCTTAGGTAACTTTTCAGTTCTTATTTCGATTCCAGCCTTCAATTTTAGCTTTCATCTCATCTTTAGCAGTAAAATCAAAAACCCCCAATTGCTTGTAGTTTGAGCTCTATGTTGATTCATCGTGATCTGACCGCCGATTCTCCCTTATTCCCAAGCCACTTCATTCCCCTTCATATTCTCCGTTGATCTATCCATCTCTCAACCCAAGATCCATTGTGGATCTGGGAGTCAAGGCTCCCACCACCGTCATTCGCGAGAGCTTCATCTCCATTCCATATCCCTTCACTTTATGCTTCATTTTTGGGCCGAGTTGATTTGCCTCGAGCCACCCAACATTTTGGTGCAGGTCCTAGTCCCTAAGGACTCTTCTGGAAACATGAATCAGACTTGTAACACTTTGAGGTCAGTCAGAGCAAGACGTCCCCTCATATCTATACTCGAGTCATCGGAAGCCCAGCTGAGAGGACCACTGGACGCTAA
The DNA here is from genome assembly GCA_037367405.1 of Ottelia alismoides. Taxonomy (NCBI): domain Eukaryota; kingdom Viridiplantae; phylum Streptophyta; class Magnoliopsida; order Alismatales; family Hydrocharitaceae; genus Ottelia; species Ottelia alismoides. The sequence goes on along the minus strand of JAZKJV010009896.1, from coordinate 157,657 downwards.
GGAGCTCCAGCAAGCTGTCGAGCCTGTCGAATCGAGAGTAAGATGTTGGAGCAAGGAGAAACGCATAATCGAAGTTCGTCAGATCAAGTTCATCAGTTGTTCTTACTCCCCTTCGCCAATCGTTGAATAAAGAACAAGGCCTAGATCTAATCTGGGTTGTTCATTTTATTTGAAGGGGTGCACAAGAGGAGTCGTCTGATCGTACATGTGGTGCTCCAGCAGCGGTTGGATTAAAGTTGGTTAAGTGGTAAAATTTGTAACCAACCCCCTCTGCCTTATTGTAAATGGTAAAAGGTTCTATAAACTTTTAATTAATTACAAAAATTTTGGGTCAATTTGCAAGTATGCCCCAGAACCTTTTTGATATTGCACTTTAGTCCAGTGTTAAGTCACCTCATGTGGACCTCCACATGAGTAGATATTTTGAAAGTGTACCCATCAAGGTTTTGTATTTATTAATTAGTCTAAAAAATTCAAGTTGCAGTTCAAAATTTTTAGTCATTTTGCATGCGAGCTGTTGGAATTCGTTATATTTGCAAATATTCCCTTGTAGCCTGATTTATTTTTATTTGTGCATTTCAATTTTATAAAAATGTCTCATGTGCTCTAAAAAATTGCAAAAATAGGTGTAAGTTCATGATTGGTATCTTGTTCATGCTACATATTTTATTTTCCATTTTACATGCATTTACTATTTATTAAAAATCAAACAGAGCTATTTTATTCCCTATTTGAGTTAAAAAATACAAAATAAATTATAAAACGTTTTCTAAAAATTCCAAAATATTACCTACTATTTATTAGCTTATTTTAATACTCTAGACCAAAATCACAAAGAAAATAAAAAAACCTCAAAATTTAGCAAACCCTTGTTAACCCTAAAAAATAAGAAAATATTTTTTAAAAAAATCCAAAAATATATTTCGTATTTATATATATACATATTTCTATGTATTAAAATTGGTTTTGAGAAATTTTGAGCATGTTTCTTTTTTTAATTCTCAAATAAATTCGACCTGTTTAAAAAAGATCTTGTCTTTGCCATATTTGTGATTTTAAAAATACAAAAGGATTAGCAAAATTCGCTGAGAAATTCACAAAAACAAAAAAATATTCTAAAAACACAAAAATATTTTCTTTTTTTATTTTTGACTATTTGTTATCTATATTATAAGTATAATACCCTATATAGCCTATATATTTTTATTTTATTATATATATTATATACTAGTATTAATTATTATAAAGACTTTACAATTATATCTTAAAACATTTAAAAAGGACTATTATTTTGGATATTTTCTGATTTTTTTAACTTTTATATATACTATTATATGTTACCCTTCTTATATATATCACTGTATTACATATACCTATATATGTATCTAGTTACATACTTAATATATATTGAAAAAAAGAGGTAAATTAAAATTAAAAAAATAAAAATCCAAAATTAAAAAAGATATTTTCAATTAAAAAAAGAGAAACTAAATTAAAAACCCACAAAAATCTTGATTACATAGCATGCATACTTATACATACCTTATATTGTTTATTTATTTGAATAATATACCTGTTACGTCCCTTATTCCCTTTATTCGACATTCTACACTACTTGTCATTATACACTTACATATATTGCAGTGTTTATAATAAATTTTGATCAACTTTTGGTTTGATTGCTTTGTTGATTATTGAGGGCTATTTTTGGAATTTAGTTGAGTTCTTCGTGAGTTGTCATCACAGCAATTATTGGTCTGACCATGTGTGGACCAGAAGACAGTTCCTTGGACTCTTTGGCTATTTCACCTATCCTCTGTTACTCTCAGTGGTCCACACTCCACCTTACTTGTTGCATACACATTTATTGTGGAATTATAATAATTTCTAACTTAGACTTGGTATTCATTGCATATATATTGTGCATTGATTGTTGATTTGAGTTGATTAAGATACGTTCCTAGAGTCAAAAGAGGGTCGATAAAGCAATTTTCTGATCCGACTTGTCAGACATCGTACGCTCCTCTAAGACCGGATGTTAGGTACCTCATCTTAGTTGATTAATCACCTATGAAGCTACCATCTAGAATAATGTAGTGAACCATGGCATTCATGATTAAATGTGGAGAGCACATATGTTTGCCAAAATATCTCCTTCGGTTTTATAAGGATCTTGACAATTACGATCATCATCGACATGTTACTTCCAAAGTATACTTGATGTGAGATCAAGACTATATAGACATACAAACCCTAGATTGATGTTCTATTCTCTATTTAATTTTCATTCCTCATTATTATGAGGAAACTTGCAACTTGCAACCACATACATTGTGTTCAACTGCAAGTACTACATCTAGATCATGGATCCAATCCATGATATTGGTTATGATTGAGTATAATTTGAGTGATTTAATGAAGGTTATCTGAAACAAGAAAATTTGCATAAATATATTTTACTTTGACTAAGGTTACTAATGTTTTAAATCAAAGTTGTCTTACTTTTTATCATCTTGAAAGTACATTCCCTTTCAAACTTTCAAAGCATGAGGAATGATAACCAAAGTACCTCAAGCAAGATCTGGGATCTGCCTTCCACCTCTGTCACACCCCAATAATAAAGGAACATGCAACTCGGGTGAAGGAAGTAGGAACTCTTTCTGCCTTGCAAGTTCAGCTTGCAATTTCCAATTCGGTCTTTGACACCCGAGAACACCACCCCTAAGATGATGTTGACATGTTGTCAATTCAGTCAATCATTAACATTAATAGAACTTGTTATGTGCAATCCAATGCCACCTCAATTATATGGGGAACAACATGGGGTCAATATGTATGCGTCCTTACTCTTTCGAGAAGTAAATTGCACGATCCATGTACGTGTACGTCAAAGCTATGACATTGCATAGGCATCTTCACCGTACAATCCATCGAGACGGAACCCTTTGTCTTGATGGGGTATGATGGATGTCATCTTATGATCCTCCATATCTCATTCAAATTTTGATTAATCATTTAGAATCATATTCTTATGATTAACCCTTCTAGGAGAAATCATGTCTTATTATGTAAAGACTGTGTATTTTAATTAGATTACATTAATTTAATCATACTATATTAATCATCAATCCAATACAACCAACAAATGATTCAATTTTACTTGATATTGCTATATAGTATGTACCCTCACATAATACAAATTAATTATTCCAACTAGTTGTTAGAGTATGCCTTAACCGTGTATCGTGTCATACTTCTTTGAAATGGGTTCGGTCAGACACTCGTGTTATGCTGGGAGGGAGAATTTACTTGACATGCAAGGCGTTAATTAAGAAACTAAGTCAGTATACCTAGTATAGACACCATCTTCATTCCAATTCAGAACAACACCATTGGGTTTATTTGTACCAAGAGTTTTTATTGATCATATACAATTGATGACTAACATGATACTATATATTTATCATTCAAAATTTAGGCATCCTAAAAAATTTTTAATGATCCTAAATTTCTGGTCATATCAAGCAATCGAATTATTTTGCATGAAAATTGTTGAACTACAACAATTGTAGTTTCTAATTTAGGGTTTGTCATGAAACAATCATGAAATCAAGTTATTGTTTGCCCATTGTTTCTCTCAATAAGTTATAAATAATTAATAAAGATAAATTCAAAACTTTTATGATTTATTTTTAATTATAAACACATTAAAAAATTCCATTAAGATGATCTAATCATCTTCCGATCTATTCCTACTAAATATCACATATCTAGGGCAAACAGAGTCGGAATCACGTGAAATAAATTCAAGTAGTTTTTTGGTTTAATTATTAACATATTTAATATGTTTCTAACATGTTTCATGATAGAAAATAAGTAATTAAAAATCATTTAGTTGCATATCAGAGTTTACATACAAAAATAACAATACTACAAATACTTATTGATTTTAAAACGATGCATGTTTGATGCCAACAATTAGAAAATATTATGATAAAATATTTAAACATTCAAAATGCATTTAGGTATCCAAAAAATCATTCAAACAAATTAGAAACAATAGTTTTTTCATATAAGCGAACAACTATATGAAAAATCATGTACACAAAAAAAACAAGTCCTTACGCATCCGATATCCAAAATCTTATTCCCTTAGTGTTTGTATCACATACAAGACCATTTAATAAGGCTCTGATACCACTTGAAGGGAGTCAATTTTAATGAAAAAAATAGACATGGGTATTATAGAATCGTAGAGATCGCATCGTATGCAATCTTGATCAACTAGTCATACTAGTTGACGAGGCACATGGCTTGGGAACCTTTCCCAATCCATTCCATCAAGATCACAAACAATTATTAGGGCTATGACTTGTAGCATGAGCATGATCCTCATGTCTCTAAACAAAGAGACATCTTGTCTCATGTCCTATCTGTCGTAAACACCACTTGCAGGCATGTGGATGAGATGTGTGCTCCTTGCAATACTTGTTGATGATCCGAGACAAGAACCTCATGATTTCATCATACAAAATCCATACTCTTTCATGAAGCACCAAAGAAGATAGAGATCCGTGAGGAGTCAATCTTGCAGCACAACGGCAACACGACAACGACGGTGCTCTCCATAAAGCTTAGAGTGGATGGCCACTTGGGGTTGATATGGACAGCCTACAGACGTGTATCGAGAGGGAGAGGGAGAAAGAAAGGGAGATTTTGTTGCTCCAACTTGTATGTTGAATTATTGAGAAGAAGATCTAGGGTTCCCCTTCTCTTATACAAAATTGGATAGCTAGGTTTCACTCCAAATTCGAAATAAATGGCCTAGATTGTGTTGCAACAATTTGCAACAATTAATTATTTTAAAGAAATAAATAACATTGAATGCATTCTTCAATGAATTTAATTTCATATTAAATCAATAACTTGTGGAATAATAGGAAGGAGGAAAGCCTCCTTCACAAATAGGTTGGCCGGCCACCATGGAGACTTTCTCCATGTGGCTATCCACTCCTATTAGGAGTGGAGCCTTCTCCTCTTTTCTAATTGATGAGATCCTTATTCTCATCATATATTCAACATGTTGCAACGACTGTTTTGTTTAAATTTTCACCAAAATAATTCCAAATTATTTTATGATAATTCCAATCATGACATAGATAATTATGAATCATATTCATCCATCCAATATTACATGTAAATCACATTGTATAATATGAATCCAATTCAAATTTTATTGTACAATGTGAATCCAATTCAATTTAATTATATAATGTGAATCAAATTCACATTAACTTATAAATTTTCAATCACGTTAACAACTAAATCTCTCTTACGGTATTATGAATCATATTCATAATACTTATGATTATTGTGGATAGTTATATCCACATTAATCATATCCATGATAATTAATTCCAATTTAATTATCTCTCTATATGTGTCCAAATAATCTGAATCGCATTCACATTATTAAGATAATTAAATTGTATTTAATAATCAATTTTCCAATACTCGCGTATTGTCAATAATAGAATTATTCTTGAATTATTTCAAGAATGATGTGCCTTCTCCGCTGATACTTGGAGATAAGGATAACGCGACTGTATATTCCATGTATAGTGACTTGGATAGTGAGATCTAAACCATATCCAGATCTAAAAGACCTCTCAGAGATGTCAGATCAAGTCAGACAGGTTATCAAATCTTCTCATAGCATCTGAATCATATTCATACTCAATATCCAACATTTGGGCCAAGATTGGATAACCACTCTATTGAGTGAAGTCACTAAAATCCAAATTTGTTTCATCATTTCCTTAAAAAGGAAGTGTCATGGTTATAAAATCGTTTAAGACCACATCACCTTCGAGTATTCCTAATACCCGTACATCCTAAATAGTGGAAGATCTATAATAAGGATGAAGTTTTGATCTTATTTGAATTGTATCCTTCAGGGTTTTATCATTAAGTTTCTCATTCAAACATTGGAAATGGGTGTCGTTCATATGCTTTCCAAAAGCGTACATCATACCTACAAATCTCATCTTATTTTTAAAACAAGACAACCAACACTAGAATTGGATTTATCTCTATATCTCATGAGTGAGATCAAGTCTTTTGGTTCAATAGTGAACCTGTATGATCCCATTGATAAATCATATTACTCATATGATCTCATATGCACACTATATATCCAGTGTATAGAAATTGATTAGGTCATCAACCTAATGGTCTGCCTAATGTACATACTTAGACATATAGTAATACATATGTCTACGATCAAAGGATGTGTTCCTATACGTGACATCATATAACATAGGTCTTTGTTATCTCGATCTCATTAAGTCGTCACTTTGACCTAGCTCGTCTGATACCTCTGAATCTCAATTCCTATGCAGAGGTCCTGCATTAAAAGGTCGGTCAGATGTCAGTCTTTAGAATAAGAATTTCCATCTCTTTCTCAAGCTAGAGATCCCTTCTTGGTAATCACTTAACAGTGTGGTTGAATCCTCAATCTAACTCTTTAGATATTCAACTATACACCATCAACTATGATCCAACCTTTGGATCAACAGTTGTATGATGTCAAGATGATCACGATACATAATCATAATAGTAATAAGAAACCTATTATGGAAATTAGTTATTCTTTATTTCAGATTAAGGAGAGAATCATGATAACTTCTATAGGATAATGGCTCGTTGCAGGCTCACATGTCCAACTCATTCTCATATAATCCTAATGGGCTTATATCTTAATAGAACAACCCTATATATAATGCAATACAATAAAAATGTAATCTAATACAATATATATATAGTAGGGATGTACTGAAAATTAGGCACTGTGAGAGAAGATGGTAGTAGACCCATTCATTGCAGGCGCTTATAGGTGACATGTCTGCTCATATATAGAGATGGCAGGTTCCTGGGTTTGAAATAAAAAAATTTAAACTAACCAAACACCATTTTTTAACTTTTTTATTTATCAATCTAAGTAAGGATCGTACTTTCAAGAAAACTGTGGTCGATGACTCACAACATAACTATTATCTCCCTACAAACTAAATCAAAAGAAAGCTGAAAGTGGTCTCAATTGAGGTTAGGATTATCATAAACAAAAAAAGAGCCTCCCTAAGAGTTGTGCTACGTAATCTTCGAGGATTGAAAATTGATGGTATGAAGGTGTCGTTGCTATCCCCAAAAATCCCGCGACAAACAAACAATTTTTTCCTTTTTTATTTTTGCTACTTATATACATGTATAGCGGATAGGATCGAACTCAGGGAGGCTACAATTCCCGAGGGTTATTCAATTATCCAAAAAAATCAATTAAAAGAAAAAACAGGAATCCTAAAGGCAAACTATCCTTAGTTTTTGTGGAATTTTTTTCTTTTTAATTTTTTCAATTTTTATTTTATTTCTATTTTTTATTTTCCGATTTGCAATTTTTTAGAAATTTTAATTTTTGCAATTTTTTATTTTTTTAATCAAGAACAATATGCACAAAACAAGGAATACGCACACCAACTCTTTTGTACTTTTCAATTATATCAAAATTACTCAGAAAAATACAGAGAAAATATTTTTGTGTTTTAAAGATTTAGAAATATTTTTGAGATTTTTTGTAGAATTTTCAGATGTTTTATATTTTTCTAAGAATCAAACAATGATAAAAATTAGAAAAAGTGCACAGCCTAGAGTAATTTGCAACTTCAAAATATTTTAAGTGCCAATTATTTTTATATAAAATAGGGACAATTATCTACAAACAGAGGTTGAATTCATGATTTTTGGATTTTTGTAGATTTTTTTATGATTTTATAAGATTTTTAGTATTTTTCATTTTTGTGGGTTTTATAAATAGTTAGTGCACAAAATTTGGAAGGGATTTAAAAGACAATGAAATACAATTACCCTATTTTTTAGAATTTTTAGAGTAATATTCAAATTTTTAAGAATTTTTGAAAGGGAAAAAAGACTCTGTTTTTTATTTTAAAATAATATTAAAAGTCAACAAAATGCTATGAAAAATTTATACAACATTTAGACACATAGCAGGAGCATGCACAATATTTTTGAGAATTTTTCTATAAAAATATTTATTCTATCAAGAAGATCATGCAAAGTTTATGACTGGAAGCACAGGGACGAGATTGCAATTATTGAATGTTATTGACTGAATATAAATAACATAAATAAAATGCAGGGGAAAGATTACAATTTACCCACGAAAAGCGTATGAGCACATGATTGTCTCTGGTAGGGGGTATTTTGCGATTTCTGAAATCTCTAGGGGCTCAGATGTAATTTGCCCAAATTAACTTGATTCTGGCAGGGATCCTCTTGCAATATATAGTACTTACAGGGGGAAACATGTAATTTTGCCAATATATTTTTTAATCCCCTAGGGCTTTCTTCATTCACAAGGCAGCAAGGGGCGCCGCCCGAGGGGGAAGATGGGGGACCGCCACCGATGCAGCGCGGCGCAGGCCGCGAGTCTAATCTAGAGGGCGACAGAGCTTGGGGCGGCGAGTCTCCGTGCGAACGGGCTGACGCGGCGTAGAAGGCGGGCTTTGGTTGTTGGACATGCGAGCCCACAGCGAGCCATTATGCAATAAATGTTATTGCGAATATCATTCCCTGATCTAAAATAAAGAATAACTAGTTTGCATAATAGGTCCCTTTGTACCAGTAGGGTTATGTACCATGGCCATCTTAATAATCATACAGTTGTCCATTCAATAATTTAATCATAGAGGCTAGTGTTTGGATGAATATCTAAGGAGTTAGATTGAGGACTCATCAAACACCATCAAATGATTATTAAAAGATGATCTCCAGCCTGAGTAGGAGATGGCAATCCATTCTCATTTGGCTGATATCTGACTGACCTCTTGATGCAGGTCCTCTGCACTGGAATAGAGATTCGGAGGTGTCAGATTAGTTAGGTCAAAGAGTTGACATAACGAGATCGAGATAACCAAAGTCCTACATCGTATGATGTCGCGTTATAGGCACACATCCTCTGACCAGAGACAGATGTGTTACTATATGTCTGAGTATGTACATTGGTAGACCAATAGGTTGATGACCTATCCAAGGTCTATACACTAGCGAGCTGGTGTGCATGTGAGGCCATATGAGTAATACGGTCTCTCAAAGGGAACATACAGGTTCACTTCTGAACCGGAAGATATGAGCTCACTCATGACGTATTGGGATCGAACAAATTCCATGCATGGTCGTCGTTCTTTAGAAGAATGACACGAATTTGAAGGTATGATATATGCTTTTGAAAAGCATATGATCAATAACAAATCCCAATGACCAAGATTGAGAAACTTGTTGATGAAACCCTGAAGATGACAGTGTAAAATTGATCTTTATCTTCGGGTTGATCACAGGTCTTCGAGTATGCAGGATGTACATGAATTAGGAATACCTGACGGTGATGTGATCAATAATCGATTGTATAACCATGACGCTTCCATTCCCATGGAGTGGTGAAACAGGTCTGGATTTTAGTGACTCCTCTCAGCAGAGAAGCAATCTGATCTTGGTCCAAGTGTTGGACATTGATCTGAATGAGATTCAGATGCAATGAGAAGATTTGATTTGCGGCCTTGATTAAATCAAGCATCTCTGGGAGCTCCCTGAGATCTGGATTTGAGATGTGATCTCAATATCCAAGTCACTGTACGTGGAACAATACAATCTCCATGTCCTTATCTCCAAGTATATGCGGAGAAAGGGCATTATTGTTGAAAGAGTTCAAGAATAACTCCAAAGGTTGAATTATATATGAGCATTGAGAAATGGATAATTAAATGTGATTTAATTATCATGAATAATGTGAATTTGATTCCCATTATCTGAATGCATGAGAATGAGTATCCAATGTAATTAAATGTGATTTAATTAATGTGGATAGGGATAATATGGATAACACTATCCAATATTTATGTATATTATAAATACGATTTATAATATATATTAGAGAGAGACTTGTGTGATTTATATTTGATTAGTTGTTAATGTGAATGGGATTCACATTGAATAATTAATTGAAAATATAATTACATTTAGTTTTGGGTTGTGAATGAGATTCACAATTTTTCAATGGCTTGATTGATATTTTACAAAAGATATATTGGAATTATTTTTTGAGAAAATTATTTTCGACAAGAGTTATAGGAGATATCATGAGATAATGACATCTCATGATATACTAGGAGATTGACCAAGTCCAATCTCACAATAGAGAGGACGGCTACATCTCTCCATGTGGAGAGGAGTAGCCGTCCTCCTTTATTTAGGAGTGGACCATGGTCTTCTCATTATGCAATATCTAGTCAAATGCGATTTAATTTGAGATTAATTATATTGATTTAATTTAAATTAAATCACTTGTTGTTGTGTTTTACCAACAACATCCTAGCCGTTGAAAGGAACACAAATCAATCTCATCCGTTGATTGTGTGTTGTCCATGCATTGGGATCCATGGACTCCCAAAACCCTATATAAGAAGAGGCATGCCTTGCTCTTCGACTTACACGCCGACTTGAAAAAAGTCTCTCTTCTCTCTCTCTCTCTCCCCCTCCCTCCCATTCTCTCGTGCCCTCTTCTTATTTTCTCTTGGGTGGTCGTCCACCCTACCTTAGAAGGAAGAAGGCCCTCATGGTCGCCTTGTGTTGCTTCGACGACTCTCGGTACTCCATCTTCTTTGGTGCTTCTCGCTCACGAAGAAGACATATGATCTTGTGTGATGAGATCAGGAGTTCCCTTGCATGGACAACTACTTGGATTGCGAGATCACCGCGACTCATCTCCCTGCTCGCAAGTGTCTCCTCCGAAGGTCGGACTTGAGACAAGAGGATTCTTCTCTTAGAAGCTCGATCGCAACCACGCTACAACAGGTATTCATATATCTACTATGAGGTTAGATGAAATGATTCATAAATGGTTTATGGATCATGTGGTTTCATCGTTTAAAATTTTTGAAATTCTGTTGCACCGAGCAACTAGTATGACTATTCGCTCTTGATTGTATACGATACGATCATCATGCTTCTGTGATGCGCATGAGGATCCTCCTGTATTCTTCAAGTGGTATCAGATCCAGGTTTATAGAGTTTTTGGATATGATCCATGAACCTACGAAAATTTGAGCTCGTTTGGGTTCGTGAAGATTTTAGCATTTCAATTTTCGCAGCCCTGTCTTGTGATAATTTTCCGGCCTATTTTAAAATGTTTAAACATAAATTTATCAGTGATAATGTTCCCCATTAAATAAGGAAAATGTGAAATTTGAGTTTGCGTAATTTGGATTCCTTTTGCTCAAGATATGATCATTTTTTGACCATATGTCCACTATTTCGGGGATGGCGATTAGAGACGTAATTAAGATGTTAATTACGGTTTGAAAATGCCTGGAAATGCATGTTTATCATATGGTTTCTATTTTAAATCAAGTTATCAATATCTGGAAATTGATTTTCTTAATTTGGATTTGAAATGAAAGAGATATGCTATTTTTAGTTAGTGAGGGTCACTGCTGGAAATTGCATGATTATCCAAAACCTTGTGATTGTTGTTAAGAAATTTATGAAATTAATAGTTAATTTCCAGGAATAATTGTGGATAATATTTGAGAAATATTAGAACAATAATTATTCTCTTAAATGGCATTGCCTCAACCAATGAATGATTAGATTAGATCTAGATCACCAATTGGTTGCTTTATACACTTTCAACAAATATGTTACTTGAATAGGATTTGGGAATTTGTCTAGCAAATTTCCTTATAACAAAATGGTTTTGATTATTACTATATGCTATAATTTCAGTTGAAAGACCAATGATCATCTCAAGTACAAAGTGATTGGCTCGACATTATTTTTTCCCGAGGCGGATATGGCGTCTAGTCGGGGAGCGTTGAGGTAGTAGGTTGCACCGTGTGTGGTCTCTCCCACTCCTGCCGGTATTGGCCATGACAGTGGGTAGGGAATGAATGATGCCTGAGAGATCATGATATATTTTTTAATTATTAAAATTCGAAATAGTACGTATTTGAGATAATATCATATTTCAAGTAACAATTAAAATGTTTGTTGGATATTAATTGGATCATTAATTTAATATGATTAGATTAATTGGAATCCAATTAAAATTTAAACACTCTATTATGAATAGAGTTGTTATTTCCCTTTGAAGAATTAATCATAATGAATATGATTCATAATGATTAATTTGAATTTGAATATGAGGTGGAGTATCACATAAGTGACATCCATGGTCTTTCGTCAAGGCGAAGGGTTTCCGTCGCCAGGGATTGTATGTAAGAGATGCCTGTTCGTGACAGCTCCTGCATACAAGCGCATCTGGATCGGGCTCTTTACTTCTCGAAAGAGTAAGGTTGTATGCATAGTGACCCCAATGTCTAGTCCTCGTATTATTGGGTCGTATTGGATTGTGCATTGTGAGTGCTAATCCTATTGACGGTTGGCTCAATTAACAACTGGTCAACATCACCTTAGGGGTTGTGGGCCCGGCTGTTAAATACCAAATTGAGAATTCAAGTTGGACTTGCAAGGCGGAATATGTTCCCGCTTCTTTTATCCGAGTTACAAGTTCCCATATTATTGGTTTGTAACAAAGGTAAAAAAGAGATCCCAGATCTTGCTAGAGATATAGCGGTAAGTATGTCTCTTACATTGAAAGTGACTAAGGGAACGAACTTTCAGTGTTCACAAGGAAAGACAACTTTGATATAACATTCCTAAATCAAAGTAAAATGTGTGTATATGTATATATATATTTATATATATTTATGCAAATTTCTTATTTCAGATAATCCTCATTAAACCCACTTAGTACTATACTCAGTAATAACCAGTAAAATATCATGGATTGGATCCATAATCAAGATATTGTTCTTGTAGTTGGACACATAATGTATGTGGTTGCAATGTGCAAGTTTCCTTATAATAATCAGGAATGAGAATTAAATAGATAATAGGACTAAAACCCTAGGGTTGTATGTCTCTATAGTCTTAATCCCTCATCGAATGTACTTTGGAAGTAACATGTCGATAATGATCGCAATTGTCAAATAATCTTTTTAAAATTCTAAGAAGATGTTCTGGCATATATATGTGCTCTTGACATTTAATCATGAATGACATGGTTCACTGCATTATGTAGAATGGTGGCTCTATGAGAGATGATGTATTCAAAATATTTGAATACCCACCTGAACCTAAGTCTTTAAGAGTTAAGATGCATGTAGATATGATGAGTGTAAACATTTTATTATCTATACTCTGGTCACTCATGAATCTTCATAATGTTCATATTGTATGAATAAATGAAGCATATATAAATGTCGAAATACTCCTATATTGAAATATTTTGAATTAAACATAAGACATCCTTTGTCTTAAGCAATGGTTGTTTAGAGATGAAAGGAACGCAGTGGAAGCATGGGTCGGACCTAGGTTAGAAGGAAAGTCAAAGAGTTGGCAGTACTTCTATGGTTTCCACACACATATGACATCCAAATACTTTGGTGAATGCCAATACTTCAATGAGTCGATGTATTGATAGTATGACTATCAAGTCTATCTAGAATCCTTCGAATAGGACTCGGATAGTGCATCGAAATAATTTACATCTATATATAATCATTGAAATTGACTTTCTTATTTGATAAGATCAATGTCTAATAATGGTATCTCATTCTTCTAATAACACTTGCAATTGGTTGCATGTGTTTTAGAAGACTAGAAAATTTGATCTTAAGGCTTAATAGTCATCCAATTGGATATTGATGCAATTGTTGCAACAATCTCTATTTGATAGATAGACTTCATATTTTCAGTGGGAGAGCCCTTAGTCTTAGAGAATGTCTCTACTACATAGATATTAGAAAACATTCATAGTTTATTTCTAAATGTTGGAAATAAACATAAATTTTGGAAAAGACCTATCATAAAAAGTTGTGATGGATATATTTCAGATAGTATTTTGATATATGAAGGACTCTACTAAATTAGAAAATTAATGAATAGTTCATTATCATTTCTAAATACTGAAAATTAAACCTTATAAGATTAATAGGAGGATAAAGATCATTTGACAATGATCTGGCATCAGACCTATGACATTAGTCTGCTGATGAGATCAATAGACTAGTAAGTGATGAACATTAGAATGTCTAAAGTCTCAAATCTTACATACTTTTGAATATTGTATTCAAAGTAAAATTGTCCAATGTGCCCATCTCAGGGAATGGTGTAAGATGCCGAGGAATTCAAGATCCCATACATATTGATGTATGTGGATCATATGTATCATAATAAACATTGATGATATACGATATCATTTGATGAGTAATTGTGATATGAAATTTCTTCCCTTCACCTAAGAAAGCTTTGAAATGTCCAAAGATTTCACATTTTTTTGTTTAGAACCAAAGTTTGAAGGAAGATGAAATGAATTTGATCTAACCTAGGTAGCTTGTACCTATTAGATGAATTCAAAGGAATACCTTATGGAGATATGAATCCTCCTAATGCACCTAAACTCAATAGAGTTATAGGGAGATACAATTTATCATGTGTGACATGATTTGATCAATGATTAATCTTAGCATAATTATCTCTTAGTTTCCTGGTATATATACGTGGTAGAAACTACATTATATATCCTTGTAAGGTTCCATGCTAGTAAGATGGAATCTAGCACTAAAGAGTGCGACTTCATCAGGAAAATAAAGGATGGTATTGGATACCTACTTTATTACCTTAATATTATTAAAAGAGCTCATCCTAAGGATATGATTCTTAGAGGATGACTCTCTTGAGAATCAAGATGAAAATGAAGAAAAGGAACTCATTGAATCTTAAAAAGATAATGAAGCTCCTAAAAACGGAAACTAAAAGGATAATTAAAGGTGAATCACTAATACCTCTTCAAATGAGTTTTAGGATGGATTCCATGTGTCAGTTAAATCCGACATGATCTAACTTCATATGATGAAGCTTCTGAAGATCATGACATGGAAAGATGGATGTAAGCAACAAAGTCTAAAGTAGACTTCATATACAAATGTTGTATATGGACCCTCGAGGATCCACCTATATGGGTAAGACCCATTAAGGTGTAAACGGATCTTCAGGAGAAAGAGGGAACCTGATGAGAAGGTAGAGACCTTCAAAGCACGGCTCGTAGCCATGAGCTATACACTGAATATAAGACATCGCTTGCAATGAGACTTGCTCTTCAGTAACCATGCTTAAAGTCATCAGATTATTTCTAACTATAGCTATAGAACTTGACTTCGACATCTTCAAGATGGAAGTCAAGATTGCATTCCTCCATGAATATCTCTCCGAGGATATTCACATGAAGTAGCCCCAGGGCTTCATAGTTGAGGAAAGCAAGCTGTGCAAGCTGAATAACTCCATCTGTGGACTCTAATAAGCTTATTGTAGTTGAAACTTCATATTTGATAAAATAATAAATGTTATGATTTCAGATAGAATCTTGATGAACCATGTGAAGCTTAGTGGGAGTGCCATTCTGTTCACTGTACTAAATGTAGATGATATCCTAGTCATTTGGAATGATATAAGGATAATAATAAGGGTTTTATAGACTGGTTGTTCCGTACCTTGAGATATGATCTCAAGCATACCTCTTCGATCTTAGTTCTGAAGATGTTCAGAAGCGAAGAGAAGAGGGTATTGGGACCGTCACATTAGTAGTACACCTTGGACATGTTCCATTTTCTGGAAAATTCCAAGAAAGGCTCCCTTCCCTTATGATATGGTATTGACCTATCTAAAGGGATAGCACCTCAAAGAGTTGAGCAAGTGAATGCTAGAACTACTTGCCCGTGTGCATTAGTTACGAGAAGCCGAGTGTATGCTAGATGTGTACAAAAGACAGATGTCTACCATATAGTGGGAGTAGTATATGTTACTAATCCTACTAAGGAGATAAAACACTTCATTGCAATAATAACAATATCTTCAAAGATGAAAAGATTTTTGAGATAGTGATCTCAAAAGTCTTATCTTCAAGAACTTAAAACTTTATGGATAGTGATCTAAGAGGTCTTAATTGTGGATACCTTAGGAGATAGAGATCTCCAGGAATAAGGGCATTCTGATAAGGATTATTGAAATAATGGTTATAATAATTGTTAAGCTATAGTGTCAAGGACACTATAACTGATGAGATTGAGTATTGGTTGCATGAGATGTAACATTCGTATTAGATGCGAGCACTGTTACTAGGGGATATGCAAGTGTCGTAAAAGGACTTGGCATAGTCTCTCGGGAACAGAGTGACTGATCAACATACCTAGCTATTTTTTTTCTAAATAGCCTATGATTGTCACATGAGTGTGGGTTCAAATGATTAGCCCATTAATGGCTCTTTGGGCTTGTAGGAGATTGTTGTACACGCGAGCCCATGGCGAGCCATTATGCAATAAATGTTATTGCGGATATCATTCCCTGATATGCAATGAAGAATAACTAATTTGCATAATATTTCCCTTTGTACAATTAGGGTTATGTACCATGGCCATCTTAATAATCATACAGTTGTTCATTCAATAATTGAATCATAGATGCTGGTGTTTGGATGAATATATAAGGAGTTAGATTAAGGACTCATCAAACACCGTCAGATGATTATTAAGAGATGATCTCCATCCTGATTAGGAGATGGCAATCCTTTCTCATTTTGTTGATATCTGACTGATCTCTTGATGCAAGTCCTCTGCATGGGAATAGAGATTCGGAGGTGTCAGATTAGTTAGGTCAAAGAGTTGACTTAACGAGATCGAGATAACCAAAGTCTTACATCGTATGCTATCGCGATATAGGCACACATCTTCTGACCGGAGACATATGTGTTACTATATGCCTGAGTATGTACATTTTGTAGACCAATAGATTGATGACCTAACTAAGGTCTATACACTAGCGAGTTGGTGTGCATATAACGACATATGAGTAATATGATCTCTCAAAGGGATCATACAGGTTCACTTCTGAACCGGAAGACATGATCTCACTCATGAGGTTTTGGGACCGAACAAATTCCAAGCATGGTCATCGTGCTTTAGAAGCATGACACGAATTTGAAGGTATGATATATGCTTTTGGAAAGCATATAATCAATACCAAATCCCAATGACCAAGATTTAGAAACTTGTTGATGAAACCCTGAAGATGACATTGTAAAATTGATCTTTATCTTCAGGTTGATAACAGGTCTTCCAGTATGCAGGATGTACATGTATTAGGAATACCTTGGGGTGTTGTAATCAATAATCGATTGTATAACCACGATGCTTCCATTCCGAGGGAGTGACAAAATAGGTCTGGATTTTAGTGACTCCTCTCAGCAGAGAAGCAATCTGATCTTGGTCCAAGTATTGGACATTGATCTTAATGAGATTCAGATGCAATGAGAAGATTAGATTTGCGGCCTTGACTAAATCAAGCATCTCTGGGAGGTCCGTGAGATCTGGATTTGAGATGTGATCTCAATATCCATGTCACTATACGTGGAACAATACAATCGCTCTGTCCTTATCTCCATGTATTTGCGGAGAAAGCGCATTATTCTTGAAAGAGTTCAAGAATAATTCCAAAGGTTGAATTATATCTGAGCATTGAGAAATGGATAATTAAATGTGATTTAATTATCATGAATAATGTGAATTCGATTCACATTATCTGAATGCATAAGAATGAGTATCCAATGTAATAAAATGTGATTTAATTAATGTGGATATGGATAATGTGGATAGCACTATCCAATTATTAATGTATATTATAAATACGATTTATAATATATATTAGACAGAGACTTGTGTGATTTATATTTGATTAATTATTAATGTGAATGGGATTCACATTGAATAATTATTTGAAAATATAATTATATTTAGTTTTGGGTTGTGAATGAGATCTCGTGTGACGAGATCAGGAGTTCCCTTGCTTGGACAACTACTTGGATTGCGAGATCACCCGCGACTCATCCCCGTGCTTGCAAGCGTCTCCTCCGAAGGTCGGACTCGGGACATGAGGCTTCTTTTCTTAGAAGCTCGATCGCAACCACGCTACAACAGGTATTCATATATCTACTATGTGGTTAGACGAAATGATTCATAAATGGTTTATGGATCATGTGGTTTCGTCGTTTAAAATTTTTAACATTCCGCTGCACCGAACAACTAGTATGACTAGTCGCTCTTTATCGTATATGATACGATCATCACGCTTCTGTGATGCGCTTGAGGATCCTCATGTATTCTTCATTGGCAACGGATGGAGGTGTCCGGAGGGGAGCGCGGAGTGCGTGCGGCAGAGTGCGACAGAGCTTTTGGCCACAGACCTGTTATTATTTTTTATTGTTTTTTATTTTTTTATTTTCTATTAACAACTGTTAATAAAAGAACAGTTTTTTTATTTTTTAAATTTGTATAAATACAAATAAAAAGAATCTTTTTTTTATTTTTTTCTTTGAAAAAAAGCTGTCACTAGAGAGAGAAAAAATTATTTTTTTTATTTTTTTAAAGTTCGAAATAGAGGACAGAAAATAAAAAATGTTTTTTATTTAATTTTATTTTTTTTTATTTTTTTCTTTAAGTGATCCTGCAAAACAAATATTAGAGAGAAGAAAACATATATTTCTTTTTTATATTTTAATTAAAATTTTTTTATCAACGATTAGGATGCAAACACGATGGTTCTATCCAAAAGTCAAATGGAGTATGTGAACGGGGATCTGGTGAAAACGAGGAATCGAATCCAGTTCTCCGACCACCGTGCGTGGACGGAGTTGATAGATCGTGGGAGATAGAAAAGAATGCGGAGAGATAACGAAAATGAGATGAAAAATTAAGTTGGTTGCGGATCAAGTCGTGATGGATTTAATGATCTAGATAAAAAAATGACAACGAAATAAAAATACGAGAGATAAAACAACGATTAATCTATGATAAAAATGAGAAGAAAATGACGGATCTCACTTTAGGAGCGGATAAATACCGTGATTGCCTCGACGAAGGCCGACTTGCTGTCACCGGATGGCTCGGAGGCTAGGCACCTTTCTCGACGAAAATTACACTCGAAGATTTGGCTCCTCTCACTAAAGATTAATCGAGCTGGAATGATGGAGAAGGAGCCATATAAACAGAAATGATAATGGAGATTAAGATTGAATTTTTGACTTTTTGGATAAAGATAAGAGAAAAAATTGAAATTTGATAGAGATAAAAAGATAAGTGTCAAAAAATATTTACAAAAAATTACTTTATTTTCTTCACTTTATTTATTGAAAAATGAAAATTTAATATTTCTATTTTTTGTGGAAGTTATTAAAGAAAATTAAATATATACATATGCTATATCCATATATGACAATATATACATGGGTAATTGAGCAAATTTGTTTTTTAATTGATTTTTTAATTTAAATAATTAGTAAAAAATATATAAAAATATATACAAATACAATATGTACAAAATACATGGGAAAATTGCACAAACTAGCCTAGAAAACCGACTTTTCAACCGTAACTCCAAAAATTTTGAAAATACAGTCATTTTAAGTATATTTAGTTTAGAATCCAATGGAAGTGAGGTTGGTTCAATTTGAGTTCATATGGAGCCGGAATTGGTCTTTCAATTAGTACTTAGTAGCTTTTTTCCCTGTTTGGCTGCTTTTATTGTGTACATGATTTAATTGTGCAATTATTTTTATTAGTTAGAAGATATTTTTATTTACAACTTTTGTTTTGAAAATTATTTGATTTGAGGTCAATTATTGTACAAATAAAAAAGTGTAGTATACAAATATACACAACACATAATTTTTTTAATTTTCTGAATGAAGACCCTATTTACCCCTACTTACTCATGGTCGATCAAGTCAAATCTTGACCTTCTGTCAGGGTTCGGGTCAGCCTGTATCTATTACATATATGTAGTCTTCCTTTATTTTTATTTTCTTTTCTTTATTTTTCCTTTCTTTCTTTATTTATTTATTTTTGGTTCAAATAGTAAGAAGTGTACAATATTTATAAACAAATGCATGTTAGTAAGAATGTGGAGTTAGTGTTATATACATGTTTTTTATAAGGGATTTTAAGCTAAAATAAATGAATAAAGATGACGAAACGCAAGTTCATCATCCCCCTATGATTTACCTTTGCTAGTCCCTTAGCAAACATTTATTTGAAAGAAAAGTGATGAAAGAGAAAAAGAAAGTGAAAATAAAGAAAGTGCGACAATATTGAGTATTAAACTTATCTTCGTAAAATTGTAGTTTGGAGCTCTGTCGGACCTTTGGATTATTAGTGTGTCGGAAACTTAATGAGAAATGTATTTAAAACCTAACAGCCTCTAAGTTCCACAGGACTCCTATTCAGGTCTCCTCAACAGTCAGGTTAAAACGAGTCTACATATACCAACTCTTATGACTATGAATCTTTACTTGTACGGTGTAAGTGAGATATAGCTCCCCATCTCAAAAGTAGCAAATAAATAGCATCCCTCAACAAGGTAACTCTAGTTCCCCGGTCATGCAACTCTTTCCTCGAGGAGCGGAGATACTCCCTTCTAAGTTCAAGTACAACCAGCTCAAGAAGAGGGGATGGAGAAAAGAATGGACGGTAACCAGTGTATCTACCTATCCTTAGATGCATGACCAGTGTATCCAAGTCATCCGCTGCAAGCTTACAAAAATTTTTCTTTGAAGCTCTTATTGTAATAATTTTTTTCCTTATATATACACTCTGGTAGGCATTTTACTTTTCAATCGAGCTTGTCCACTTTTGGAGATTCTGCATTTTTCCATACCTTTTTTTGAAAGCATATACAAGGTGCAGCATTGACATAAGGAGTTTTTCCTCTTGAGCTAGTAGATTATCCCTCTTTTGAAGCATTATTACAACCCCACAGCATCCTGTCTTTAGACCTCAACATCGTTAGACTAGGTTGAGACGCACTTCTTTCCCTAGAGGAAGACAAGAGGTTCCGCCTAGATGTACTACCCTCGTATGCTACTCTAAGCCAAAAGATTCTGGCTCGTACCTCATCCATGAAGAGCTACGTGTAGAGTGCTTGTCCAAGATAAGACACGGTCTGAATGAATCATGCATGTGTTGTTAAATGTTCTACTTAGACTAATCAAGATGACATGTGAACATAGTCTTATGGACTCAAAGAATTAAGTCACTAGGACCTGAAAAGTCTTAACTCCATTTCTTATAAGGTTCATCTGAAATTAAGTGGATTAAGGCCCAACTAAGCTCCATTCTTGAAATTTATTCCATACATAGTTTAAATGTCAATACTATCCTGAAAAATGCACATGCAAATGCAAGAAAATATGTACAATGTAATGAAAGCATTTTTTTGAAAAAAATGATGCACATGTGGAAAGGACATTTTTTAAATAATTACCTAATTTTGAACATTTTATGGGTTTTTTTGGAGAAAAATGCAGATGTAAAAGAAAGGTTTTTTTAATTATACAAGTTTTTATAGATTTTTTCTTTTACTATTTTTTCAAAAAGGAAAAAGGGTTAGTAAAATATATACAAGTATATACAAGTTTTTTTCTTTTTCTTTTTCTTTTTTTTGTTTTTTTGTGTTTTTTTGTGTTTTTTTTTTGTTTTTTTTACACATGTGGATTTAACAAAATTATATACATATCCCCCCCAAATAAACATATTTAAAAGTACGAGTTATGTCAAAAGTATATATACAATATATACAACACCCCCCTATACTTAGTTCGAACTATGTCCTGATAATGATGAGGCGAAAAAGGAAGACATAACTCGTGCTAAGTATTGAAAAATGAAAAGACTCCTATGCTACAATGACTCAAAGAAAAGATAAGAAGAGAAGTTGGTGACCCCCCCATACTTAGGATCAATTAATCCTAAGTATAGTAGACTATACAAAAGGGGAAAAACGATGAAGAGAATGTAAAGAGTCAAAAATAAAAAGACAATATGAACAACATCACCCCCCTATACTTAGGATAGAGTATCCCTAACTACAGGCAACAACAAGAGTGATGAACACGACAAATATGAACAACACAAATCATTCACTACCCCTATACTTAGGATAAAGCGCATCCTAAGTATAACATATATACACACACGGAAAATGGGTGAATGATAAAACGGGAGAAGAAAGAGTGATACGAAATACAAGAGGAGTGGATGATCATGTCAGACGCAGAAGATGGAATCAAAAGATCATCATATGATACCACACATATTGAATCAACAACGGACATGAATGTATCATGATCTAGATATGGCTTTAGCAACTGTCCGTTCACAACAAATGGTTGTGCGTCAGATGACAACCCATATATGACAATACTCCCATTGTCACGTACAGCTATCACGATGAACGGTCCTGACCACTTGCTTTTCAATTTTCCTGGAAACAACTTCAACTTAGCATCAAATAACCAAACTTTCTGATCAGGGGAGAAAGTCTTTCTTCGAATGTGTTTATCACACAAGCACTTGATTTTCTCCTTATACATAAGTGAGTTATCATACGCAAAGTCTCAGTATTCCAGTAATTTGTTCAAATCCAACTTCCTGTTCTTTCCTGCCTTCTCATAATCTAAATTACATACACGGAGTGCCCATAATGATTTGTGAATTGATTCCACTGGCAGGTGGCAAGGCTTTCCATACACCAATCTGTAGGGAGACATACCCAAAGGAGACTTGTACGCCGTCCGATAAGCCCATAGAACTGAATCAAGCATCTGGGACCAGTTCTTCCAATCTGTACGTACAAGTTTTTGCAATATCGTCTTGATCTCCCTATTTGAAATTTATGCCAAGCCATTAGCCTGAGGGTGGTAAGGAGACGCAACTCTGTGCTCAATGGCGTACTCCTTCACAAGCTTCTTTACTTCTCTATTAATAAAATAGCTTCCCCCATCTAAAATAAGTATTTTGGGAATACCGAACCGCACAATAATAAGGTCCTTAAGAAAGGAACACACTGTAGGACTATCTGCAGCTCGGGTGGGGATAGCCTCCACCAATCGACTAATATAATCCACGGCGAGCAGGATGTACTGAAATCCCTGATTGACAAGAAATGGGCCCATGAAGTCTATGCCCCAAGCATCAAAAACATCAGACATCTATATATATATATATATATATTAGGTGCATGGTATCTTTGGAACCAACAGTTCCTCCCATTTTCTGACAATCAGTACAACCTCGAACATATTCTGTAGCATCATTAAACAATGTGGGCCACCATAGGCGACTCTGTAAAACCTTTGATGACGTACATTTCCCCGAATGATGCCCACCATATTCTAGTTTGTGACAGTGCTCAAGTACACTGCTATGTTCCTCCTGAGGAATGCACGTTCTCCAGATACAATCCACACCCTCACGAAATAGGTACGGATCCTCGCACTGGTAATAATGAATCTGTGACAGAATTATATATACCTTGTACTTCGGCCAATCTTGTGGAACATTCGTGGAAACAAAATAGTTCACAATATCAGCATACCATGGGAGTGAGTACACAAACAAAATGGCCTCGTATGGAAAGGTTTCGGAAATAGGAATTATGTTCTGCTCAGAGGTCTCTGTATCTGTGATACGGGAAAGGTGATCTGCCACAATGTTTTTCACTCCAGGTTTATCTCGAATCTCTAAATCAAATTTCTGCAGAAGAAGGATCCATCTGATAAGGCGTGGTTGACAGATTGTGGAATAGATGATGTTAAAATACATGGATTAACATACACTAAATTACGAATGTGTCGTTTCGTTGTAGGCGGGCAATCGGAATCGGTCAAGAAATAACCACAATTATTCAGTCAATTTTTTTAATTACATGGTTTTATGTTTATTTTACTTGGGCAAGTCCCAAGGTCGAACACAAAGAGGCAAAGGAATAACCTATAATTTTGTCTATCAAAGTTAATATACGATTTTTGAGGCGGTCTTTTTTTGTATTTTTAATGCAATTTTGGGATGCAAAATGCAAATTTGGCCTGTTTTAGGGACTAAAAAATACTTTGCAATCAAACAATGTCCAAAAGATGTGAAACATGACCAAGATGACAATTACGATGAAATGAATGCATTACAATTTTTTTTGGAATTTTTGGATGCAATATAAATTTTTTTACGAATTTTTGAATGCAAACACAGTGGATTTCAATAATTAATTATAACAAATACTAAACCTAATTATTTTTAAGGGCTAAAATTATCCAAGATCTATCACTATGTGATTGATCTCATGAAAATCCTAAACCTCAAAATTACAAGATTCAATACCTATTAATAATTAAATAATAAAATAAGCAAAATAATTTTTACAAGGCAAATCATGCATGCAAATACAATTTGTTTTGAGCACAATGTTAAACACAATTAATTCTACAAATCGTGATTTTGAGGTAATTTTTAGATCAATGGTTAATCAATTATGAATTTCAAAGCTCAAAATGGGTAAAGTATGCAATTTTCCACAAAACAATTAACTATTAATTAACCATTGATCACAAAAATATCAAACATATGCCAAGATGTAGAGAATTAGTTGTACAACAAAATTCCTATTTTTGATAAATAAAATAACGCAATGTAGCAGTTCGAAATAACGAGGGAATACAGGGGTATTTCTGCAATAATATAGAATAAAATAAGATAAAGGATTAATTTGAAATTACCAATAAGTCAGGGGGGAATACTGCAATTTGCCCTCAAGGTCATGTGTCAGGCATGTGACCTTGGGTGGCTGGGGGCATATATGCAGATATGCGGAACCCCGGGGGTATCTTTACAATTTTGCCATGCAGTCACGTGCCCAGCACGTGACCCGTGCGGATGGATGACCTCCCCCTGGCGCGCGTGCCTCGCACGTGCGTGGGGGTCTCAAGCCTCACACCCGGTTGATGAATTCTCATTTATCACTCTTTATTCTTTTATTTTTGCTATTAATCTTGGCAAAACATCATGTAGATAGCTGTAAATACAATAACTTACCAATAAGCATGCCTTTTGTAAATATCAATAATTAGCATGTATTTGTGCAAAAATAAAAGAATAAAGAATAAAGAAAAAGAAGGAAATATTTATAATAAATATTGAGTGACTTAAACCTAAGAGAGGGCCCAATATGGGCATGATCGCCAAATAAAATAAGTAGAGAGAGATAGGGCCACTACACCTTGAGAGTATTCCTTCTTATTTGTACATATTTTTCACAAAAATAAAATAAAAATGTGTTTCTATTATCTTGTATATATTTCTAAAAAGAAACAAAAATTAGAAAAATAAATTAAAAATAAAAATAAAATAGTTTCTCTCTCTCACCCTTGTACATATTACATGTAAATATGAATCATACATCTATTTATTTCACTTTTGTAAATATCCAATAAAAATAAAATAAAAATTATTTTATACTTTAAATTTTATGTTGTAAATAAATAAAATACAAAATTGGGTATTTATATAAAAATAAGAAAATAATAATAATAATAATTACCTAGGTATTTTATACCTGTATATAATATAATATAATGTATATACCATAATTTATTTTTCAAAAAAACAAATAAAAATCACTAAAAATAGTTTGAAAATAATAAACATTTTTCGTTTTGAAAATATTTTAAAATAAAATCATTTTCGATTTTTAATTTATTATCTAATTAATTTTGACTCTGAAATTTTCTAATTGGTCCAGGATGGATGTTGACCTCGGTCAACTCCCCCTCCCGGACCCTCTCTTCGCGGATCTAGCTCACATGCCCGATTTCTCCAAAATCTTTGGAGCGGATCTGACCACCTTTCGCCCTGATTCCACCGCCCGCCTCTTCCCCTTGGATCAGCCACCCTCGCAGATCCCTAGGGAGTGCTAGATCTTTCTTGGATTGCGTGCTCGACCCGATTCTTCTCCGCCACCTGGGAATGAGTATAAATCCTTCATTCCATTTCCCAGCTCCGTAGCTCACACTGCACACCCTCCTACTACCCTAGCCTTCTTCCCCTTAGTGACAGCAATCGGCAAGAGTCTTTGGTGGCCGGATGGAGGTGTTGCAGCTGACGCTCGAAGCACGTGGTCGGATCTCCGCCGAGTTCGAGCCTCCCCTTCTTCCACAGTGTGGTTGAGGCGATGACCAACTTCGAAGCCACCCCCTGGAGCTGAGGATCGATCATAGACCTTCAGGTAGCTTTCATTTTCTCCTTAGTTCCTATTATTTCGATCTTTCCACCCGCCACTCCGTCGGCTCAGACCAAACGGTTGGAGCTCCATCAGCCACCCATAGCCGCTTAGATAGGATCCCCTGATCACCGTCATCTTTCCCTCGCATCCTGATTATCCCGATCTTGGCTATCCGAGCCAAGATTAGGCTAGGTTCCATCCTTCGCATCGCTGGAACCTCCCTCTGCCTCCACCCGTCGCTTTCCTTTGTCTTTAATCAAATAACCTTGGCCGGAGCACACCTTTGAGCAAGTGCTTTACCCCGCAGGTCGAGTCGCACGTGGAGACCCCCCAGAGCGCATCAGCCCACCTTCGCTGGAGCCATTCCAGGTCATAGCCACCTTCACGGAGATCTGACCAGTGGATGCTCCATCTGACCTCGCCACCCGACGCTGAGGAGCGTCGCGAGTCGAGCCCCCCCTCCTGATCATTCATCGCAAGCCTAGAGTGTCGCAAGTTCTCCGACGAACTTCGCCAGGGACGAGTTCTTCCAAGACCTTCCTCAGCCGTTGGATCTCGCCTCTTCGCCAGTTCGCATCAGGGCCTTCCATCGCCCGTGTCTGACAGGCCGTTAGATCTGACATCTAACGGACCCGTACACCCCACGTTCATACCCTTTGTCAGACCGTTGGATGCGCCAGCTGTCAGCGTCAGGACCGCACATCGCCAGCCACTCAGGACGCACCATCTGTCCCCTCACGTGCCCCGCATGCCCTGCCTGGGTAACTTGCTCTTATGCCCCTGCATTTCTTTTATGTTTTTATTTAGTCTGTAAAATAAAAAGTATAACGTCGACTATTTGCACTTTGGCCCCTGCTATTTTTATTATTTGTATTTTGGTCCTTCCTGTATGGTTGCACGTGCATCGTCACATGTATCTTTGGAACATTTGCATGTATGCCCTCGGGTTTAGTGAATGTTATGTTTTGAAGTTTTAGTTTCAATATTTGCACTTATACCCCTGTGCATGCTGAGCTTTGACATGTGCTGAATATTATGGAAAAATTGTAGTAGGCTCCCTAGGTTTTTGATGCGTGTTATCATTTAGTCCCTAGTGCATATTTGATTAGTTGAAATAAATAGCAAATTTAGTCCAAACTTCATGAAATTTGGACATGTGGCTCCTGCCAAAGTGTAAAAGTTTCTGTGATTTTTTTTGCTCTTTTTATTTTCATGTATTATTTTTCAAAAATTCAAAAACCTTAAAAATTGCTTCTCTCTAATTTGAAAAATCAACTAAAAATATTAAAAACCCTCCAAAAAATCTAAAAAAATATTATTTGCCTATTTTATTGTGTTTTTACTTCTATCAAAATTTTATTGCATTTGGATTTATAAAATCCTTAAAAATTAAAAAACCCTAAAAAACTTAGAAAAATCATTAAAAATTCAGAAAAAAATCAAAAAATGCAATTTCTTTTTCTATAGTTGGGATTATATATTTAGTTTCTCACAAAATTGTTGCTGGAATTTTATAGCTATTTAGGTATTTTTAAATAGCCTTTGCATTCTGGATGCACATCATCTTTGATTTTTAGCCTTGTTTCATTTTTAGAAATTTACCTAAAAATCAGAAAATCCAAGAAAAATGGTAAAAACACTTGAATATTCACAAAAAACTAAAAATATTTTTATTTAAATTTTCTGACCATTTTTTCTCCTTGAAATAATTGCTTGATTAGGCCTTTTTAACTTCTTTTTTTCATTTTTCTTAATATAAATTTACAAAAAAATTTGAAAAATCAAAAATCCACCAAAAATAGTTTGTTTCTTTTATTTTTGAACCACGACTACTTCGTAGGTTTTTCCAAATCGTGCTCCTTGTGTTCGACCATGGTAGCAATACCAAGTAAAATAAAATAGCGAGACCGCTATTTGCCAGATTTGTTGATTTATTTTGATTGGTGGTCTTGATTTTCTTGATTGAGTCCGGTCCAAGGGGTTGAGGTCGAAACGACCATTGATACCTTCTTGCCTTAGTCGCTCGGATTTCGACTCATCATAATGGTGTCGTTGCCGGGAGCACTTCTTATTAGTCGTCTTTCTTTTTCGGCTTTTCTTTCTTTTTCGGTTTTTCTTTTCCTTTCTTTTATTTTCTTTTATTTTTATTTTTGTTTTTATTTCTTTTTATTGTATTTTATATTCTTTTGTTTTTATTTTTTCATTTATTTTTTATTTTTTCATTATCATAATAATTTTGGTCTGACACATTTCTGGTTTCATTTTTCTTGCGAGGGCCTAAGGATCGAAGCGGCTTTCTTCGAAAGGCCGAAGCAACCGCGAGATTTGGAGGCGGCTTCTTTCTATGTAGAGCCATAGGAGAGAGCGAGGGAGGAGAGCAGGAGCGTGGGGATTTTAGAGTAGAGTAGATTAGTTTTATTTCTGCAGACCTATATTGTTGTAATAATACAGGACCAGGACAACTCAAAGACTTGGTGATTTTTGGGGTTTGTTTTGCTGAGCACCGGTGTGCTCGAGGGACCCCACTGCGATTTTTGCCGATTTTAATTTTATCACTTTTATTTTATTTTGATTCCTGAGGATTTAGCCTTAGCTTAGGATTTATCTATCAGCCTTATGACGTAATTATTAGGGCTCAACCTTAATTACTTTGCATGTTCCTATAGATCGAATAATTGGACCCTAATTAATTCATTAATAAAAAAAGCTAACCTGATCACTTGAGGGGTCACGTGCCGCTAGAGGCTGTATACATCGTTGGCAGGATCTGTTGTGGCAGACACCGATTGGCATCAGAGATCGGACCCTGACCCCTCCTGTTGACCCGTTAGCTACTATGCTTCATGTGTAGAAATTTCTGCTTAAGGTCGATTTCCTTGTTGCATCATTTAGATTAGTTTTACTACTGTCATTTAAATTTAAGGGTGGATCATTTTGCATGTAGTGTGCCGGAGGCAAGGTACGCATTTCTTACTCAACATGCATCATCGTGTTTAGTCGCGCATCGGCTTTTTCGCCTTCTCCCCATGTTTTCTAGGATTTAATAATAATCAGGAGAACCGAAAAATTTGTTAGGCCTTTTTTTATTTTGAAAAATATCTAAAAAAACAAAAAACTATAAAATTGGGATCGTTTAAGCAAAATTGACCTAAAATTCACTTCAACGAAAAAATTTGTCTTGCGAGAGCAATCCCTTCATTGCATGGTTTGGATGAGCGAGAGAGTGACCCGCACCCTAGGCTAGAGCCGTATCCGACCCTTCTTCAGACTATAGATTTTGAGCTAGTTGTTATCCAGTGAGGATCGCTCCGGTCTCCGGTAAAACGGGTCGTGATATCCTTAATAGAGTGAGTCGATCGGGTATCCGGTAAACAGTCCGTGACATGTACTGGTTAAGAAAGATCTATCTTGGGATCAAGACAGTCTCCTGGGGGCGTTGGATTCCCAACAGGTCGCTTAATCGCTCTGATAGACTGTTTGATCACCTAATAAAATTGACAAGATAGAAGATCGAGCCTTTACGGTCATCAACTCTGTCTGCGTAGGTGAATTAGGGATTTTGCTTGATTGGGCCTGTTTGCTATTCAGATCTCATCCGCTTTACTCGCCAGATCATGATGATGGGTCGGAGGTCCCTTTGGCAGCCTCTGGCTGCACCGCTTTCGAGAACTCCGGCCTACTCATCTAGGTTGGTTCGTGAGAGCCGAGACCGACTCTCCAAACCCGAGTACGACATCACTGTTCACCCCCGACAACCCTTCTACCAGTCCTGAGGTGCCCGATCAGAGACAGTAGCAGCAGTTGATTTATCGGCACAAGAGTTTGGGTCTTTTGCATTTGCAGAGACCATGGCCAGCAGCTAGGACTGCACTAATGGCCCCAGAGAAGAGCAGATATATGTACTGGACCAGGGTGCGATCAACAACATGTTGTTAGCTTCCCTTGAGACGATGCAGAGACAGATCCGTGATAAGGGAGCTTTCATGGTAGACATGCATCGGGCGATGGAGCATATGCGAGCAGATCGAGAGCAACGCAAACCCAGTAGAGGAGATGGACCCGATGCCAGACAGCCTGAGGAGCCCATACAACCAGCAGCAGTAGCGCACCCGATGAGAGAGTTGCACAACCTGGTGCAACCATGACCCACAGATGGATTGTGTTGCCGGCCATTGTGGGAGACTTCAAGTTCCCGTCTCAGACCATTCAGCTCCTTCCTCTCTTTCACGAACTCACCACCAAGGAGCCACACCTTCATCTCCAGGAGTTTCAGATGATATGCAGCACTGTCCATGATCGCCTCGTGGATGTGGACACCATCAAGATGTGGCCTTCCCTTTCTCCCTCGTCGATAGAGCAGCCAACTGGCTGAAACACCTAAGGAGATTCGTCACTACTTGGGAACAACTCTGGAACGAGTATCTCAACAAGTATTATCCACTCGGTCGGACCAATGCAGCTAGGGCCCTGATCAACAATTTCTCCATGCTCCCCAATGAGCAGTTTCACGAGGCATGGGATCGCTTCAGGGAGCTCACAGACCAGTGCCTCCATCATGACATATCCAAGCCCAATCTCGTCCAGAGCTTTTTCTGCGGGCTTACATCGGAGCTGCAGGGGTTAGTGAACGCATCCTGTTGGGGCTCGTACTTCGCCAAGGATGAGGATCAGGTTTGGGCCATCTACGAGGAGATGGCTGAGAACTATACTATGATGTCCCAGACCCGACTCTACACTCAGGGGAAGCCCATGCCACAGTTCGTGTCCTATCAAAGGATAGCACGGGTCGATGTCGGTCCTTCTACATCATCAGCGGCAGCAGCACAGGCAGAGTCGACAGCCGCTGACATGGGGATCTTCAACGACAAGCTGAACCAGATCGAGTTGATAGAGAAGATGCAGTGCCAGGGCATGATGCAGAGTGATCAGATGGCACAGACGCTGAGTGACCTGAAGACCCAGATCATGTGTCTCCAGGAGGCACAGACGACTTCTCAGCCCTGTCTCAGATCACGGGCAGACACCGGCAGCAGCATCAGCTCGACCCAGCCATCCGCCCAGTACCGACAGGTTCACCATGTTCAGGCGGAGCCGTTCCAGCCGCAGCAGCAGCAGTATGTCCAATCACCACCATCTCAGGACAGCCAGATGGTGGTGTATCAGTCGGACCAGCCCCTGGCATTACTCCCCCACCCACTTATGAGCAGGAGCCGTTGATGTATGTCAACGGGATATGGTATGATCGACCTCAACCTGGGATCCGACGAGACCATCCCGGATTCCGTTGGTCGACCGAAGGTACCAGTTCCCAGCAGCAGCATCCAGTTCAGGGTGACGAGTACAGCCAGCAGCGAGAGCAGCACCAGTAGCCCCAGTTCCCACCACACCAGCAGTAGTAGCCACATTCCTAGTGTACCAGCAGCATGGTCCTTGTCCCTACCAGCAGGGACAGTCGTGGAGGCAGCCGCAGCAACCTCCACAGTATCATTCTCAACAGTATCCCTCTCACTCCCAGCAGCAGCAGCTTCACTTCCAGAGAGGCCACCCATAAGGTTCTCATGGCCCCGCCTACTAGAACCCGCCTTAGATGATTTAGCTCGCCTCATCTCCGACCAGCAGGCTACTTTCCGATGGGAGATGGATGAGTTATGTTAGGAGATCAGAGAGACCATC
This sequence comes from Ottelia alismoides, assembly GCA_037367405.1. Lineage (NCBI taxonomy): Eukaryota > Viridiplantae > Streptophyta > Magnoliopsida > Alismatales > Hydrocharitaceae > Ottelia > Ottelia alismoides. The sequence goes on along the minus strand of JAZKJV010009896.1, from coordinate 125,698 downwards.
AAAGGAAAGGCTGCTATCTCTGCTCAGATTGAGCCAAACCCGAACAACCTCAAGAGGAAGTCTGAGCAGGTAGAGTTTACAGAGGTTACCACTCCTAGTGATTCCCTTGGTGATATTTCTGCATACATGTTTGATGCTGACTTTGTCACACGTAGGAGCAGTAGGATGCTAGCCGGCGGTGCCTCATCTGAGCGATGACCCCATGCAGCTTCAGGAGCACCAGACGAGGAGGAGAGCGGTGCAGATGCCGCTCATGATGATGATGATGATGGTGGTGCTGACGCCACCAACGACGTTGACTAGATGATGGTACTAAGGCCATCGCTTCACCAGATGGAGGAGGTGGTTCTGATGCCATCAGAGTTGCTGAGCCAAAGCGCGGTACTGATGTCGCTATTCCAGATGCCGAGGGTGGTACTGAGGCCACCAGTTCTTCTCCTGTTGCATTTCCTTATTCATGTATCTCAGGACGATTCTGTGAATAAAGGAAAGGGTTTATCATTTACGAGTCCATCTGTGTTGATTGATGATTTATGTATGGATTCTACTTTGCCACAGCAGCATAGACCCGATCTTAGCCCTTCATCTGAGAAGGGCCTAGCCATCCCCTTTCCCCAATCACTCCTCTTGGCTAAAGGGACCAAAGAAAATCCAAAAAAAATCACACCAGCTAGAGTTCATCCAGCAGATGATGAACATATTTCACATACAACTGACTTTACAGGAGGCCTTGGAGCACATCCCTCTCTTCCAGAGGAACCTCACAGACAGGACTACCATTCGCAGGAAGAGGTGGAACCATCAGTCAGAGATCCATGTGCTCATTCGCACCACTTGCTTCGCCATCCAGAACCATCTGCCAGCCAAGAGGCCAGATGCAGGAGCTCCTTATGTCAGATGCCATATTCATCAGCAGAGGTTCGATGGGACTCTATTAGATAGTGATTCTTTCATCAACCTACTTCCGAAAGCCTTACTCGACTGGTTCGAGTATGGCCCTCTATGACAGAGCAGGACGGTTCTTTAGTTTGTTGATCGATTTGTCAAAAGGCCGAAGGAGTTGCTGAAGGACGTTATCGTCATGATTCAGGGCCTGAAATTCCCCGTGGACTTCCTTGTGTTGGACATGGATATCCCTGAGTCCGTGACCGATACCCCATCATTTTAGGATGCTCGTTCTTGGCCACAGCCAAGGCAGTGTCTGATCATGATATAGGGATGGTATACTTTCGCATCGAGTGTGAGAGTATACAAATAGAGACTATCGAGGAGACTAGAGCCAGAGATTCAGCATGCTCAGACCTGCCTACAGATTCAGAGCAGATGACAGAGGCAGAGCGAGACATCCACCAGGGCTGTGATTTTGTGATTACAGATGATGAGGCAGTTTGGTCCGACCCAGTTTCACGAGCCATCCTCTCACCTTCAGATCTCGTTGATGCGCAGATGCCAGTAGAGGAGATCTTGGAGAGCACATTCCGAGTACAGGATACAGTTGAGGCAACAGATCGTGTTCCCGATAGTGAGGCAGTTGATTTTTGTGATTCAAATTCAGATCCCTCAGAGTCAGAATTAGATTGGGCAGAGTTCGAAGATATGATTCCTTTTCTTATTCCCCCAAAGCCAGCAGCTAGGCCATATTGGACAGGATATGGTTGAATTAGGCCACAAAGAAGGATCACTTCTCGCTGCCTTTTATTGATCAGATTATAGAGAGGCTAGCTGGGAAGAGTCACTACTACTTTCTGGATGGGTACTCCGGATACAATCAGGTGGCCATTGTGCCCGAAGACCAGGACAAGACTACATTGACCTGTCACGTTGGGGCATATGCTTTCAGACTGATGCCCTTTGGTCTATGTAACGCCTCGGCAACATTCCAAAGGTGCATGTTTCCCATCTTTTCGGACATGGTGGATGAGTGCTTGGAGGTCTTCATGGATGACTTTTCGATCTATGGTGATGGGTTTGATGATTGTCTTGACTGCCTAGACTGCGTCCTTCAATGATACATTGAGGTCCATCTTGTGCTTTCTTGGGAGAAGAGTCACTTCATGGTGACTCAAGGGACAGTGCTTGGCCATATCATCTCCAACAAGGGCATGGAGGTTGATCCGACCAAGGTGGATATCATTAGGAAACTCATCCCACCGTCCAACTTGCAACAGTTACGGTCTTTTCTGGGGCACGTCGGTTTATACCGATGATTCATTCATGATTTCAGTAGGATTGTCCGGTCGTTGACTGATTTGCTGACGAAAGACACCGACTTCATTGTGGATGATAAGTGTCTAGCTTCATTTGAGACTCTCAAGAGTTTAGATGTTGAGGCTCCTATCCTCCAGCCGCCTTATTGGTCTCTCCCATTCGAGATCATGACGGATGCCTCCGATTTTGCCGTAGGGGCTGTGCTGGGACAGAGGAGGGATGGATTGTCATTTGCCATACACTACGCTAGCCGTACTTTGGATGCCGCTCAACGAAACTACACCATCACTGAGAAGGAGATGCTAGCCGTAGTGTTTGTCCTAGATAAGTTCAGATCATACATCACTGGATCTAAGGTGACCATTTTCACAGATCATACCGCCATCAGGTACCTCATGGAAAAGAAGGATGTCAAAGCTAGATTGATCAGATGGATCCTTCTACTCAAGGAGTTTGATACTGAGATTAAGGATAAGCCTGGAGTCAAGAATATGGTGGCGGATCATCTCTCTTGATTAGAGCATCTTGAGATTCTGAGCATATTGAGCCTTTTCAGAGATCTTCCCAGATGAGGAAATCCTTGCTATCGCCTCTCTCCCGTGGTACGCTGACATTGTGAACTATCTCGTTGCCCAAGAAAGTTCCACAAGGTTGGCCCAGGCAGTGACTTGAGACCTTCCTCGTGAAGTCCAAGTTCTACCATTGGGAGGATCCCGTCCTTTATCATGAAGGAGGGGATAGCGTCTGACGTCGATGCGTTCCTCAAGAGGAGCACCATAGTGTCCTCACTTACTTCCATAAGCTTGAGGCAGGAGAACATCACTCTGGGAGGAGAACAGCCAGAAAGTGCTCCAATCCAGCCTATGGTGGCCCACCTTCTTCAAAGATTCTGATGAATTCGTGAAGAGGTGTATTGAATGTCAGAGGATGGGCACTTGTGGACAGCGTGATATGATGCGATGCAGCCCATTCATTTCTGTGAGGTTTTTGACGCATGGGGCATCGATTTCATGGGTCCATTCCCTAAGTGTCGGGGATTTGAGTACATTCTGTTGGTCGTTGATTATGTGAGTCATTGGGTTGAGGCCATCCCTGCCCGAACCATAGATGCTACGACTGTATGCCGATTTTTGAGGAAGAATATCATTTCACGGTTTGGGGTGCCTAGAGTTTTGATATCTGACAGGAGGTCTCATTTCGTCAACGACAAGGTAAAGGCCCTTGCTAGCGAGTTCATCATTGACCATCGAGTAGCTACATCGTATCATCCTCAGACCAATGGTCTTGCTGAAGTGTCGAACAAAGAGATCAAGACTATTTTGCAGAAGGTCGTCCGCCTTGACCTAAAGGATTGGTCACAACTTTTGGACTCGGTAATGTGGGCATATAGGATGTCCTTCAACGCGCCTTTGGGTACATCTCCCTTTCGCCTCATTTATGGAAAACCCTGTCATTTACCTGTTGAGCTGAGACATAGGTCACTTTGGGCAGTCACAGATATACTTTTGTATCCAATGAGTGTAGGAGATCAGAGGAGGGCAGAGTTGGCAACCCTGGAGGAGCTTAGAGATGCAGCCTTTTCGAGCAGCCTACAGTATAAGGAGAGAGTGAAGGAGTGGCACGATTCTCATATCAGCCACAAGTAGTTTGAGACAGGACAGAGAGTATGGTTGTTTGATGCTAGGCTTCATTTATTTCCAGGGAAATTACAGAGCAAGTGGAAGGGACCATACATGGTCCGAAAGGTATACGACAACAGAAGCATCGACATATCTGAGTTGTCATCTAAGTCTACCTTTTGTGTTAACGGGCAGCGGCTCAAACCATATCTTGATCATGATCCGCTGGTCGTTGACATCACCCCTATTCATTTTGCGTGAGATGTGATCTCTTGACTCACATCTATTACATCTCACGCCTGATTATCATTGTTCTCCCACCTTGTATAGATCCAGATGTCCATATCACACTATTCTTCAGTCCAACACCCCATTTGCATCTTTGATTATGCTATACCTAGGGTGTACTTTACCCTAAGTATAGGGGGTGTGAGACTTTTGATTTTCTTTTGATTCTTTTCTATCCATGTTTTGTTGCCTATACTTAGGGATATTTTACCCTAAGTGTAGGGGAGGTAGACCCTGTACATTCTCGTACTCGGATTTCCCTTAGTCTACAACCTACTATACTTAGGATTACTTGATCCTAAGTATACGGGGAAACCCCCGAGATTCTTTTCCGTTCTATTCTTTCATTCGTCTTTGTACTATAGTTTATCCTTTTCACTTCCCTATACTAAGCATGAGTTATGTCTTCTTCATCACTCTTGATTCACTCTGAGGACATCGTTCGAGCTAAGTATAGGGGGTGTCGTATATATTTCATATATACTTTAGCCATAACTTATACTTTGTGTGAGTGTGTTAATAAATAAAATGGCTAAAACCCTTAAAAATCCATAAAAAATTAAAAAAAATCTTTTACATAAAATTCTTCATTGCACATACATAGCTATTTACAAAATTATTTTTATAAAAATATTTGTAAAAATGTTTTGTGTAAATAGTTTGTAAATATTTTCATATCAAAATTATGTATATAGTACAAAATTTTTGTAAAATGTTTGAAAAACAAAAAGTTTGTAAAAACCTTGTGTAAATGTGTGTAAATACTTTGCAAAACTTCTGCATTCATGCATACATCCATGTTTTCAAACATTTTCTAAAATTTTGCATGTTTTCAAAAATTTGTACAAATTGCATCTTTGTAAATACTTGTACAGTTTTTCTTGAATCATAGTTGACATTTAAACTAGCCTGGAATTAAAATTGAAAATGGAGCCTGGTTAAGATATTAATCCACCTAATTCTAAGAGGAACCTTATAGGGCTTAGGGTTGAGACTTTTTAGGTCCATGGTGACTTAGTTCTTTGAGTCCACTCGGCTATAATCATATGTCATCTTGATGAGCCTAAGTAGAACACTTAACAACACACGCATGACTCTTACATACAATGGCTTTACTTGGACCAGCACTTTACACCTAACTCTCTACGGATGAGGTGGTGAGGAGGTAGTCTTCCTTGACATGGGGTAGCATATGAGGGTAGTACTTCTAGGCGGAACCTCTCTTCTTCTTTTAGTGAAGGAAGTGCATCTCATCTTGGTCTGGTAGTAGTGAGGTCTAAAGACAGGAGTTGTGGGTTGCGATAAAGCTTCAAAAGAGGGAAAGTCTACTGGCTCAAGAGGAAAAACTCCATATGTATATATGTTGCACCATGTAGATATGTTGTACATGTGCACATAAAAAAAGTGCAAAAAGAAAAGAACTCCAAAAAAAGTGGTGGGTCTGATAGAAAATAAAATACCCACCGGAGTGTATATAGTCCAATAAAGTAAAGCTTTTGTTACCCATGCCCATCTCATGAAGCTTGTAGCAGGGAGACTTAGCTACAATGGTTAGGCTCCCAAGGATACATGGGTACACTGGCCATGGTCCATTCTCTTCTTCCTCCTCTTCTTGAGCCGGTTGAACTTGAATTTAGAAGGGAATACCCCGCTCCTCGAGGAAAGAGTTGCCAGACTAGGGTATTAGAGTTACCTTGTTGGTGAGGGTTATCACTTTGCCATTTCTAAGGTGGCGAGATACATATCACTTACACAGTACAAGAAAACATTCATGGTCATCAGAGTTTGTGTATGTAGACTTGTTCTGATCTGTATTGTTGAGGAGTCTTGACTACAGATTAGTGGAATTTAGAAGCTGATGAGTTTTAAACCTAAGTCCAAATAAGGTTCTGACAGATTAATTATCCAAAGATCTGACTAAGCTCCATACTTCAATTTAATGAAGACAAGTTTAATAATCAGCATTGATTTACCTTCTTTTTCTTTTCCTTTCTTTTTTGTTTCACTTCTTTTTCAAATAAGTGTTTGCTAAGGGACTAGCAAAAGTAAAGTATAGGGGGTGATGAATACTCATTCATCACTCTTTATTCTTTTATTTTAGCTATTAATCTTGGCAAAACATCATGTAGATAGCTGTAAAAACAATAAGTTACCAATAAGCATGCATATTGTAAATATCAATAATTAGCATGTATTTGTGCAAAAACAAAAGAATAAAGAAAAAGAAGGAAATATTTAGAATATATATTGAGTGACCTAATCCCAAGAGAGGGCCCAATATGGGCATGATCGGCCAATAAGATAAGTAGAGAGAGATAGGGCCACTACACCTTGAGAATATTCCTTCTTATTTGTACATATTTTTCACAAAAATAAAATAAAAACGGGTTTTTATTATATTGTATATATTTCTAAAAATAAAACAAAAATTAGAAAAATAATTTAAAAATAAAAACAAAATAATTTCTCTCTCACACCATGTACATAATACATGTATATATGAATCATACATCTATTTATTTCACTTTTGCAAATAGCCAATAAAAATAAAATAAAAAATATTTTATACTCTAAATTTTATGTTGTAAATAAATAAAATATAAAATTGGGGTATTTATATAAAAAAAAAAGAAAATAAAAATAATAATATAAAATACCTGGGCATTTTATACATGTATATAATATAATATAATGTATATACCATAAATTATTTTTCAAAAAAATAAATAAAAATCACTATAAAAATAGTTTGGAAAATAATGAACATTTTTTATTTTAAAAAAATTTTAAAATAAAATTGTTTTCGATTTTTTAATTTATTTTCTAAATAATTTTGACTGGAATTTTTTAATTGGTCCAGGAGGGATGTAGACCCCGGTCAACTCCCCTTCCTGGACCCTCTCTTCGCAAATCTGGCTCACATGGCTGATTTCTCCAAATTATCTGCAGCGGATCCGACCACCTTTCGCCCTGATTCCATCGCCCGCCTCTTCCCCTTGGATCAGCCTCCCTCACGGATCCCTAGGGAGTGGCGGATCTTTCTTGGATTGCGTGCTCCACCCAATTCTTCTCCGCCACCTAGGAACGAGTATAAATCCTTCATTCCATTTCCTAGCTCTGTATCTCACGTCGCACACCCTCCTACTACCCTAGCCTTCATCCCCTTGGTGAAAGTAATCGGCTGGAGCCTTTGGTGGCCGGATTGAGGTGTTGCAGCCGACACTCAAAGCACGTGGCCGGACCTTCGTCGCGTTTGAGCCTCTCCGCCTTCCGCAGCATGGTTGAGGCGACGACCAACCTCGAAGCCACCCCCTGGAGCTAAGGATCGATCTCAGACCTTCAGGTAGCTTTCATTTGCTCCTTAGTTCACGTTATTTCGATCTTTCCACCCACCGCTCCGCCGGCTCCGACCCGACGGTCGGACCTCCATCAGCCACCCTTAGCCGCTTAAATAGGATCCCCTGCTCACCGTCATCATTCCTCTGCATCCTGATCATCTCGATCTTGGATATCCGAGCAAAGATTAGGCTAGGTTCCATCCTTCGCATCGTCGGAACCTCCCTCCACCTCTGCCCGTCGCTTCCCTTTGTCGTTAATCAAATAACCTTGGCCGGAGCACGCCTCCGAGCAGGAGCTTTACCCCGCAGGTCAAGTCACGCGTGGAGACCCCCCAGGCACATCATCCCACCTTCGCCGGAGCCATTCCAGGTCACAGCCACCTTCACAGAGATCTGACCGGTGGATGCTCCATCTGACCTCGCCAACCGACGCAAAGGAGCGTCGCGAGTCGAGCCCCCCTCCTGATCATACATCGCATGCCCGGAGTGCCACTAGTTCTCCTGCGAACTTCGCCATGGAGGAGTTCTTCCAGGACCTTCCTCAACCGTTGGATCTCGCCTCTTCGCCAGTTCGCATCAGGGTCGTCCATCGCCCGTGTCTGACAGGCCGTTAGATCTGACATCTAACGGCCCTGTACGCCCTACGTTCGCCCCCTTTGTCAGACTGTTGGATGCGCCAGTTGTCAGCGTCAGGACCGCACATCGCCGGTTACTCAGGATGTGCCATCTGTCCCCTCCCACGCGCCGCACGCCCTGTTGGGTTAACTTGCTCCTATGCCCCTGCATTTCTTTTATGTTTTTATTTAGTCTATAAAATAAAACGTATATTGTGGACTATTTGTACTTTGGCCCCCTATTGTTTTTATTTTTTGTGTTTTTGTCCTTCCTGTATGGTTGCACGTGCATTGTCACGTGTATCTTTGGAACATTTGCATGTATACCCTTGGGTTTAGTGAATGTTATGTTTTGAAGTTTTAGTTTCAATATTTGCACTTATACCCCTGTGCGTGCTGAGTTTTGACATATGCAGAATATTATAGAAAAATTGTAGTAGGCTCCCTAGGTTTTTGACGTGTGTTATCATTTAGTCCCTAGAACTTATTTTCCCTGCGATTTAGTCCCTATGTGATGTGTATCTTTGATTGGTTGAAATAAATAGCAAATTTCGTCAAAACTTCATGAAATTTGGTCACGTGGCTCTTGCCACGGTGTAAAAATTTCTTTAAATTTTTGTGCTCTTTTTGTTTTCGTTTAGTATTTTTTAAAAATTCAAAAATCTTAAAAATTGCTTCTGTCTAATTTGAAAAATCAAGTAAAAATATTAAAACCCCTCTAAAAATCTAAAAAAATTTACGTTTGCATGTTTTAGTTTGTTTTTACTTCTGTCAAATTTTTGTTACATTTAAATTTATAAAATCCTTAAAAATTGAAAAACCTTAAAAACTTAGAAAAATCTCTAAAAAATCAGAAAAAATAAAAAAAATGCAATTTCTTTTTCTGTAGTCAGGATTTTATTTTTAATTACTCATAAAATTGTTGCTGAAAGTTTATAGGCTATTTAGGTATTTTTACATAGCCATTAGATTATGATTGCACAGCATCTTTGATTTTTAGCCTTGTTTCATTTTTAGAAAATTAACTAAAACTCAGAAAAATCCAAGAAAAATGGTATAAACATTTGAATATTCATAAAAACCAAAAATATTTTTATTTTAATTTTCTGACCTTTTTTTGCTCCTTGAAATAATTGTTTGATTAGGCATTTTTTACTTTTTTATACATTTTTCTTAATATAAAAATTATAAAAAATTTGATAAACCAAAAATCCACCAAAAATAGTTTATTTCTTTTATTTTTGAACCCCGCCTACTTCGTAGGTTTTTTCAAACCATGCTCCTTGTGTTCGACCCTGGTAGCTATACTAGGTAAAATAAAATAGCAAGACTGCTATTTGCCTGATTTGTTGATTTATTTCTATTGGTGGTCTTGATTTTCTTGATTGAGTCCGGCCCGAGGGGTTGAGGTCACAACGACCATTGATACCTTCTTGCCTTAGTCGCTTGTATTTCAACTCATCACTGGTGGTCGACGGTGGAGCGATGAGAGTGGCCGGAGCTGGGTAAGGTTTGGGATGAGGCACGGGCGATGCGAGGCGCAACGGGCCGGCGAAGAGTCTCTGGGCGAGGGTGGAGCTCCAGATGTCGATGAAGTTCTTACGGAGTAGCGGTGACGTTCTAGCAGCCGGTGGAGGAGCGCGTCGGGGGCACAAGGCAGTTATGTGAAGATAGCAGCGGCGACCTGTAGCAGCAGCGGTGAAGGCCTGTAGATCTAGCGATGACGTGGCAGAAGTCGAAGCGGAGGGTTGAAGCAAGAGGAAGATGACGTAGGTGTACGGGCTCGACGGCGATGCCGGAGTGAAGCAGAAGGCATAGGGGACCTGAAGCTGCATGAGATGCGGAGGTCGGGGCGGTGGTAGATTTATAGGAACGGAGGGTCGATCGTGGAAGGGGTTTGAATGAATCGATGGCAACATACAATTGGGATATGTGATGGGATTCGAGGAGATCTTGGGGAGGAGTTCACGGAGGACACGAGTGGCGATCAGTCGCAAGACCCCCAGGGTGGAGATTTTGCGGTGATAGGTGGCGGTGCTCAATTGGTAAAGTAGACTGAGGAAGGAGACGGTCCAAGGGTCGTCCGATCGGCCGAGATCGGACGGCCCTGGTCTTGCCACGTGGTGGCTAGTGGGGAGCCCAAGCGGAGCATGTGTGTGGCACGTGTGCGGGAACACGTGCTACACACGTGTGGTGGTTTTTATTTTTTATTTTTAAAAAATGAAATGTAAAAACCCAAAAATTGGGTGACACGTGGCGGCTCCAGGAGCTGCCACGTGTCAACTCCTCAAAATTCGAAAAATAAATAGAAAGATAAATGCATAAAAATAGTAAATTACTTCGGATCAAAACTTTTTCTTCACGAAAGTTGCTCGTCTCGATGAGATCTACAACTTTCATGAGAATCAAAACCAAAATCGATCATTTGCACAAAGTGATATTTTTGGGGTATCCCATGTATATAGAATACCGTGATTTTTAGGCTTTCTATTTTTTTTATCATTTTTAAACTATATAAAATTCCGAAAAAAATATGATAAAATCAAAGATAATTATTTACATATTAATCTATGTTTTTGGATTTTTATCGAGTAAGAAAAAGAATAAGTAAAATAAAATACAAAAAAACAAATTTTGTACATACAGTTAGTGAAGATTCGGACTCAATTAGTTTCTTTGATTTCAATCTTAGTTTGGATTTGGATTTTTAAGCATTTTAATAAAACTTTCATCAAAGAAGACAAATGAAAAAAAATAAAAAATAGGTTAAGTATGTACATAAAATAATAGGTCAAAAACCGTTAAAATACCAAATGTACAAAAGAGGCCCAAAACCCAACTTTCACATATGAGCTCCGATTCACATGAACTTGGTCTTGTTTTGAAGGTAATTGAATGTACATTATTTAAAAAGTGAGTAGGATCAAAACAAACGCCGGATGAGGAAGATATGAGGGTTTTAGTCCAGAAATCCTAGAACTATGGTTTGGGTTATTGGTCCACTTATTTGGGTTAGTGATTTTTTGTATATTTTATTTATTCTTGTTAGTGATATGTACAAAGTGGAGTGGTTTTGGGTCGATTGGAATTAGAAAGAATTAGTTAAAAATCGGGGAAGTTAGGCTATTTACAGGTCAATTTTGGCTAGGATTTTTGGCTTCTTATTTTGTACAAAAACAAGTGATAAAATGCAATTCTTATCAAAACATGCATGAATGCTAATTATGCAGAATAAATGAATAAATGCTAATGATTTTGAGGGATTAGAGCTTAATTAATTAGTTTTAGAGTGATGAAACTGAGATTCATCATCCCCCTATACTTAAACCATGCTCGTCCCTCAGCATCAAAAGAAATTCCATGAGAAGAAATGAGAATGGGTTCCAAACCAAGACCATGAGCTGATGGGGAAAATGGAACTAGACTCGACCTTTGGATTATTAGTTTGGAGGAACTTCTGTGAGACTTAGAATTTTAAAATCAACAACCTTCAAGTTCTACACATCATTGTCACAGTTTCAGCTCAGAAGTCATCTTAGATCGATCCTCATCCCAAAGCATACCCCATGAACAATTAACAACCGACTCATGTGTATGAAAAATTTTATCTCTTCCCATCCAGAATGTTGGACTACCATGCAAACCTCCTCTCCAGTTCTCGTCCTCGGGGAGTCAGGTATTTCCTTCTAAGGTCTGTCGCGCTGTGTTCACAATCGAAATGGTGGAGAAGATAGAAGAAGAAGAAAAGAACTGGAGGATGGCCAGTGTAGTCACATCTCCTTGTGAAGCTGGCTAGTGTAGTCGAGTCTCCACGAAGATCTGCAGGTTTTCTTGAAGCTTGGACCTTTTTGGTCAGAAATTTATTTGGTAGTGGCTTCTTTGTATTTGGATTCTTGGTAGTTCTGTTTGGATCTTGTTGTGTCCCAACGGATATAGAATATTTTTTTCCGTACATGTTTTGGGGTCATAGAAAAAATTGTGCCCAGTTGTCCATCCCTTTTCCGAAGCTTTATTTCAACTCGTACTCCGATCTTTAGATTTCCACGCTACCAGAAAAGAAACTCACACGGTCTTCCAACATCTCGTCTGAGTCGAGCTAAGTGCATAGTGCAAGAGTACAAATTAATTCCCTATTTAAGAGTCGTACCCAGAATGAAGAGATCAGGTTAGACACTAAGAGTCAAATGTTGCACATTGTCATGTGAAACTCGAAGAATTAAATCATAGACCTGAAGCTTCTAAAATCCTATTTCTCAGTGAAGTTCCTCTAAAAATTAGGTGGATTAAGGTCAAGTCCAGATTACTCTCAATTTCTGCTCCTAACTCGATTCAGAACCCAACGGCTTTTCACAAATGCAAATGAATGTGATGGTGGATGAAGTGCAGGTGTATGAAATGCAGACACTTTTTTTGCGATTTATATTTTGTTTGAAAAGATTTTTTTAATGCAATAAATGAATAAGAAGCCATTTTTTTCAAAAAATTTGGGTTAGACAAAGCCAGTGTTAGTAGCACAACTCTTTTTCATTTTCTTTTTATTTTTTTATTTTTTTTTCTCTTTTTTTTCAAGTTAGTTACCCATGCCGTAAATACATATAGACTTAGCGAAAAGTTGAGATATTGGTAAAATATATACACAGTATATATACTGATCCCCTATACTTAGCGAGTGTTGTGTCCTCAGAGCACAAGAAGCGTAAAGAAGACATAGCTCGGACTAAGCGTAATAGAATGAAAAAGAAAAGAAAAAGATAGATACATCGGTCTGCCCCCCTATACTTAGGCTGTGAAGAGTCTAAGTATTGAAGAAGAGCGAAAATGAAGCGATCGGGATATGTGAATGAGGAGAGTATATACAGACGGTTATCGGTTCCCCTTATACTTAGGCTCTGGGCAGCCTAAGTACAAAAGAAGGGTAGAAATGGAATGATCATGAGATGGGGAGAATGGTATGTACAGATGGCATCAGTCCCCCCCTATACTTAGGCCTTGGCCTAAGTAAAAGAAGGAGATGTACAAGGAGACCGATGTGGTTGGAGGGAGGGTGGGTAGCTGATGATTAAGGCGGTTTTCGGTCAATCTTTTTGTGAGCCTGTGGTGGGAGATCGTAATGATGAGAAGGAGATGAAGCATATGTTTCCCAACTATTATCAGTGCTATCCTCAGAAAAATCATGATGGATAGTAGATGAAGTGTATGAGTCAGATGAAAGATAACCATCATCGGAATTATCCTCAGAGGAATAGTATTTGAAAGTGGACACACTCCAAATATTCTTTTCCTTTTGTTTATTTAGTTGTTTTCTTAGAATTCGTTCCTTCTTGGGATCAAGCGATTTGTCCTCGGATGAATACTCCGAAGCACCGGTCTCAGACAGCTCATAAGAAATAATTCCAGTGTATTTAATGAGATAACGAGCATCGGCTTTGGATGAATAATAGTGAGGAACGGGAGTCATCCAACGGGAATCGAAGTTTGGATCCTTGTGAAGGTAAGATTTTAAGACTATCGAACAGACCTCGCTCATGTAGATTACCTTTTCTGGACCTGATGAGGAATCATTAGATGATTCCTCTTTTGGAAGGTGAAAGGTGACTTTCTTTTTTGATGAAGGAGTAGTCATTTTGTTTCGTGAAGTTGTTGGTCCACTGACGTGGCCTCGTCTACCCCGGTTAATTCAACCGAGTTATCAATCGATTTAGATTTATCGTTCGTTGCAGTCGGGTAATCGAGACTTCGTCAAAAATCACTCACATTTAATGTTCGATTAAACTCAAGCGATAAATTTATTTTACTTGGGCAAGCCAAAGGTCGAACTCAGGGAGGCAGCTTTTTCCTTAGGTAAATTTTAAGTCAGTTTCGATGTCAGATTTTTAGAAGAATATTTTTGGTCTTTTTATACATTTAAAGAAAACACAATGCAATTTCTAGCCAAATTTTAGGTTAAATCACAAAAGATAGTCAAATGAGGTCCAAAATTAATGAAACTTGTCCAGAAGATGATATGCGATGAGACTAAGCTACTGCAATTTTTTGGAATTTTTAGACTCTACTTGAATTTAAAAATGAATTTAATATGAATGTAGAGTAGTTTTTGTAAAATCAATTTTAATAAATACCAAGGACATTATTTTTAGATATAAAATTTATCCTAGATAGGTCTATGTAAGAGGAATCCAGGAAAATTACTGAACCTAAAAATCGATGTAAATTGGACCTATTAAAAATCAATTAGGCAAAATACTATTTGATTTATTGAGGCCTTGTGATGCGTGCAAATGCTACTATTTTTTTGGCATAGTATAGAGCAACTTAAATTAAGTCTAATGTGATTTTATGGTGATTTTTGGAGAAATATATAATTTAATATTTATTTTAAAGCATAGTGGGCAAAATATGTCAAATTCCACAAAAATAATATTATTAAATTCAATGCAGCTCACAAAAATATGTCACGTGTCACAAAAGATAAAGGACAAGTTAAACTACAACTGCAATTTTTGGAATTTGAAAATGATGAGAAATGGACACCTAAATATGCGTGCAAACATAGGGATCAAAATGCAAAATAGAAAATAAAAATTGCTTAAAATAAAACGTACATACAGGGACTAAAGTGCAAATACCTATAATGCTGGGGGTATGGATGCAAAATTCCCACTAGAACACGTGCTCCTCACGTGAAGCGCCTAGCAGGGACTGATTTGTAATTTTTGAAAGTTATAAGGGCCTCGGTGAAATTTACCCGACCATCACGTGCGGGACACATGATGAGCTAGGCTTGGAAGGCGTAGGAGGCTCGGACGGAGGCTCAGGATGCTCTAGAGGCTCGGACTTTGCTTCGGGTCTACTTCAGTTGCTCCGAGCCTAGGGTCGGGGAAGAGGCTCGGAGGGCGTACATGGTGCGTGCTGGATCGTCGGATCAGGAGAGATCCAACAGCTGTTGTTGAAGGAGACGTGGCATGCTAGTGGGAGTTGGATCAAGATGAATCCAATGGTATCTGGAGCTCGAAGCAGATGGCAATGTGGACTGACGTTGATCGTTGGATTGAGATTGATCCAACAGAGGCTGGAGCTGCTGACGAGGGCTACATGGCGACTGTCTGGATGTTGGATCCTCCTGATCCAATGGAGGCGGAGAGTAGGCGACGTGGCTTGATCGGGACCGTTAGATCAAAGTGATCCAACGACAACTGTATGTCTTCTTCTCCAGCCCGCCGCCTCCTGCGGCGAACATGATAGGGCTCCGGCGAGGTAGCTCTAGCTCCGTCGCCCTCCCTCATGCTCGACGAAGCTCGCAGGTGGCTCTGGTTCACTCTGATCGGTCGTGGAAGTCTCAGGAAGCCGCTGGGATGTCTGGAGGAAGTAGAGGCAATTTGGAGGCCGGAGATGTCGAAGCTCGAATGCAGCTCCGGCGAAGCCCCGTCCAGTTAAGAGGGAGCTCTTGCAGGGTTAGATCATGCCAAAACAAATGGTGCTCGTGATCGTGGTAATGCGTGCATGTGCGGTGAGGCCTGGGAGCGGGGCAAAAGGTGATCCGGTGACTTCCTCCGCCGTGAAGGCAGAGATTTTGTTGGAGGAGATGCGAGGTGTTTTATGGAGGAACGAAGGGATGGGCGAAGGCCAGAGCTTCAAGGCGAAGCTCAGTGGATAGTTGATGGAGGGTGAACTCGATCGGAGAAGGCGGAGAAATTGCGAGAAAACTCAAAGGAAAGAAGATAAAGATCGAAAGGATAATGGCGAAGCTACCTGGGGTAGGAGGCTCGCTGAAGCGGCTCTGATCGTCGCTCGAAGTTCAGTAGCGGGCCTGAGCTCAAGCAGATCGCTGGAGAAGCTGTAGCGCAGTGAAGAATCGTCACGAATCTTGCCGGAGGTGGAGACCTCTCATCACTCGCTTACACACTCAATTGCTGTCACCAATGAGAAGCTTAGAGCTCTAGGACACCTCTCGCTATGGCGGATGGGGTGGAAGTTGGCCGGAGGCTGGTTATTTATAAGAAGGAGGTGGAGTTCCAGGCGTTGGAGGCGTGGGGTGTTGACATGCGAGCCCACGGCGAGCCATTATGCAATAAATGTTATTGCATATATCATTCCTTGATCTGAAATGAAGAATAACTAATTTGCATAATAGGTCCCCTAGTATAATTAGGGTTATGTTACCATGGCCATCTTAATGATCATACAGCTGTTGATTCAATTATTAAATCATAGAGGATGGTGCTTGGATGAATATCTAATGAGTTAGATTGAGGACTCATCAAGCACCGTCAAATGATTGTTAAGAGATGATCTCCAGCCTGAGTAGGAGATGGCAATCCTTTCCCACATAGGCTGATATCTGATTGACCTCTTGATGCAGGTCATCTGCATAGGAATAGAGATTCGGAGGTGTCATATTAGTTAGGTCAAAGAGTTGACTTGATGAGATCGAGATAACCAAAGTCCAATATCATATGTTGTCACGATACAGGCATGCATCCTCTGACTGGAGACAAATGTGTTACTATATGTCTGAGTATGTACATTTGACTGACCAATAGGTTGATGACCTAACCAAGGTCTATACACCGGCGTGCTGGTGTGCATATAAGGGCATATGAGTAATACAATCTCTCAAAAGGATCCGCTTATGGCTCGTAGTTGCCTTGAACTCGCTCGCTTACCTGACCCTCCTCTTCCCCTCAACTGCTAACTATTGCACAGTCGTCTAGCTGCCATCCCGCAACTTCTAGTGAGATTGGCTTTGAATAATATTATTTCCTTCCGTCAGGAGTAGGCAAATGCTCCTTCTTCGCAGACCCATCAAAAGACCCCATGGACCCGATGCTGCGCACTGCGAAACTACGAACCTAAGCAACTGGGATGAATATCTTCCTTTCGGACTAGCTCTTTCTCAGCAAAGGTCAATTTCTCGACCTCACTTATCTTAGCCAGATTGCCAAAGCCAGCTCAACCTCTTGCGGGAAGAAGACCTAGTCTCATGCCTCACATCCACTCACTGCCAGGGAATTCCACTCTACCGAGCCTAGCTCTCTCTTTCCCTCAGAAAAGTCCAAGTTATGGGAAAGAGTATATTATTGCATTTCTCATTTGTGAATTTCTAATGATCGCCGTGTTCTGCATGTTGTATCTTCTACTATTCTATGTTTTTTTCGAAAGCGTGCTAATAGCTATGTTGTATGGAGACTGCATCGGCTCTTGCTTCCTGCAACGTCATTATAGCTTCTTAGACCATATATTTCAAGTCTATATTCTCTTCCTTAAGAACTAGACCGTCACCTTCCTGGATCCGAGACTAAGCAGGCAGGCCCCTCTCGCTTTGCTCGACCCTCACATACACGAAGAGATGAGACCTTCCCCTACCAAAAATGAAAGCTCTGAAATCTTTCTCTCCCTCCAGCTCACCCGCTTCACACCGCTCCGCTCTTTCACTCGCTGGCTTCTCCCTCTCAGCTCGCAGCGACAACTACTCGAATATAATCAGGCTCCTTGAGCGCGCACTTCTTCTCTTTGGGTTTGTGCGGACAATGCTTTTGCGGGTGAGAGAGCTAGCTTTCGGGATGAGAGAGGGCTTTTGGCTAGCGGGGTAGACTGCTGATCTTCGTCGAGTAGTCTTCACTGAAGTAGGTTTCAATCCACAAGCCTATAATCTTCAAGTCCAAGATCCTTCACTACTGACCGGGAGACATGAGCTCACTCATGAGATATTGGGAAGAATCAAATTCCGTGCGCACGGTCGTCACGCTTTGGAAGCTTGACTGAATTTATAGGTTTGATATATACTTTTGGAAAGTATATGATCATGACCTAGGTATGATATATGCTTTTGGAAAGTATATGATCGATACCAACTCCCAATGATCAAATAAGAAACTTACTGATAAAACCCTAAAGTAGGCTGTATAAGGTTGATATAATACTTCGGGTTTATTGTGGGTATTCTAGTATGCAGGATGTACAGGTGTTGGGAATACCTGAGGGTGATGTGATCATAAAAGATTGTATAACAGTGATGCTTCCATTCCTAGGGAGTGATGAAACGGGTCTGGATTTTAGTGACTTCTCTCAGTAGAGAAATAATCTGATCTGGTCCAAATGTTGGACATTGATCTGAATGAGATTCAGATGCAATGAGAAGATTAGATCTACGGTCTTGATTTAATCAAGCATCTATGGGAGGTCCGCAAGATCTGTATTTGAGATTTGATCTCAATGTCCAAGTCACTATATGTGGAACAATATAATCGCCCTGTCCTTATCTCCATGTATCTACAGAGAAAGCGCATTATCCTTGAAAGAGTTCATGGATAATTTCATTGTTGATATATGTATCTAAGCATCGAGAAAATTAATAATTAAATGTGATTTAATTATCATGGATAATATGAATTTGATTCATATTATAAGGAGAGATGTCTAAGATAATTAAATGTGATTTGATTATCAAAGATGTGAATAATGTGAATGTGATTCATGTTATTTGGGCACATGAGAAAAAGGAGATCCAAGATGATTAAATGTGATTTAATTATCATGGATATGAATAATATGGATAACACTATCCATATTAATCTTATAAATTATAAATGTGATTTATAATATATAAGAGAGAGCCACATTGTGTTTTATATTTGTTGATTAATTGTTAATGTGAATGTGATTCACATTGAATGATTAATTGAAAATATAATTATATTTAGTTTTGGGTTGATGATGAATCCACATTTCATCATCTTTATTCTGTCATTTTGGCACCAAAAACCCTAGCAAATGCCTGTAAATAGCATTAAAATCATCATCTTAGCATTCATGCATGTGCATCTAAATAGTGTATAAAATACTGTAATTAAGGTCAAAATTATAGAATAAATAAAAGAAAAGAAAAAGAATAAAATATTGTAAATATTTTATGACCTGAAACCCCGAGACCTAGGCATCTTGATGAATAGGTCGACAAGGAATAAAGTAGGGGGAGATAAGGGCCAAATGCCTATATTTATTAATTCATTCTTTATTCATTTTGGGACCTATTTTTGGTTCCACTTTTTGTGCATTAAATAAAGAAACTTTGTACATGAAAGTTGTAGATAATTTTATAAATAAAAATACAAAATTGATTTTACAGAAAAATAATGTACAGATAAAAAGTTATGGTCTGAATAAAAATCCAGAATCCCAACTTCCCAGACCCGTATTTCACAACTGACAACTCCAAATGCAGCAAATTCACCTTTAATTGTATATAGAATAAAATAATCTATTTAATTGCGGTGGTTTCGCATTTGGCAGAGCTACGGTTTGAAAGTTGAGTTTTGGACCCACCTTGTATAAGTGTACAGAATAAAATATTCAATATACTAATTATTCATTATTTTTATATTTTAATATTTTTATAATGTTGTAGATACTACTTATAATAATTATGTACATTAAAATTAGAATAAATATGCAAATAAAATACAAAATAAAAATCAACAAGTATAGATCATACAGGTATAATACCTATACTCGTACCTATATAACATACTCTTATAATTTACTAAATATACAAAACAGATCAGAAAAATAAGATAAAAATATATTTGTTTAGATAAAAGTATTTTATAATTTTAGAAAATACTAAATAAAAATAATAAAAATAAAATACACAGAATAAAAATAAAATACTAAAATATATAGGTATTATACCTATAAAGGGCTAAAAAGTGAACTTGTAAATATAGGCCTCATAGAAATAATTAAAAATCATAATAAAATACTACATAAAATAACGAATATTTTTTATTTTATAATTATTATTTAATTCAACTTATTTCTATTTTTAAATGAATTAACAAAATAATATTCAGGGATTTTTCCTGGTTGGTCCATGTGGACCAACCAGGTTTCAGCCCCAGTTGACTTCGGTCAACTGGTCGTCCTAGCCCTGCAGCCCTTGTCAGAGTCGCGTTTGACCCCTTTTCTCCATTTTTTCGAGGCTCCATCTTGCATCAACTCATGATAGGCTCTTCGTGACTTTTGATCCTCGATCCATGGGCATGCCCGCCGTTGCGTATCCTTGGTCGAAGGGCCACTGTAGCCACAGTTGGACCTCGTTCTTCCCCCACCGTCCGTCAACCCTTCAAAAGAGCACCCCGAACTTCAATTCAAACCTAATCCTTCTTCCTCCATTTTCTCCCTCAAACCCCTAGCCCATCGTGCTCCTGGTGACAGCAGGCATTGAATCGAGCCTGGGTTCGAGGTATTTGGTGTAGAATCGAAGCGATTCGACCCCTCGCCGGAGCTCCGCCGCGCCTCGCAGCCCGACGTCTCTGGTGAGCTTCTTCCCCTTTTCTTTTTGTTTTCTTGTAGCTTTAGCGTAGGTTAGCTTAGCCCAGCAGCAGTTTTCATTGTGTTCGCGTGAGTCGCCGTGTATCCTCGATCGAAGCCACGGCGGAGCTGAGCTCCGCCCCTCGTTTCCGGCCACTCCAGTCGTCTATCGCCGCCGAGACCACCTTCATTCTCTTCCCTTTCACTCAGTCATCACGCAGCACCCCTCCATTCACCTCGATCTCGCCAGATCGAGTAGACCGAGCTTCCCTCTCCGCCGCTCGCCGGAGCTCTTCGCCTGAACCACCTTTCGCCTCATTTGACCCATCGGAACCACCATTTTTGCTCGCATGGGTTTTGCGCATCTAAATTTGCAGGTCCGAGCCCAAGAGGAGGCTCCCTCGACCATCGATAGCTCCAGGAGCAGCCGCCCAGGTTCGCCTTCCCCGTCCGACCATTCCACGCCGCCTCCGCTTCACCGGAGGCCACCATCAGACGCGGAAGGGCCCCAGGATCCTTTTGCCCTTGATCCGGGGGCAGGAGCGGCCATGTGTCGGTCGCAATCGCCGATCGAAGCTCGCCGGGGAGGTGTTCTTCGTGAACCTCCCCTTGCCGTTGGATTAGAGGCCATCTCCAGACACCACGAACGTCGTCCGATCGTCCAGTATCCCTAGCTGTCCGATCATCCATTGAAGATCTGATATCAGCCATCCAGAATGAAGGGGTACGCACCGTCAGATGCGCGCCACGTGGATTAGTGAAACTCCATCGGCCGCACGATTAAGCCC
Organism: Ottelia alismoides; assembly: GCA_037367405.1. Lineage (NCBI taxonomy): Eukaryota > Viridiplantae > Streptophyta > Magnoliopsida > Alismatales > Hydrocharitaceae > Ottelia > Ottelia alismoides. Next base: position 104,534 of record JAZKJV010009896.1, on the reverse strand, counting down.
GTGGGTATTTTGCATCTTCAACCCACGACTTTTTGTATTTACTTTTTAGCCTAAAAACTTTCGTCTGAAGTTTAAAAAGTTTTGTAATATTTGCACTTAGACCCTCACATTTTCACTATTTGCACTTAGGTCCACGCCACGTCACCTCACGTGACTGAGGCGCGTGACTTTTGGGTATTTTGCATATCTGGTCCTGAACTTTTCGTTATTTGCAATTATATCCCTGTGCGTAGTTAATTAAATATGTTTTTGGAAAAATTGCATGTATGCCCAGCCGGTTTTCACTAATTACAATTATTCCCCTGTGAATGATATATCACGTGTTCTGCGCGTGCCTTTTTGGTGAAATTTGCATATGAGCCCCTGGATGTTCCTATAATTACATTTATACCCCTGCTAGGCTTAGGATTTTTGTGTGCTTAGCCTATTTATTTCATGCCTCATTTAATTGCCAAAAATTCTCAAAAAACTAGGTTTAAGCTCATGTTTGCTTCTACTTTTACACCATATTTTTAGTTTTGAATTTTATTGCTTTTTTATATTTATTAAGAATCAAAAACATGTTGTTTCATCACTGTCTAGCTTAGAAAATACCAAAAAAATAAAAGGTCTTAAAAAATTCCAAAAATATTCTCTATTGTGTGTTTTGACCTACTTTATTTTCAGTCCAAAAATCACTAAAATTTTCAAAAGAAAAACCTTAAAAATTCAAAAATACATAAAAACTTCAAAAAAATACATAAAAACCTTAAAAATCTCTATTGTGTGTTCCATATTTCATTGACTTTATTCGAAAATTAGTTTGGAAAATTTTTGTGACTGTTAGCTATTTTTAATTTCCATTTTATCCCCATCCAGCATTTTATTCATTGTTTTGCTTCATTTTATTATTTAAAAATACCAAAAACATTCTGAAAATTACCCAAAAATCACAAAAATAGTAGAAAAATATAAAAAGACCAAAAAAATTTTATTTCTGAATTTTTGACTCTTTTTGCATAGTTTTATAAATATTTTATCACCTCTTTTATTAAATAGTTCATATATTCCAATATTGAAAAAGAAAATAGAAAAATATAAAATATAAAATTATAAAAATCAGAAAATCAAAAAAACCAAAATACAAAATTAAAAATTAAATAAAAAAATATACAAAATAAAAATTAAAAAACCCACAAAAAATTTAGATTGGCTAAGTGGTGCATTAGACCTAGGTTTGGATTTTTATCTATGCTCTACACCCTTGCTTCCTGAGTTCGACCCCTACTTGCATGCCATTGTACATTTTAGTAGGGTATAATAAATTTTCATCCTTGTTATTCATTCCTTGATTGATTGTGTGGGTTAATTGTTGAAGAACGAAGAGGCTTGAGTAGTCGCATCAGCGACAGTGAGTCTGATTTGTCAGACAACTATTTAGCGGCTCTCGCTTTGTCGCTTTTCAAATGGCGCTGTTGCCGGGGAGCATCGGCTTGTAGAGTACATTTGGGTCTTTTATTTACTTAGCCATTTTTGATTACTTGTCTCGTGTGCATCATTTGTTTTGAACTGTCTGACATTTCTTTTGTTTTCTTGCGAGGGACCGCTGACCGAGGAGGATCGCCTAGGGGATCCTGTGCAGCCTTGGGAGGAGGAGCCGACTATTCTACCCTAGCCGACAGGAGAGAGCAGGAGAGCTAGAGAGAGAGGGATAGTTGCTTTTATTTTTGTGAGAGAGAGTTATTTGTCTAATTTGTAATAATATAGGACTTGGACACTTGAACACTTCGGGCCTAATTTCCGGGTGTTTGTTCACCCGGGGGCTCACCGTGGTTTTCTTCGTGATTTCCTACTGTCATTTTCCGGTTTTGTTTTCTTTTTCATTTCTTTTGTGGATTGAGCTCTTAGATCTAGGCATTGCTTGATCGCTTAGATTAGGTCCAAACACCTTAACAACAATTGCATGTACCTATAGATCGTGCTTGGACTTAGTTTAATTAAACAGCGAAGTCGCTCTTCTTTGATCCGCGCGCCGCGAGCTCTCCCTGTAAAGCGCTTTCTCCTAACTCAAGTGTGCTGAGCAGAGGAGGGGTGAGCCTAGACCGGACCTCAGGATTGGAGCTGAGTGATTAGCTTGTGGTTCTTCACGCTAGCAGTTGCCTATCTTAGGACGATTTCCGCCTTGCATACCAGCATATAGTTAGGTTTATAAATTTCTTCTTTACATCCCGCATGGAGAGAGCTGGGATTCGCTGTAAGTCTTCTTACTTTGCATCCATCATTTAGGCACAAAGGCGAGATTTCCATCTTGGTGCCGACTTGCATTGGCTTTTCTCGACTCTTTTCTCCCTCTGATTTTGGACAAAGTAGGATAAAGAAAATACAAAAACGTTAGACGCTTGTTTGAATCTACTTAAAAGAAGCGATAATACTAAAAAAAATTAAAAAAGGGACTGCTAAGAAAACTTTGACCTAAATAAAATTGGTAATTGGACTCATTGATTGGGGTAAGTAACACCCTCACTTGTTTTTAGGTTGCATGGGAAGGTGTCCTTCCAAGTGAGGTGAGCGCTTCGTAAGGATTAGAGCCAAAAACCCAACTTGTGGCTGCCTTGTGTATCGCCTGGATTTCCGAAGTATTGGCGCTACTATCGTACGTAGTCGAGTAGGGCTTGGTCGCCATTGGTGACTCACTATTGTGTGAGCATCGACCTCGTCCGAAGTATCGAGCATAGGCCACGCCTTCACGGGTATGTCTATCTCACCGGCTGCGTCCGAGTAGGATCTTGCACGCTCACGGGTGATTCCGTTGCGAGCGAGGTCCAAAGTATCGGTTTCGCCTATCGGCTTCCTCTCTCTTTTCTTTGGCTGAGTAGGGATCCAGGAAGGGTTACGAGGACCTTAAAAAGCGCAAGTTACAGGTTACACAGGAGGAGGACAAGTACGGGAATACTCTTTCGGCAGTACTCTCGCTCCTATAGGCGTAGCGCTCTAAGGACTCGTTGAAAGATAAATTCCTGAAATCAAGATAAAAATTACAATGATAAAAGCCGAACCTTCACGGCTTCATGTGTTGAGTTGGTGAACTCCCTTGTCTTGTGTTTGGCTGCTAGTTACATTTAGGTCAAAGATCAAAAATATCGTGCCTTTGCGCAAATTTTGTTCCCCCTCCAGTTGACCCTTGCTCATTGTGAGCCTTCTACTGTTTTGCACTCCTTTAATTCCTTGTTGACCTTTGTATCTTTCATCCACATCGATCTTCCTCTTGATCTTCGAGATGGCGACGAATGGGTGGTTTAGTCGAGGCTATGTCGGCACCCACATCAGTTCCATTCGCTCGCTCTCTCCAATAATTCAGGGCGATTCCCGAGAACCCGGTTCAAACCCTATGAACCGATCTCCAGACTCCTTGTCTTCTTCAATAAACCGGGATCACTCTCGTCCCGAATTCTGCCCGTTCTGGATGGCAATTGATTTTCACTCCTTATACATCGCCATCCTTAGCGAAATTCTGTGTTGACCTTGACACAGATAACATCTCTCTATCTGGTGCTGCAATTCAGATTGATCGGGGCATTCTACCATGTGCAGACTTAGAGCCCGAGCCAGCAAATCTGACAGAATCCGAGATGGCAGGTGGAAGAGGAAAAGGACCGCAAGCCCCACCTGAACCCGAAGTCGATCCAGGGGAAGGACAATACACCACGCAGGGCGAGGTTAACAGTCAGCTGCTGGCTTCCATCCAAGCCATTCAGCAGCAATTGACTAATCAGGCCCTGGCCCAGACAGCCTTCCAGGACATGCTGAACGATCTGAGGAGGAGGGCCGATGCGAGAGACGGTCGACGAGAGGATGATCCGAACTTCAATCCCAATTTCCATGAAGTCAGAGATGAGTTTTCAGTGGGACCCGAATATGAAGCAGCAGAAGAAGATCCACCGCAGCCCAAGCCCACACTCAAGGAGACATACAACCTAGGAGCGGGGCGCATCACTGAGTGGATTCAAGTTCCACGTATGCATGCTCACTTCGAGCTGAAGCCGCAATTTCTGTCATTGCTTCCCACTTTCCATGGGAACACCACTGAAGAACCGTACATTTTTCTCAAGAAGTTTGGCCGCATCTGTTCCACTGCTCACTACCCCGAAATCCCTCTGGATGTAGTCAAGATGACCGCGTTTCCCTTCAGCCTTCAAGACAAGGCCCTTTATTGGGTTGACCATCTTAGGAAGGTCGTCACCACCTGGGAGGAATTGAAATCTGCCTTTCTCCATAAATTCTATCCTCTCGGGAGATTAAATCAGATGCGCGCCCGGATCTCCAGTTGCTGCCAGCATCCCCACGAGACCATTCATGAAGCGTGGGAGAGATTCAAAGATCTTCAGGAGAAGTGCCCCCACCATGAAATACCAAAGACCAGTCTCGTACAACACTTCTTTGGGGGGCTATCATTTGAGAGCCAAAAGCTTGTAGATGCAGCTTGCGGTGGTTCGCATTTCAACAAGGACGAGGACGTTGTATGGAATGTCTTCGAAGAAATGGCTGAGGGAGAAGCAGCCCAATCCTCGTCCAGAATCTACATGAAGCCACCAACCGCCATCAGCAAGCCAGTTAACATGGCTTCTCACACCGAGGACAAGGATGAGAGCTCCAACCTAAGCATCATTGGGAGACACTTGTCCAAGGTGGACATCATCGAGAAGAGGTCACAGGACCTCGAAAAATTGGCAGTCATCGAGAAGAGGACCCAAGGTCTGGAAAAGCTCGATCAAATTTCCCAACAGCTGGAGCAACTCGTCCGCGCTTTGAATGCAAACATATGCAACGTTGTGTCTACTTCTGCCGAGCCAAATGCTGAGAAGAAGGAGCCCACAATGCAGCAACACCCTCAGCCGACTCCACAGCAGCCCCAGCTTGTCCAGCACGTGTACTACGTGCAGACCCCGGAGCAGCCACCGCAGCCCCAGACACAGATGGTTGTATATCAACCAGAGCCCCAGCCAGCATACTCCGAGCAGTTCTCTCCACCCCCGCCACTGATTCAGGAGATCAATGGCGTATGGAACAATGAAGCGCATCTGACCCGTCCTCAGGGACATTCTCAGGGTCAGAACTTGGGCAACAGGCCCTACCAGCAGCAGCAGCAGGGTGGGAGACCCTTCCAGTCCTACCAGTACCAGCCTCCATCCCAAGGAAACACCTGGAGGCAGAATTACCAGCATGGTCCTCAGCAGTCAGGTTATCGCGGACAGGGATATCACCAACAACCGGCTGCCCACTACAATCAGCAGAATGCACCATATTCCTTCAACCCTCCTTCTTATCAATTTTCACAAGGTTATCAGTCGCAATCTCAGCAGTCGTATCAGCATTCTAGACCCCAGCAGGGGGACTCCTCTGAGATTGTGCCGGTCAATCCGGCCCTGGCTTGTTTAGAGCAGCTAATAAAGAATATGGCTGAGATGAACCAGAAGATCGACGACCTGACGGCAGCCAAGACCGCCATACCCACCCAGGTCGAAGCCAACCCGAACAATTTCCGACGCAAGGATCAGGTAGCCGGCAGTGTCCAACCCGAATCAGGTGAATTAAATTATTTTTTATCTAATGTTGTTACTCTCAGGAGCGGTAGGACACTCCAGCCATCGGCGACGGCGAAGGGAAAGCATCTTGCATCTGACGGGGAATCGTCAGTCCATCCAACACCAGGGCCAGCCAGCATTTTGGGAGCAACACCAGCATGCAGAAAATCACAAAAAAATGAAGAAAACAGAAAAACACAAAAAGATAGCAGCAACCTCGGTGGAGATCCGCCCGCGTTGGAGCCGCCTGCACCTGCCTCACAGCCAGTTCCTGACAGGAGGAGCACCGCACCTGCAGCGAGTCCAACGCCAGCACCTGAAGCCGAGCCTGTCATTTTTCGTCCACAAATTGTAGATGAACCCATCCCTTTTTGTCATCTACCTGTAAACAACAATACGGACACTATTTTGACTGATATTGGTGAAGATTTTGTAAATATTCCTTTTCCTGAAGCAATGAAAAAACACAAAAAATGAGAAATTTAAAAAATGCTTTGTATGATCCTGCTATCATAGAAATCATTCATAATTTTGTGCTGAATATGCCATTGATGAAAGCTCTTGAGTACATGCCAGCCGTAAAGAAAGGATTGAAAGAGGCATGCACGACCAAGCGCAGGCCAAACCCCCACAATTCCAGAAGCAAGGGTGGCAAGTCCGAAAAGCACATTCTCACAATGGCCACAGTTAACGCCATCAGCAACCTCCCAGATAAAAAGCCAGATATGGGAGCACCTCTTGTACGTTGCCAGATGTTTGATCAGGAATTCGAGCGAACACTTCTCGACAGTGGGTCATCTGTCAATTTGATGCCAGCCTCACTACTCACGGAGTTCAAGTTAGGACCGCTCAAGCCTACAAAGATGATTCTAAAGTTTGCAGACAAGTCAGTCAAGCGGCCTAGGGGCCTGTTGGAGGACGTGATCGTCACGGTTCAGGGAAAGTCATTCCCGGCTGATTTTGTGGTCTTAGATATGTACGTCCCCGCTCCGTTGCTCCTTACCCCGATCATACTCGGAAGACCAATTCTGCGGACATCAAACGCAGTTGTGAATTATGGGACGGGAGAAATCACTTTCGGTGCTGGCAGTGAAATAATCAGAGTAGAGACCCTGTCTGAGGGAACACATGCCGAGCAGACATCTACATCATATGCAAGGGTGATTGAGTATGCCGACGACTGCGACTTTCTAGCAAAGATTCAAGACACCAACTTATTTCTGGATGACAATGAGATCCATGAACTCCTCTGCCCTGAGGAGGAAGTGGAGACCGCGGTCGAATTTCCCCTTATCAATCAGGATGAGGAACTCGCTGATGTGCTGCAAGAGACTGTCGTGGGAGTAATGTGCCTTCAGAACCAAGAGCTGAAGTCTGAAGAATCCTTGAATGAAGAAGAGATTATTAAGGAATTCTGTCAAGGTTTGAGAGAAGAAACAGATCAGAACATGGTGGACACCGAACAGTTGAATGAATCCCCACCTGCACTGATAGCTGAAGTCACCACTAAAGCAGCTCAGACTCCACCAGAGCTAAAACCTTTACCCTCCAACATGAAGTATGCCTTCCTTGCAGGAGAACCTAATATGCACCCGGTCATTATCAATGCCCATTTGACCGAAGACCAAGAATCTCGTCTGATGGAGGTTCTTGAACGCAACCACAAGGCGATAGGCTGGCGAACTTCTGATCTCCATGGGATCAATCCGTCACTTTGCTCACACCGCATCTTTCTGGAAGAAGATTGCAGGCCCTCTCGAGAACTGCAGAGAATATTAAATCCGAACCTGCGGAAGGTTGTTATGAAAGAGATCCAGAAATGGTGCGATGCGGGATTTATCTATCCCATCTCCGACAGCAAATGGGTGAGCCCGCTGCATGTTGTGCCCAAGAAATCAGGGATCACCATTGTGAAGAATGACAAAAGATAGGAAATTGCCACCAGAGTACCCACTTCTTGGCGAGTGTGCGTGGATTACAGAAGACTTAACCTCACCACCAAGAAGGACCACTTTCCTCTACCCTTCATCGACCAGATCTTGGAGAGATTGGCCGCGAAGGAATACTTCTGCTTCTTGGATGGATACTCTGGGTATAATCAAGTTGCTATTACTCCTAAAGATCAAGAGAAGACCACGTTCACATGTCCTTTTGGCACATATGCCTTCAGACGGATGCCGTTCGGGCTATGCAACGCCCCAGCCACATTTCAGAGGTGTATGCTTGCAGTTTTTGCCGATATGGTGGGCAACTTTCTCGAGGTTTTTATGGACGATTTTTCGGACTACGGAGATTCATTTGACAAATGCCTGGATTATTTAGATCGAGTCCTACGGAGTTGTTGTGAAGTCAATCTTGTGCTCTCGTGGGAAAAGAGCAACTTCATGGTGACCGAAGGAATTGTGCTGGGTCACGTTGTTTCTAAATGTGGCATGGAGGTTGACCCAGCCAAGGTGGATGTGATTTCCAAACTTGAGCCACCTACAAACATCAACCAAGTCCGGTCATTCTTGGGCCATGTCGATTTTTACCGACGTTTCATCAAAGATTTCAGTAAACTGGCCAGACCGTTGACTGAGTTGCTCGGCAAGGACAATGAATTCATTGTAGATGACCGTGTGCTCCTTGCCTTTAATCAATTGAAAGAGCTCATCACACAGGCCCCTGTCTTACAGCCACCGATTTGGACTCAGCCTTTCGATATCATGACCGACGCGCCAGATTATGCCATCGGGTCTGTACTGGGACAGAGGAAAGATAATGTACCATTTGCGATTCACTACACTAGCCGAACGCTCGATGAAGCCCAGAGAAATTACACTGTCACTGAAAAGGAGCTGCTAGCGGTAGACTTTGCTTTGGAAAAGTTCAGATCTTACCTCCTTGGGTCCAAAGTAATCATTTATACTGATTATTCGGCCATTCGGTATTTACAGCAGAAGAAGGACGCCAAACCACGTCTCATCCGGTGGATCCTTCTCCTCCAGGAGTTTGACTTGGAAATCCGAGATAAACCTGGGGTAAAGAATGTAGTGGCCGATCATCTATCAAGACTTCCTGTACCAGAGTCTCCTAAGCTGAACCTACAGCCTATCAAAGAGACCTATCCAGATGAGGCAATTCTGTCTGTCGCCTCACTTCCTTGGTACGCGGACATCGTGAACTATCTGGTGATCAAGAAAATCCCACAGGACTGGCCTAAGTTGAAAATAGACAGATTCTTGTCTAAAATCCATTTCAACCAGTGGGAAGACTCGTATTTGTTTTGTGAGGGAGCAGATTGCATCTGGAGAAGGTGTATTCCTCAGGAGGAAGTTCCAAGTGTCCTCGCTCTATGTCATGATCAAGATTCTGGAGGACACCATTCAGGAAAATGAACGGCAGCAAAAGTTCTTCAAAGTGGCCTCTGGTGGCCTTCCTTATTCAAAGATGCAGATGAGTATGTCAAACGCTGCACTGACTGCCAAAAGATGGGCGGAACCATAGGAATGAGAGACACAATGCCTCTGAAATACATTCAGATCTCAGACATCTTTGACGCATGGGGCATTGACTTCATGGGCCTGTTTGCCAACAGTCAGGGTTATGAATAAATTCTGCTTTATGTCGATTATGTCAGTCGATGGGTGGAGGCTATTCCCGACCGAGCCGCCGACAGTAGGACTGTCTGTCGATTCTTGAGACATCACATCATAGTACGGTTCGGGATTCCCAAGATTCTCATATCTGACGGGGGTAGCCATTTCATAAACAGAGAGGTGAAAAAGCTGACCAAAGAATTCTGCATCGAGCATCGTGTTGCTTCATCTTACCACCCGCAGTCCAATGGCTTAGCTGAATGTTCAAACAGGGAGATCAAGACAATTCTACAGAAACTTGTGCGTCCGGATCGCAAGAACTGATCTCAGTTGCTCGATTCCGTTCTTTGGGCTTACAGAACAGCGTACAAGTCACCCTTGGGAATGTCTCCCTACCGCCTTGTGTATGGCAAGCCATGTCATTTGCCCGTGAAACTTATTCACAAATCTTTATGGGCTATTAACATCTGTAATTTGGACTCCAAGCAAGCGGGAAAGAACAGAAAACTAGATCTGAATAGATTACTGGAATTCAGAGATTATGCATATGACAACAGCCTGATGTACAAGGAGAAGGTCAAAACATGGCATGACAAGCACATCCGCCACAAGTCCTTTGATCCAGGTCAGAAGGTATGGTTGTTTGATGCGAAATTAAAGATCTTTCCAGGCAAATTGAAGAGCAAATGGACCGGGCCGTTCATGGTTAGGCAGGTGCGTGACAACGGAAATGTATTGATATCCAATCTGTCAGCTGACGCACAGCCTTTTGTAGTCAATGGACAGCTTCTGAAGCCATACCTTGAACATGATACATTCATGGCCGTCGTAGACTCAATTCAAGTAATCTATGAGGATGAGCTGAATATCTCGAAAGAGGCAGAGGAAGGCGAAGCACATCAAAACATTTTTGAATGATTTCTCTTTTCTCCCTTTCTTCTTTTCTTCTTTTCAGTTTCTTTTATTCTCTTATACCGAATTGATACCATCCCTTTCATCACTGCTACACTTAGGACGTACTCTATCCTAAGTATAGGGGGGATGTGCATCCCGAGTTGTTCAAACCCAATTTCATCTCTTTTCTTTTTTTCTTCTTTTCTTCTTTTCCTTTTCTATTTTCTTTATCTATCAAAAAGGTGTCGCCCTTGTAGACAGTTTTCCATAATTAGGACGTACTTTGTCCTAAGGATAGGGGGGCGTGCACCCCGAGTTTTTTCATTCGTTTTGATCCTCTCCATTGTCTCCTTTTCTTGTCTATACTTAGGGATATCTTACCCTAAGTATAGGGGGAGACAATCTGAGTACGATCTGTTCATTCCCGCCCTTGACCCTCCCTGCTTTGTGTACAGCCTGCTATACTTAGGATTATTTGATCCTAAGTATAGGGGGGACGGTCGACTTCTCATTCGTTGATTCATTCATTAGTTCTTTATTCTTTAGACTTGCCTATACTTAGTACGAGTTATGTCTTCTCTTTTCTCTCCGATCTATGAGGACATAGCTCAAGCTAAGTATAGGGGGTCGTATATACTGCGTATATACTTTAGCCATAACTCGTACTTTCGTATTTTTCTAATAATATGGCTAATAATTCTTTAAAATTCATTAGAATTTTTGAATAAAAAGATGTTTTGTTCCTCAAATTCTTTTGTGTAATTACTGATTAATAAATCAGGTGAAAATGTTTTTTGCAAAATGTTTGAAAAATAGTTTGAAAATCTTTGTGAACATCTATTGAAAACTATTTTGAAAATATTTTGTTACATGTTTTCAACCTGTGTAAAAATGTGTGGTTTGTAAAATTTCTTTTCTTTGTGTGAAATAAAACGTTTGAAAAATGATTTGCAAATGGTTTGAAAAAATGGTTGCAAAAATATTTTGAAAAACCTATATATACTATTTTGAAAGCCTTTGCAAAATGATTTTCAAATGCATGTACATGTTTGCAAAAATGTTTGTAAAAACTACTTTGGACTATAGTTTTCAAAAATTGTGTGAAAAGCTTGTGTCAAATAAGTTTGAGAATACTAACATCACACCAAAACCCACTATATATATATGTGTATAAAACTGAACACTTACCCTTGTAAATTCTTAATATCCACTTCTTGTAGATATGAGAAGCACTCCCGTGTACATATTTTCAACCTAGTGTTCAGCCAAAAACTTTTTGTTTTCAAAATTCCCAAAAACATTTGCAAAACTAAAATCCAAAAACATTTGAAAAATCTTTTTGAAAAATACAAAAATGCATGCATCGTCGTTTCAAAAATCCATAAAAAGTTCAAAAATCTTTGAAAATTGCATCACAAAAATATTTTCTGCATAGCATTACATAGCATTCGCATTTTTCGGATTGAGTTTGATAGTTGAACGAGTCTAAGTAAAATCCGGAGATTGGAGCTTGATTGAACTTTAAATCTACCTAATATCAGGAACCTTATAGGAACTGGGTTTGAGGTACTTCAGGTCTAGTTGACTTAATACTTTGAGGATTACGGGACTTGGTTCAATGGATTCTTGACTGCCTAAGTAGAGTATTTCGGAGCACACGCACGACTCTTGTTGATAATGACCTAACTTGGACACCTGCACCTTTCACATGGCTCAACTCAGTTGGAGTGGTGAGGGGATTGGAATTGCCGGTACGAGACGCACACAAGTGGAAACATTTGTCCTCCTCTAGGGAGGGAATTGCACCCCAACCCGTCCAATGATTAGGAAGTCTAAAGACATGAGGCTGTGGGTTGCGATAAAGCTTCAAAAGAGGGATAGTCTACTGGCTCAAGAGGAAAAACTCCTTATGTAAATGCTGATGTATAGTATTTCAAAAAAAAATGTTCAGGCATGTACAAAAATAAAAAGCCTGCAAGTATGTACAAATGTTGTAAAGTCAATAAGCAAGCTTGAGTTCCAAAGTCATATCATGTGAGCCTGCAGCAGGATGACTTGACTACACTGGTCTTGCATCCCAGGATAGGTAGCTACACTGGCTACCGTCCATTCTTCTCTTCACCCCCTCCTCTTGAGTTGGTTGCCACTTGAACTTAGAAGGGAATACCCCGCTCCTCGAGGATGGAGTTATTGGATTGGGGAATCATTAGGTTGTCGTACTGGAGAAGTCAGTTTCTTTGTCATTCTAGTTGGGGTGAGCCACCATCACTTACACTGTACGAGTCAGATTCATAGTCGTAAGAGTTTGCGTATGACTTGAAGTATTTCTGACCTGGCTATTGAGGAGACTTGGACAGAGTTTTGGGATTCTCAAGGACTGTTGAATTTCAAATTCGGTTCTCATTAAGGTTCCGCCCGTACTAAAATTCCAAGGGTCCGACTTAAGCTCCAAACTTTGATTTTGTGAAGACAAGTTTGATAATCAAATAAAATCCATTTTTTCTTCTTTTTCTTTTCTTTCTTTTTCTTTTTGCACTTATTGCATAAGTGTTTGCTAGGGACTAGCAAAGGTAAAGTATAGGGGGATGATGAATCCACATTTCATCATCTTTATTCTATCATTTTGGCACCAAAAACCCTAGCAAATGCCTGTAAATAGCATTAAAATCATCATCTTAGCATTCATGCATGTGCATCTAAATAGTGTATAAAATACTGTAAATAAGGCCAAAATTATAGAATAAATAAAAGAAAAGAAAAAGAATAAAATATTGTAAATATTTTATATCCCGAAATCCCGAGACCTAGGCATCTTGATGAATAGGTCGACAAAGAATAAAGTAGGGGGAGATAAGGGCCAAATGCCTATATTTATTAATTCATTCTATATTCATTTTGGGACCTATTTTTGGTTCCACTTTTTGTGCATTAAATAAAGAAACTTTGTACATGAAAGTTGTAGATAATTTTATAAATAAAAATACAAAATTGATTTCACAGAAAAATAATGTACAAATAAAAAGTTATGGCCTGAATAAAAATCCAGAATCCCAACTTCCCAGACCCGTATCTCACAACTAACAACTCCAAATGCAGAAAATTCACCTTTAATTGTATATAGAATAAAATAATCTATTTAATGGAGGTGGTTTCGCATTTGGCGGAGCTATGGTTTGAAAGTTGAGTTTTGGACCCACCTTGTATAAGTGTACAGAATAAAATATTCAATTTATTAATTATTAATTATTTTTATATTTTTATATTTTTATAATGTTGTAGATACTACTTATAATAATTATGTACATTCAAATTAGAATAAAAATGCAAAGAAAATATAAAATAAAAATCAACAAGTATAGATCATACAGGTATAATACCTATACTCATACCTATATAACATACTCTTATAATTTACTAAATATACAAAACAGATCAGAAAAATAAGATAAAAATATATTTGTGTAGATAAAAGTATTTTATAATTTTATAAAATACTAAATAATAATAATAAAAATAAAATACACAGAATAAAAAAAAATACTAAAATATATAGGTATTATACCTATAAAGGACTAAAAAGTGAACTTGTAAATATAGGCCTCATAAAAATAATTAAAAATCATAATAAAATACTACATAAAATAACGAATACTTTTTATTTTATAATTATAATTTAATTCCGCTTATTTCTATTTTTAAATGAATTAACAAAATAATATTCAGGGATTTTTCCTGGTTGGTTCACGTGGACCAAACAGGTTTCAGCCCCAGTTGACTTCGGTCAACTGGTCGTCCTAGCCCTGCAGCCCTTGTCAGAGTCGTGTTTGACCCCTTTTCTCCATTTTTTCGAGGCTCCATCTTGCATCAACTCATGATAGGCTCTTCGTGACTTTTGATCCTCGATCCATGGGCATGCCCGCCCTTGCGTATCCTTGGTCGAAGGGCCACTGTAGCCACAGTTGGACCTCGTTCTTCCCCCACCGTCCGTCAACCCTTCAAAAGAGCACCCCGAACTTCAATTCAAGCCTAATCCTTCTTCCGCCATTTTCACCCTCAAACCCCTAGCCCATCGTGCTCCTGGTGACAGCAGGCATTGAATCGAGCATGGGTTCGAGGTATTTGGTGTAGAATCGAAGCGATTCGACCCCTCGCCGGAGCTCCGCCGCGCCTCGCAGCCCGACGTCTCTGGTGAGCTTCTTCCCCTTTTCTTTTTGTTTTCTTGTAGCTTTAGCGTAGGTTAGCTTAGCCCAGCAGCAGTTTTCATTGTGTTCGCGTGAGTCGTCGTGTATCCTCGGTCGAAGCCACGGCGGAGCTGAGCTCCACCCCTCGTTTCCGGCCACTCCAGCCGTCTATCGCCGCTGAGACCACCTCCATTCTCTTCCCCTTCGCTCAGTCATCACGCGGCACCCCTCCAATCACCTCGATCTCGCCCAGATCGAGTAGACTGAGCTTCCCTCTCCGCCGCTCGCTGGAGCTCTTCGCCCGAACCACCTTTCGCCTCATTTGACCCATCGGAACCACCATTTTTGCTCGCCTGGGTTTTGCGCATCTAAATTTGTAGGTCCGAGCCCAAGAGGAGGCTCCCTCGACCATCGATAGCTCCAGGAGCAGCCGCCCAGGTCGCCTTCCCCGTCCGACCATTCCACGCTGCCTCCGCTTCATCGGAGGCCACCATCAGACGCGGAAGGGCCCCAGGATCCTTTTGCCCTTGATCCGGGGGCCGGAGCGGCCGTGTGTCGGCCGCAATCGTCGATCGAAGCTCGCCGGGGAGGTGTTCTTTGTGAACCTCCCCCTGCCGTTGGATTAGAGGCCATCTCCAGATGCCACGAACGCCGTCTGATCGTCCAGTATCCCCAGCCATCCGATCGTCCATTGAAGATCTGATCTCAGCCATCCAGAACGAAGGGGTACGCACCGTAAGATGCGCGCCACGTGGATTAGTGAAACTCCATCGGCCGCACGATCGAGCCCGTGGGTATTTTGCATCTTCAACCCACGACTTTTTGTATTTACTTTTTAGTCTTAAAACTTCCGTCTGAAGTTTAAAAAGTTTTGTAATATTTGCACTTAGACCCTCACATTTTCACAATTTGCACTTAGGTCCACGCCACGTCACCTCACGTGACTGGGGCGCGTGAATTTTGGGTATTTTGCTTATCTGGTCCTGAACTTTTCGTTATTTGCAATTATATCCCTGCGCGTAGTCAATTAAATGTATTTTTGGGAAAATTGCATGTATGCCCAGCCGGTTTTCACTAATTACAATTATGCCCATGTGAATGATATATCACTGTTCTGTGAATGCCTTTTTGGTGAAATTTTCATATGAACCCCTGGATGTTCCTATAATTACATTTATACCCCTGTCAGGCTTAAGATTTTTGTGTGCTTAGCCTATTTATTTCATGCCTCATTTAATTGCCAAAAATTCTCAAAAAATAGGTTTAAGCTCCTGTTTGCTTCTACTTTTACGCCATATTTTTAGTTTTTAAATTTATTGCTTTTTTCTATTTATTAAGAATCAAAAACATGTTGTTTCAGTAATGTCTAGCTTAAAAATACCAAAAAATATTAAAAGGTCTTAAAAAATTCCAAAAATATTCTCTATTGTGTGTTTTGACCTACTTTATTTTCAGTCCAAAAATCACTAAAAATTTCAAAAGAAAAACCTTAAAAATTCAAAAATATATAAAAACTTCAAAAAAATATATAAAATCAAAGAAAACTCAGAAAAATAGAAACTCAGCTCCTATTTGTTCCATATTTCATTAACTTTATTTGAAAATTAGTTTGGAAAATTTTTGTGACTGTTAGCTATTTTTAATTTCCATTTTATCCCCAGCCAGCATTTTATTCACTATTTTGCTTCATTTTATTATTTAAAAATACCAAAAACATTCTGAAAATTACCCAAAAATCACAAAAACAGTAGAAAAATATAAAAAGACCAAAAAGATTTTATTTCTGAATTTTTGACTCTTTTTGCATAGTTTTATAAATATTTTATCACCTCTTTTATTAAATAGTTCATATATTCCAATATTAAAAAAGAAAATAGAAAAATATAAAATATAAAATTTTAAAAATAAAAAAAAAACAAAATACAAAATTAAAAATTAAATAAAAAAATATAAAAATTAAAAATTAAAAAACCCACAAAAAATTTAGATTGGCTAAGTGGTGCATTAGACCTAGGTTTGGATTTTTATCTATGCTCTACACCCTTGCTTCCTGAGTTCGACCCCTACTTGCTTGCCATTGTACATTTTTAGTAGGGTATAATAAATTTTAATCCTTGCTATTCATTCCTTGATTGATTGTGTGGGTTAATTGTTGAAGAACGAAGAGGCTTGAGTAGTCGCATCAACAACAGTGAGTCTGATTTGTCAGACCACTATTTAGCAGCTCTCGCTTTGTCACTTTTCAGTTGTGAATGAGATTCACATTTTTTCAATGGCTTGATTGATTTTTTCAAAAAGATAATTTGGAATTATTTTTTGTGAAAATTATTTCGACAAGAGTTATAGGAGATATCTTGAGATAATGAGATTGACCAAGTCCCCTCTAATAAGAGAGGACGACTACAACTCCTCTAGAGGAGTAGAGTAGTCATCCCCTCTTTTCAGGAGAGGACCATGGTCTTCTCATTATCCGATCTCTAGTCAAAAGTGATTTAATTTGAGATCAATTATATTGATTTATCAATGATAATTAATTTGAATTAAATCACTTGTTGTTGTATTTTACCAACAACAATCCTAGCCGTTGAAAGGGACACAATCAATCTCATCCGTCGATTGTGTGTTGTCCATGGATTGGGATCCATGGACTCCCAAAATCCTATATAAGAAGAGGCACCCCTTGCTCTTCTTAACACTTGATATCAATGAATGTTCTCTCTCTCCTTTCTCTATTCATGCCTACTCTCTCTATCTCTCATGTGGTCGTCCACTATGGATGCCCTAAAGAGATCCTCCATCGCCGCAACATCGTCGTTATATTGCCCGATCGTTTGCTCTTGGATCTCCGTCTACTTCGGCATGCCTTGCTCGTGAAGAAGACGACGTATCTCATTTGTCGAGATCAGGATATCCGTGGCTTGGATCATCAACATGGATTGCGAGAAGCACGCGTCTCATCCACGCGCTCGCAAGCGTCTCCTCTGTCGGATCAGACTTGAGACAGGAGGTCTCTTTATTTAGAGACTCGATCGCAACCACGCTTCAAGAGGTAGTCCTATTACGTGTTTGTGGTTTAGACGAAACGATCCGAGAAGTGTTCTTCGATCATGTGGTTTCGTCACATAGAAAAATTTTAATTTCCGTTGCATCGAGCAACTAGTGCGCTAGTCGCTCCCGATCGCATTCGATGCGATTATAATGCTTTCGTGATGCGCTTGTGGATTTTCACGTATCCTTCAAGTGGTATCAGAGTCAGGTTATCGAAGGTTTTGGATTAGATCCATGAACCTACGAAAATTTGGGCTCGTTTGGGTTCGTGAAGATTTTAGCATTTCAATTTTCGCAGCCCTGTCTTGTGATAAAATTTCGGCCATGTTTAAAATGTTTAAACACAAAATTTTAAATTGAATAAAGTTCCCCATTAATTAAGAAAATAGAAGGATTTGAGTTTGCATAATTTGGATTCCGTTTGCTCAAGATATGATCGTTTTATTGACCATATGTCCACTGTTTCGGGGATGGCAATTAGAGACGTGACTAAGATGTTAATTACGGTTTGAAAACGCTTGAAAATGCATGTTTATCACATGATTTCATTTTTAAATCAAGTTATCAATTTCTAGAAATTGATTTTTCTTAATTTGGATTTAAAATGAATGAGATATGCTATTTTTAGTTAGTGAGGGTCACTGCTGGAAATTGCATCATTATCATGAAACTTATGATTGTCATTCAAATGAATTAATGTAAATTAATTGTTAATTTACTGAAATGATTATTGATAGATATTTGTGAAATACTTAAAGATGATAATTATTTCCTTGAATGACATTGCATTAACCACAATGATAAGATAGTTGATCTTGATCACAATTGCTTAATATGAAATTTCCAACAAACATTGTTTTCATGAAAACTCTAGTTTACCCTACAATAGTTGTAGGACAACTTTTACATGCAAAACCTTGTTGCTTGAATAGAATTGGGGATTTGTTGAGCAAATCTCCTTATAATATTATCAAAATGGTTTTGATGAATATTATATGGTATAATTTCGGTTGAAAGACCGATGATCATCTCAAGTACAAAGTGGTTGACTCGGCATTGCTTTTTCCCAAGGCAGATATGGTGTCTAGTCGGGGATCGCAGGGGTAGCGGGTTGCATCGGTTGTATTCCGTCCCACTCCCGCCGATACTTGGCATGACAGCGGGTAGGGAACGAATGATGCCTGAGAGATCATGATATATTTTCTAATTATTAAAATTCGAAATAGTGCGTATTTGAGATAATATCATAATTCAAGTAACAATTAAGAGTGTTTGTTGAATATTAATTGGATCATTAATTTAATATGATTAGATTAATTGGAATCCAATTAAAATTAAAATACTCTATTATGAATAGAGTTGTTATTTCCCTTGGAAGAATTAATCATAATGAATATGATTCATAATAATTAATTAGAACTTGAATATGATATGAAGGATCACATAAGTGACATCCATGGTCTCCTGTCAAGGTGAAGGGTTCCATCGCCAGATATTGTATGTAGGAGACGCCTTTCCAAAGTAACAGCTCCTGCATACAATCCATTTGGATAGGGCTCTTCACTTCTCGAAAGAGTAAGGTCGTATACGTAGTGACCCCAATATCAGGTACTCATATTATTGGGGCAATATTGGATTGCGTATAGCGAGTACTAAGCATGTTGACGGTTGGTTCAATTAATAACAAGTCAACATCACCTTAGGGGTGATGGGCCCGGGTGTTAAAGACCGAATTGGGAGATGCAAGTTGGACTTGCAAGGCGGAATGTGTTCCGGCTTCTTTTTATCTGAGTTACAGGTTCTCATATTATTGGGATGTAACAAAGATAAGGAAGGAGATCCCAGATCTTGCTTGAGATATAATGGTAAGTATATCTCTTACATTGAAAGTGATTAAAGGAATGAACTTTCAGTGTTGACAAGGCAAGACAACTTTGATATAAAAAATTCCTAAATCAAAGTAAAATATGTATATATAATATATGTACCCTTATGCAAATTTCTTATTTCAGATAATCCTTCATTAAACCCACTCAATGTTATACTCAATAATACCAGTAAAATATCATGGATTGGACTCATAATCCAGATATTGTACTTGCAGTTGGACACATAATGTATGTGGTTGCAATGTGCAAGTTTCCTCATAGTAATGAGGAATAATAATTAAATAGACAATAGATCTACAACCCTAGGGTTCGTATGTCTCTATAGTTTTGATCTTTCATCGAGTGTACTTTGGAAGTGACATGTCGATGATGATCGTAGTTGTCAAATTTAATCCTTATAAAATCAAAGAAGATGTTTTGTCATACATATGTGCTCTAGATATTTAATCATGAATGACATGGTTCTCTGTATTATGCAGAATGGTAGCTCGAGAGAGATGATGTATTCAAAATGTTTGAATACCTTCCTGAACCAAAGTTTTAAGAGTTTAGATGGAGGTAGATACGATGAACGTCATCATTCTACTGTCTATACTCTTGTCATTCATGAAAATTCATAATATTCATATTGTGTGAATTTAATGAAGCATGTATAAATGTTGAAATGCTCTTACATTGAATACTTTTGAATTTAACATAAGTGATCCTCAGTCTTAAGCAATGGTTGTTTATAGATGAAGGGAGCGCAGTGGAAGCATGCGTCGGACCCAAGTAAGAAGGAAAGTCAAAGAGTTGACCTACTTCTGTGACTTCCATATGACATCTAAAGAGTTGGATGAATGCCAATACTGCAATAAGTTGGTGTATTGATAGTATGACTATCAAGTCTATCTAGAATCCTTAGAGAAGGACTCGAATAGAGCACCAGAATAATCTACATTTAATCATTGAAATTGACTTTCTTATATAATAAGATTAAAGTATAATAATTGTATCTCATTCTTCTAATGACACTTGCAATTGTTGCATATGTTTTAGAAGACTGGAAAATTTGATCTTAAGGTTTGTAGTTATCCACATGGATATTGATGCAATTGTTGCAACAATATCTGTTGGATTGATAGACTTCATATTTTCCGTGGGAGAATCCTTAGTCTTAGAGAATGTCTCTATGACCTAGATATTAGAATACACTCATTGTTATTTTCTAAATGTTGGAAATAAACATGAATTCTGGAATAAACCTATCATAAAGAGTTATGATGGATACATTTCAGATAGTAATCTAACATCTAGTGGACTTCACAAGATTAGAAAATTAATGAATGGTTCATTAAGATTTCTAATACTGGAAAGTTGAACCTTTAAAGAACAATAGGAGGATAAAGATCATTTGAAATGATCTGGCATCGTTTCTTGACATATGTCTGTTGATGAGATCAATGGACAAGTAAGAGATGAAACTTTAGAATGTATAGAATTTCAAAACTTACATACTTATGAATATTGTATTCAAAGTAAAATGTCTAATACACCCTTCTTTGGGAAAGGTGTAAGATGTCAAGGTATTCAAGTTCTCATACATATTGATGTATGTGGATCATCTATATCATAGTAAACATTATGGATATATGATATCTATTGATGATTATGTATGATATGAGATTTCTTCTTTCCACCTAAGGAAACTTTGAAATGTTCAAAGATTTCATAATTTTGGTTTAAAACCAAAGTTTGAAGGAAGATGAAATGAATTTGATCTAACCAAGGTAGCTTGTACCTATTAGATGAATTCAAGGAATACCTTATGGAGATGTGAATATCATTCCTATCTCAATCCTCCTAATGAACCTTAACTCAATAGAGTTGTAGGGAGATACAATTGATCATGTGCGACATGATTTGATCAATGATTAATCTTAGCATAATTATCTCTTTGTTTCCTGATATATATGTAGTAGAGACTACATTATATATCCTTAATATAATTCCATGCAAGTAAACTGGAATCGAATAGAGAGTGCTACTTCATTAGGAAAATAAAGGATGGTATTAGATACCTACTTTATAACCATGAGATTCTTAAAAGATCTCTGAGAATGTGATTCTTAGAAGATGACTCTCTTGAGAATCAAGATGAAAATGAAGTAAAGGAACTCATTTAATCTTGAGATGATAATGAGGCTCCAAACGGAAACTAAAAGGATAATTAAATATGATGCACTAATACATCTTCAAATGAGTTTGAGGATGTATTCCATGTGTCAATTAAGTCTGACAATGATCGGACTTCATGTGATGAAGCTCGTGAGGATCATGACATGGAGAGATGGATTTTAGCAATAAAAGTCTAAGGTAGACTTCATATACAAGTGTTGTATATGGACCCTCGAGGATCCACCTATAAGGGTTAGACCCATTAAGGTGTAAATGGATCTTCAAGAGAAGGGAACTGATGAGAAGGTAGAGAACTTCAAAGCACGGTTCGTAGCCATGAGCTACACACCAGAAGAGAAGACATTGCTTGCGACGAGACTTGCCCTTCAGTAACCATGCCTAAACCCATCGGATTATTGCTAATTGTAGCTACACAACTTGGCTTTGACATCTTTGAGATGAAAGTCAAGATTGCATTCCTCTATGAATGCCTCTCTGAGGATATTCACATGAAGTAGCCCTAGGACTTCATGATTGGGGAAAGTAAGGTGTGAAAACTAAAGAAATCCAGCTATGGATTAAAATAAGCTTCTTGAAGTTGGAACATAAGATTTGATGAAATTATAAATGTTATGATTTCAAATACAATCTTGATGAACCATATGAAGCTTAGTGGGAGTACCAATGTGTTCATCATGCTAAATGTAGATAATATACTAATCATTTGGAATGATATAAGGATGATAATAAGTGTTTTTATAGACTGGCTATTCCATATCTTGAAATATGATTTCAAGGATATCTCTTAGATCTTGGTTTTGAAGTTGTTCAGAAGCAAAGAGAAGAGGATATTGGGACTGTAACATTTGTAGTACACCTTGGACATATTTCTTTCTTAGAAATTCCAAGAAAGGCTTCCATCCCTTAAGATATGGTAATGACCTATCTAAAGGGGTAGCACCTCAAAGAGTTGAGGAAGTGAATGCTGGAACTGCTTGCACTTGTGCATCAATCATGAGAAGCTAAGTGTATGCTAGATGTGTACAAAAGCCCAACATTTCCCATGCAGTGGGAGTAGTAAAGTGTTGCTAATCCTACTATGGAGAGATAAAACACTTGATTGCAGTAATAACAAAAACTTCATAGCTGACAAGACTTTAGAGATAGTGTTCTCCAAGTCTTATCTTCAAATAAGAGATAGTCATCTCCAGGAATAAGGGTATTTTGATAAGGATTATTGAATTACTGGTTATGATAATTATTAAGTTGTAGTGTCAAGGACACTATAACTAACAAGATTGAGTGTTGGTTGCATAAGATGCAACATTCGCATTAGATGCGAGCACTATTACTGGGGATATGCAAGTGCCGTAAAAGTACTTGGCGTAGTCTCACGAGAACAGAGTGACTGATCAGCTTACCTAGCTATTTTCTAAATAGCCTATGATTGTCACATGAGTGTGGGTTTAAATGATTAGCCCATTAATGGCTCTTTGGGCTAGTGGGAGATTGTTGGACATGCGAGCCCACGGTGAGCCATTATGCAGTAAATGTTATTGCAGATATCATTCCCTAATCTGAAATGAAGAATAACTAATCTGCATAATAGGTCCCTTAGTACCATTAGGGTTATGTAGCATGGCCATATTAATGATCATACAACTGTTGATTCAATTATGAATCATAGAGGCTGGTGTTTGGATGAATATCTAAAGAGTTAGATTGAGGACTCATCAAGCACCGTCAAATGATTGTTAAGAGATAATCTCCGCCTGAATAGGAGATGGCAATCCTTTCTCACATAGGCTGACATCTGATTGACCTCTTGATGCAGGTCCTCTACATAGGAATAGACATTCGGAGGTGTCAGATTAGTTAGGTCAAAGAGTTGACTTGACGAGATCGAGATAACCGAAGTCCTATATCGTATGCTGTCACGATACAGGCGTGCATCCTCTGACCGGAGACATATGTGTTACTATATATCTGAGTATGTACATTTGGCAAAGCAATAGGTTGATGACCTAACCAAGGTCTATACACCAACGCATTGGTGTACATATAAGGGCATATGAGTAATACGATCTCTCAAAGGGATCATACAGGTTCACTACTGAACCGGAAGACATGAGCTCACTCATGAGATATTGGGAAGAATCAAATTCCGTGCGCACAGTCGTCTCGCTTTGGGAATCTTGACTGAATTTGTAGGTTTGATATATACTTTTGGAAAGTATATGATCAAGACCTAGGTATGATATATGCTTTTGGAAAGTATATGATCGATACCAACTCCCAATGATCAAATGAGAAACTTACTGATAAACCCTGAAGTAGACAGTATAAAGTTGATCTAATACTTCGGGTTTATTATGGGTCTTCCAGTATGCAGGATGTACAGGTGTTGGGAATACCTGAGGGTGATGTGATCATAAACGATTGTATAACCATGACACTTCCATTCCTAGGGAGTGATGAAACGAGTCTGGATTTTGATGACTCCTCTCAGTAGAGAAGTAATCTGATCTTGGTCCAAATGTTGGACATTGATCTGAATGAGATTCAGATGCAATGAGAAGATTAGATCTACGATCTTGATTTAATCAAGCATCTATGGGAGGTCCGCAAGATCTAGATTTGAGATTTGATCTCAATGTCCAAGTCACTATATGTGGAACAATACAATCTCCCTGTCCTTATCTCCAAGTATCTGCGGACAAAGCGCATTATACTTGAAAGAGTTCATGGATAATTTCATTGTTGATTTATGTATCCAAGCATCGAGAAAATTAATAATTAAATGTGATTTAATTATCATGGATAACATGAATTTAATTCATATTATAAGGAGAGATGTCTAAGATAACTAAATGTGATTTGATTATCAAAGATGTGAATAATGTGAATGTGATTCATGTTATTTGGGTACATGAGAAAAAGGAGATCCAAGATGATTAAATGTGATTTAATTATAATGGATATGAATTATGTGGATAGCACTATCCACATTAATCATATATATTGTAAATGTGATTTATAATATATAAGATAGAGCCACATATGTGTTTTATATTAGTTGATTAATTATTAATGTGAATGTGATTCACATTGAATGACTAATTGAAAATATTATTACATTTAGTTTGGGTTGTGAATGAGATTCACATTTTTTCAATGGCTTGATTGATTTTTTTTCCAAAAGATAATTTGGAATTAATTTTTGTGAAAATTATTTCGATAAGATTTATAGGAGATATCGTGAGATAATGAGATCTCATGATATATTAATTAGATTGACCAAGTCCCCTCTAATAAGAGAGGATGGCTACAACTCCTCTAGAGGAGTAGAGTAGCTGTCCCCCTTTTTAGGAGAGTACCATGGACTTCTCATTATCCTATCTCTAGTCAAAAGTGATTTAATTTGAGATTAATTATATTGATTTTTTAATGATATTAATTTGAATTAAATCACTTTTTGTTGTGTTTTACCAACAACAATCCTAGCCGTTGAAATGGACACGATCAATCTCATCCGTTGATTGTGTGTTGTCCATGGATTGGGATCCATGGACTCCCTAAACCCTATATAAGAAGAGGCACCCCTTGCTCTTCTTAACACTTGATATCAATGAATGCTCACTCTCTCCTTTCTCTCTACACGCCTACTCTCTCTATCTCTTATGTGGCCGTCCACTATGGTTGCCCTAGAGAGATCCTCCATCGTCGCAGCGTCATCGTTATGCTGCCCGATCGTTTGCTCATGGACCTCCGTCTACTTCGGTGTGCCTTGCTCGTGAAGAAGATGATGTATCTCGTTTATCGAGATCAGGAGATCTGTGGCTTGGATCATCAACATAGATTGCGAGAAGCACGCGTCTCATCCACGCGCTTGTAAGTGTCTCCTCCGTCAGATCGGACTTGAGACAGGAGGTCTCTTTGTTTAGAGACTCGATCGCAACCACGCTTCAAGAGGTAATCCTTATTACTTGTTTGTGGTTTAGACAAAATGATCCGAGAAGTCTTCTTGGATCATGTGGTTTCATCACATAGAAAATTTTTAATTTCCGCTACATCGAGCAACTGTGCAACTAGTCGCTCCCCGATCGCATTCGATGCAATCATCACGCTTACGTAATGCGCTTGAGGATTTTTCCCATATCCTTCATGGGGTTTGTGGGGTGTGTGGAGCGAAGAGGAACAGAATCATGGTGGTTGTGGGTCCTGGCGAGGATGGTGGAGGTCAGAGCTATGTAGTGTAGGTATCAGTAGGCAGAGAATGTGGTTCTAGTGTTGCCAAAAATAGGAAGGGGGCGGAGGCATCACGAGGTTGGGCGATGTGGGCAAGGCTCGTTCGGAGGAAGAAGATGACTTCTGGACCATTGGATCTCGTTATCCAACGGCCATAATATAGGCACGAGAGAAGGGCTAGGATTAGATCCTGGTGATGCAATCAAAGGGTGCTGAATGTGACACGTGGCAGGGCTGAGCATCGAGTGCCAACAGGCGGTGGAGATTGAATATGCAGTGGGGATCGAATGGCTGGAATCACGGCGGAGATGAATGGCTGAGATGGAGGCGTCTGGAGAGATCCAGCGGGGAAAATGTGGCCATGTGGAGCTCTGAGGTTAAGGCGCTAGCGAACAGCATGGATGAGATCACTGCTAATGATCCAAGGGTCGTTAATTGAGCGGGAATGAACGGCTTGGATATGAAGTGTGTGGAGGTGATCAGATGGCTGTGGAGTGCGTTGCGTGGCGTAATGAGATGAGGGCGGTTGTGAGCGGCCCAGATCAGACAGCTGAAATAAGATGTGGTGTGAACGGCCGAGATCTGGAGAGAAGTGGAGCCATCAGACGGTGGAGGAAGAGGGGTTCATGGCGCGTGATGAATAGGGTTGCGTGGGCGCAACCAGAGGGCACCACGTGGCCCAATCTGGTTGGTCGAGGAAGAATGTGGAATACGACGAAGAAGATGGCCGAATTTGGAAAACTAAAAGCATGAAAGTTGTAGATCTCAATGAGATCTACAAGTTTATGTTAACAAAAAGGGAACTGAGGTCGAATAAAGTTATAAAATATAAGGGTAAAAATATACATGCATACAATGTACAATGGGGGCCCAAAATCCAAGTTTTTCATACGAGCTCCGATTTTAATGAAATTGGTCTCATTTTGAAGGTCTCTGAATGTAGATTAGTTTAAAAGTGAGTAGACCTATTTCGGAGGTTGTATGAGAGAGATATGTGAATTCTAAGGTCCATGGTCTCCAACTGGGTTTGGGGTTTTATTAGCATTCTTTTATATTTTTCTTTAATTAGTGTTAGTAGTATATACAATATAGAGTAAATTATAGGATGTAGGGTTAGTGTAAAATATATACAGATAGGTGATTTTTACAAGTTGATTGGCTTCTTATTTAGTGCAGATGTAAATGCTAAAATGCAGATGTTATTTATGCATGCATGAATGCTAATTATGCAATATTGGTGGAAATATGCTCCTAAATACTCGGGAACAAGCTCTATTTTCAACTTTAAGAGTGATGAATCACATATTCATCAATCCCCTATACTTAAACCTTGCTCGTCCCCGAGCAACTAAAATGAAATGCAAAAGTGAAATGAGATTAGGTTCCATACCAAGGTCATGAACAAAAGTTGAAAATGGAGCTTGACTCGACCTTTGGATTAATTGTGTGACGGAACATTATTGGGAACTGAACTTAAGACCTAACAAACTTCAAGTTCCACTAGTCTTCTATTCAAGACGCCTAATAGTCAGGTCAGAACAAATCCTCAAACGCAAATTTCTTATGACTATGATTCTCACTTGTACTATGTAAGTGTAAAATAGCTCTCCATATCAGAAATGGCTAAGAACATGCCTCCTCTAACAAGGTAACTCTGATTCCCCTGGTCCAGTAACTCTTTCCTCGAGGAGCGGGGTATTCCCTCCTACGTTCAAAAGCAAACCAGCTCAAGAGGAGGGGTTGGAGAAAAGAATGGACGGTTTCCAGTGTAGCTACCTATTCCAGGATGCCTAACTAGTGTAGCCAAGTCATCCAGCTGCAGACTTCTTGCTAATATACATACTCCGACAGGTATTTTATTTTTACTCTGTCTGTCTTATTTTTTGGAATTTTTGCATTTTTTCTAACTATATACAAGGTGCAGCATGTACATCAGGAGTTTTTCCTCTTGATCCAGTAGACTATCCCTCTTTAGAAGCATTATTGCAACCCACGGCGTCCCGTCTTTAGACGTCAACACCACCAGACTAGGTTGAGATGCACTACCCTCCCTAGAGGAGGATGTATGTTTCCACCCGTGTGCTACTCCAAGCCAAAGGATTCTACCTCCTCACCGCTCATCATCATGAAGAGCTATGTGCATTGTGTTGGTCCAAGATAAGTCACTGTCTCTATGAATCATGCGTGTGCATGAGATATTCTACTTAGACTAATCAAGATGACACGTGAACATAGACTTGCGGACTCAAAGAATTAAGTCACTTGACTTGAGAAATCTTAACTCCAGTTCCTATAAGGTTCCTCTGAAATTAGGTGGATTAAGGTCAAATCAAGTCCCTCTTCAACATCTATTCATAACTTGGTTCAGAACCCACTGACTTTTCAATTTGCATATGCAAGATATGCAGATGAGATGTAGATGACATGCTGTGTAAATGGATGAAAATGCAAGACTCTTTTTCTTTCTTTTTAGATGCAGAGATGATGTGCAAGAGTAAATAAAAAGCCTTTGATTTGATTTTTCCCTTTTTTCACAAAAATTTACAAGTGTATTACAAATATACATGTATTTTACAACAAACAATTCTCTATTTTTACCCAGCTCGTAATTATTGTATAGTATATACAAAAATACGTAAAAGTACGAGATGTGGGTAAAGTATATATGTAATATATACATGCCCCCTATACTTAGTGTGTGTTATGTCCTCAGAGTATGAAAAGTGAGGAAGAAGACATAGCTCGTGCTAAGCGTAGGAGAGCTAAAAGAACAAAAATGTATAGAAGTCATCCTGCCCCTCCCCCCCTATACTTAGGCTCTGGCAGCCTAAGTGTAGAAGAAGATCAAAAATGGGGCAGACGGGGTCAAGAGGGGAAGCGGATGAGAATATACATGATGGGCATCGGTCCCCCCTATACTTAGTCTCTAGTCAGCCGAAGTATAGGACAGGAGTGTATGAGGGCCGATGAGATCTGGAGGATGTATAGTGAATAGTGATTGGACTCAGGTAATATCCCCCCTATAAGTAGGATCTGGTCATCCTAAGTATGGAGCTGGGACGAGTGATTAGAGTCGCGGGAGGGAGGAAAAGAATATACAGGAATGGCGAGTATACACATGGATTGTGGTTTGAATCTTTTTAGATGCTGCTGATGGGGAGAGCTCACTGCTGCAAGGTCTCATGCGCAGCTCTATGTGTATCTACTGAGTCTATCTTGCACATAAATACAATCTCCTCAACATGGACTAAATGTTCATTGTGTTCGACGAAGTGCTTCAGCAATTGTCCATTGACTAGTGGTGTATGTGCTCCATCTGTGAGATCTGAGATCTCTACGCATCTACTATCATGCACAACACAGACTATGAATGAACCCGTCCACATGGATTTCAGCTTGCCCTGGAAAACCTTCATCCTTGCATTGAACAACTATACCTTCTGTCCAGGAACGAAGGTCTTTCGTCTAATATCTCTATCATGCCAACGCTTTACTTTGTCCTTGTACACCAAACTGTTGTCATATGCTCAGTTTCTTACTTCCACAAGCTCATTAAGATCCATGTCTCTCTCTTTCTGTCCTAGGTGTGTGTTCCAGTTGACCTTCCTGATTGTCCATTCTGATTTGTGCACTAATTCTGTAGGCAAATGGCACGTCTTCTCGAATACCATCCCGAATGGGGAGGTTCCTGATTGTGTGTCTTGTAAGCTGTCCTATAAGCCCACAGAACTTGATCAAAGATCTGAGACCAATCCTTCCTATCTGGGCGGACAAGCTTTTGCAATATGGTTTTCACCTCCCTATTCAACACCTCAGCCATGCCATTGGTTTGTGGGTGGTAAGGAATAGCGACACGGTATTCGATGTCGTAATCCTTCAAGAGCTTCTTCACATCTCTATTCACGAAGTGGCTACCCTCATCTGATATCAACACTTTGGGGATCCCGAACCTAGAGATGATGCGATCTCTAATGAATTTACAGACAGTCATGTTGTTTGCGGTTCAGGTTGGGATAGCCTCCACCCACCTTGATAGATAATCTACCGCAAGAAGGATGTATTCAAATTCGTGGCTAACTAGGAATGGGCCCATGAAGTCGATGCCCCAGGCATTAAAAACATCACAAATGATGATAGTCTGCATCGGCATCTCATCCTTAGAACCACCGGTTCCTCCCATTTGCTGGCATACTAGGCATAACTTCGCAAAGCTGAGTGCATCGCAAAACAGAGTCAGCCAGTATAAGCCACACTGAAGTACCTTCCATGCGGTCCTCTTCCCAGAGTGGTGTCCTCCTGCCTCCAGACCGTGGCATAAAGTAAGGACACTCTGATATTCATCCTGAGGAATACACCGTCTCCAAACACAATCCGGTGCTTCACAGAAAAAGATCGGATCCTCCCAATGGTAATGTCTTGAATGGCTCTTGGGCCAATCATCGGGAACTTTCTTAGAGACAAGATAATTCACGATATTAGCATACCATGGGAGTGAGTTGACAACAAAAATCGACTAGTCGGGGATGGAGTCTCGAATTGGTGTATCATCAGAAGCATCAAGATCCTCGAGATGGGAGAGGTGATCAGCTACTACATTCTTCTTTCCAGGTTCACCACGAATGTCCAAATCAAATTCCTGGATCAGTAAAATCCACCTAAGAAGACATGCCTTCGCGTCCTTCTTTTCCATTAAATACCGTAGCGTTGTATGGTCAGTGAACACAATCACCATGGATCCAATTAAGCGAGATCTGAACTTATCCAAGGCGAACACTGCCGTAAGCATCTCTTTTTCTGTAACTGTATAGTTACGCTTAGTGGTATCAAGCACTTTGCTTGTGTAGTATATGGCAAACGGTATGGCATCCCTCCTCTGTCCTAACACTACCCCAACAGCAAAATCGGAGGCGTCCATCATGATCTCAAAAGGAAGAGATCAATCTGGGAGTTGTAGGATCGGGATGTCCATGATCATCCTCTGTAATTGCTTAAAGGCCCCGAGACATTTATGATCGACAATGAACTCCATGTCTTTGCCTAAAAGCTCAGTTAGTGGTCGGACAATCTTCGAAAAATCCTTAATAAATCGCCGATAAAATCCAACAAGCCCGAGGAATGACCGCAACTATTTCACGTTGGTTGGTTTGTGGAGTCATCTGATCACATCCACCTTGGAAGGGTCAACCTCCATTCCTCTCTTGCAGATGACGTGCCCCAACACAATGCCCTCCATCACTGTGAAGTGACTTTTCCCCCATGAGAGCACCAGATTAACCTCGCAATACCGCTTGAGGACTCGGTCCAGATTCCTAAGATAGGAATCGAATGGATCACCATGGACCGAGAAGTCATCCATGAAGACTTCTAGGAATTCGCGGACCATTTCGACGAATACAGCAATCATGCACCATTGAAAGGTACAAGGAGCATTGCATAACCCAAAGCGCATGCGCCTGAAAGCATAGGTGCCAAAGGGGCATGTGAACATGGTTTTCTCCTGGTCCTCAGGAGCTATGGCTACTTGATTGTAGCCCGAGAACCTGTCTAAGAAATAGAAGAATTCTTTCCATGTAAATCTCTCTCAGATTTGATCAATGAACAGTAGGGGAAATGATCCTTCTTTGTCACGGCATTCAGGTGTCTGTAATCTACATAGACGCGTCATGATGTGGGTACTCGTGTTATAATCTCCTCTCTGTCCTCATGGATGGTCGTCTGAGTTCCCGACTTTTTCGAGACAACATGGATTGGTGCCACCCATTTGGAATCGGAGATGGGATAAATAAAACCCGCGCTGCACCATTTCTCTATCTCCTTCTTCACGACCTCTCTAAATTTGGATTCAACCTACATTGGAATTCACGAGAGGGTTTAGCCTTATTCTCTAAGTAGATATGGTGCGAACACAGAGCGGGATTTATCCCGTGGAAATCGGAGATGCTCCAGCCTATCGCCTTGTGATTTTTCTCCAAGATCTCTAACAAGCGAGATTCCTGCTCCTCGGTCAATCGCGAGCTGATGATGATTGGATACTTCTTCTCTTTTGCAACAAGGAAGGTGTATTTCAGTGTTGTGGGTAAAGGTTTGAGCTCAAGTAAGTTGTTATCATCAAGGAAGTCTGGCTCAATCAAATCTGATTCTGTACTGGAAGTGGTTGGATCTGTCTTTTAAATTGCTACAACCAACTCATTCATCTCTGGAGTCAGATTGTCAAAGGTTTCCAAGAAATCTGCAAAAGCCACGTCCGACTCATCATCCTCATCTTCTGATTGTCCTAAGGAGGGAAGGACTGACTTGCCCAGTTGGGCCTCTACATCATCGAAGATGTAGGGGGATGCACTTTCTTCGTTGTATTCTCTCCAAAGGCTCTCACTGACTTTCTCATGCACAATATCTTCTCCGGAGGAGAGGGACTCATCGGTGCTAGCTGGGTTCTGTCTTCATGGCCCAACAATGTCTACATGAATGCAATCTACTTCTGAGAAAGAGTACTCGGTGCTGCATTCGGAATCGGGCCTCTGCCACCTGGTCTGCTTCATCTTAAGTTCCTCATCTCCACCTAGAGTTTGGAACTGGATCTTCTCGATCTTGTAATCAAATAAGGCCCATGTTGTTCTGAGGAAGGGCCTTACTCGGATGATCTGGGAATCTCTCCAATTTCGAGGGGTCTCCATATCAAGGACTGTGAAGTCCGCCATGTACTCCTGACCCTCGACATTAATGATAACGTTCCTCAATTCTCCCTGTGATCTCTTGGTTGATTTTTCTCAAATTGAAGTAGTGCTCTGGATTTCCTAAGAGGTCCGAGATTAAGACGCTCATGGAGGGTTGTAGGTATTAAGTTAATTGAGGATCTGTTGTCAAGGAGTGCGTGCAAACGCAGTGTCATCGACATGACTCACCACATAATGTGCACCCATGTCTCTTCATTTCCTTGGAAATGCATTCTTTATTGCGCAAGTAGTGGCTAATGACAGAACGTGCTTCTCAACATGCCTTTTGGTCTTCCTGCTGACCCCAGTAGGTGTGCATCTTACCTTAAGGTACTTCTGGAATGTAGGTGTCATGTCCACATACTTATCGAAAGGGATTGTAACCTTGATGTATTTATTGCAAAACTCTGCCATCTAAGCACCATCTTTTTGTATTTTTTTAGTTTTCTTCTTTCCACTATTAAGAGCTTTGGGGAAAGGGATTATTGATGCCAACTCAGATTCCGAAAGTGAAAGATCTTTATTGAAATGAGGAATTGAGTTCTTTACAGGATTCCAACACTGAACTGACTATGACTCTGACTAAAAAGAAATTTCTGCTGTGAAACTGGTGATGCATCTTCTGTGACTGATGGGATATCCTCCTTAGATGGAGTTGCGTGCTCCTCATCGGTCTTGCCGGACTCACTGCTGGTGTTGTTCTCCTTCTTTTATGAGGATTTGGAAGTCCTCTTCTTCTACTGGTGGTTGTGGTGGTGATGTTCCTCCACCTCCAAGTTCACCTCAGGTAGAGACATGGAGGCATCTTCCTCCTGTGCCCATGCCCGATCAGGTACGATCACGGTCCTTCCGCTCCAGAGGGACATATGATTAACATTACGTAAGAAAGGATCTCATGTTCAGATAGAGAGTTATCTGAATAGTATACCTAATCTCGTGGTCGGTTCTAGCCTTGATTCAGGCTATTTGGAGTAGCCTGAACCTGAGCGGGAATTGGGGTCTTTGGCGCCATCTGCTAGTCCTGGGTACAGGAAACATGATTCAAATCCGTTCTCATATACAGGAGGTCGTTCTGAATCTGCTGGACCCTATCTGTCGGGGTCTGGATCGCCAAGGTGAGGGACTCCTATTCGTTTGTGGGCGGGGCTTGCTGTTGGTGACTAGAGGATGAGTTTATGTATTGACCCTGATGTCCATGTCGATACTGTTGCTGATGGGAAGGTGGTGGAGGGTCCTGTTGGCCCGAGTGGAACGTGCGCTGTTGTTGGTGCTGCTGAGGCTGGTACCCTTGTCCGGGTCGGGACTGCACGAAGCGCGGTGTGGGGACGGAGCTGCTTTCCTGGTAAGCTAGGGAAGGTCGGTGTGGCTGACCATTCCCTGTCTCTGACTGTTTGCCGACAGGTTCTTGGTTGTACCACAGCCCGTTGATCTCGAACACTTGCAGACGCACCTCGTATCCTATCTCCACTAGTGGGGGTACGTGCTGCTCATGCTGAGTATATTGTTGCTCTTCTACCCAGCTACTCTAAGGCCCTTGTGCCTGCTCTTGTATAAGATGGACTCGATGTACAGGCACAAGTGGTGCAGAAGGGGCAGGTAGCCGTATCTTGGCTACCTTCTCAGTCAATTCCTCCACTTGTTTCGACAATCGTGAATGTGCCTCAGGGTCGGTGACCCTCTTGTAAATCTTCTCGACCACGGTTAACTTGTCAGCTATTATCCCCATGTTGGGGATGAGGTCGTCCGTCAGATCCGCTACAGTCCTCCTAGTTGTCTCGTTGGATAGACTTGAGGGAGACAACTGATAGGCCCTGGTGGCCTAAGATCTTCCTGTTTCCGCCATCTGCTCCAAGATCTTCCATTTGGCATCTTCGTTCTTGTTCAGATAGCTTCCTCAACAGACGGCACTCACTAACCCCTGCATCTTCGGGGTCATGCCCCAGAACAAGGTCTAGACTAAGATCGCTTTTGTAATGCCCTGGCAAAGGCATTTCTGCGTTAAGTCATTGAATCTATCCCAGGATTCATGGAATGGTTCATTGGGTCCATGGGAAAAACTCACGATCTTGGTTCTCATTTGGTTAGTTCTACTGAGCGTGTAGAACTTCTTCAAGAGTAGGTCCTTGAACTTCATTCAGGTCATGCATCTTACCTCGAATTTTTTCAACCAATGAGTAGCCTTATCAACTAAGGCAAACGGGGTAGCCTTCAGCCTAATGTAGTCTTGCCCAACCTTAGGGTGACTAAGGTTGTTGCAAACTAGCTTGAAGTCTCTAAGGAAGTCATATGGTTCTTCATTGGCATTTCCATTGAACTTCGGCAGCAGACTCAGAAAGTGAGGCTTCAGCTCGAACACTTCAAGGGGGACCTCAGGTACTAGCCAGCTATGTATTTCATTCTCTACAGGATTGTAGGCGTCTACCATGGGTAAGTCAATTCCTTCTGCCTCAATCACTTGTCCCATCCTAGCCTAAGTTCGGCATTCAGTTACTCGGCTCTAGCTAACCGGGTCAGGACTTGGTGCATGGGGTCATATCTGTGTTCCTCGTCATCTGGGTTTTTCTTCAGCATTTTGTCCTCTTCTCCTGGGTAAAGAAGATGGTTTAGGTTATAGGACATATCAAGGAAGAGATTCTCACCGAAGCAATGGTCTTCCTCGATGAGATTAGAGGAGAGAAAAGGGTTGGTTTGAGTGTAACCACCTTGGGGTTGATCGATCCCGAACTCAAGAGAGTCATGAGCTCGGGTTGGACCAAGTTGCGCTTGTGCCGGTGAAGACGAACTTCGTAAGGGGCTCAAAGAAAGATTTGCGAATCGGGAATAGATATCCCCCCAGTCAGTCATCTTGGATTGCGAGAAGAAGAATCGGGAGTATAAGTGTAAGATAGGATTTTACTCCTACCTGAAGCAAGCAAATGAATCCAAACCTTGATTTTCACACTCAACGCGGTGATGGACCCGAAAATGAGTCCGATTAATCTGGTTGATTTTAAGTGTGAATTTTCAGACAAGTAGCAAAGGTTACGTGGCCTATAGGGGAGTCATCTCAAAACCGGATGCGTCTCCCCTGTTTAACCTGTCACCTAAGATACCAACGCCCTTCCTTTCTCTACTCCTATCACCAGTCGAAAGTTCAAGGTCCTGCCCCTATCTACCTACAGAGTAGGAAGAGGCTGACAAGACTGTAACTTCGCCCCTATCTACCTACCGGAGCAGTCGGAGGCTACTAGCAACTTGTGGCGGTGCACCGCAATTTTGCCCCTATCTACCTACTGGAATAGGTGGAGGCTACTTGGCGCTGGTCATTTGAACCCGTAGTTTAGCCTATGATATTTGCTCCGATCGGGGTACGTGATATGGAAGGCGGGGATTTTTGGCTCTGCCTGAGGGTGTGCGCACACACTCTAGTACCCTCACTCATCCTGAAAACAAGGTCGGGGTTAATCTCCTGCAAATAGAATTTCCGATTTTATTGGCTTTTTTGGTCAATTTTGTTCAGCAGTCTCGGTTCTAATTTAGGTGATCACTTGATTAGTCCAGCCACAAAGCATGCCTATCGTCCAGTCCCAATTTCCTTTAGACCTAAGTTTGAAAAACCAAGGGAGAAGGAGTCGAGAAAAGCTGATGCAAGATAAAACTATGATGAATGCCAAGTAGAGAAGATTTAAAGTGATCCTTTCGCTTTTTATGCAGGATGAAAACATAATTGACATTTTTTTTAGACTACATGCAATGCAAGCAATAAAAGCTGCTCCTAGACAGGTAGTTCTATTAGCGAGTGAAGAACAGATTGAATTTGGCTAAGATCTGCATTCTAAGTGCGTCATTTATGTGTGAAGTATGGTCCTAGAATTTTACAAGCACAAACAGTTCCTAAAGTAGCTCTAAGAGCCGCAAGTGCAGGTCTTATTCTATGTAAACAATCAACACAGAACACGGGGACACATTTTCACTATACTTACATGCGCGAGATCCCAAACATGAACCGCTGGAAAAATGCAAAAATAATGAAAATAAAAGAAAATTATAAATACTCACAAATCACTCAAAATTATTTAAATGCAGGATCCTTGGCTCGCTTGGCGAAGCACCTTCGACTCCTCGTTTTCCTCGCACGAAAATAAATGGGGGTCAGATAAAGGATGACACAAAATAAACAAAAATAAATGACAGAAAAATATTTTACAAGAAAATCCGGGAATCAGAATACTCGGGGATGGAAAAGTTAAAATCAAACTTTCCTAAAAATTAACCTAAGCCGTGCATCCCTGGCAACGGTGCCAATTTAACGTGGCCTCATCTACCCTAGTTAATTCAACCTAGTTATCAATCGAATTACATTTGTCGTTCATTGCAGTCGGGTAATCGAGACTTCGTCAAAAACCACTCAGATTTAATGTTCGATTAAACTCAAGCGGCAAATTTATTTTACTTGGGCAAGCCCAAGGTCGAACTCAGGGAGGCAACTTTTCCTTAGGTAAATTTTAAGTTAATTTTGATGTCAGATTTTCAGAAGAATATTTTTGGTCTTTTTATACTTTTAAAGAAAACACAAGGCAATTTATAGCCAAAATTTAAATTAAATCACAAAAGATACTCAAATGAGGTCCAAAATTAATAAAACTTAGCCGGAAGATGATATGCGATGAGACTAAGCTACTGCAATTTTTTAGAATTTTTAGACTATGACTGAATTTAAAAATAAATTTAATATGAATGTAGGGT
The DNA here is from genome assembly GCA_037367405.1 of Ottelia alismoides. Classification (NCBI taxonomy): domain Eukaryota; kingdom Viridiplantae; phylum Streptophyta; class Magnoliopsida; order Alismatales; family Hydrocharitaceae; genus Ottelia; species Ottelia alismoides. The sequence goes on along the minus strand of JAZKJV010009896.1, from coordinate 67,540 downwards.
AGTTTCTACAAAATCAATTTTAATAAATGTGAAGGCACATTATTTTTAGATATAAAAATTGTCCTAGATAGGTCTATATAAGAAGAATCTAGGAAAATTAATAAACCTAAAAATTGATGTAAATTATACCTATTAAAATTCAATTAGGCAAAATACTATTTGATTTATTCAAGCCTCGTGATGCATGCAAATGCTATGATTTTTTTGGCATAATGTAGAGCACCTTAAATTAAGTCTAATGTGATTTTATGGTGATTTTTGGAGCAACAAATAATTTAATATTAAATTTAAAGCATACGTTAGGCAAAATATGTCAAAAATCCAGAAAAATAATATTATCAAATTCAATGCAGCTCACAAAAATATGACACGTGTCATAAAAGATAAAGGACAAGTTAAACTACAATAAGCAATTTTTGGAATTTAAAAATGATGAGAAATGGACACCTAAATATGCGTGCAAACACAGGGACCAAAATGCAAAATAAAAAATAAAAATTGCTTAAAATAAAACGTGCATACAGGGACTAAAGTGCAAATACTTATAATGCTGGGGGTATGGATGCAAAATTCCCACTAGAACACGTGCTCCTTGTGTGACGCGCCTGGTAGGGACTGATTTGTAATTTCTGAAAGTTGCGAGGGCCTCATTGAAATTCACCCAGCCCTCACATCCGGGACACGTGATGAGCTAGGCTCGGAAGGTGTAGGAGGCTCGGACGGAGGCTCGGGAGGCTCTAGAGGCTCATACTTTGCTTCGGGTATGCTTCGGTTGCTACGAGCCTAGGGTCGGGGATGAGGCTCAGAGGGAGTACGTGCCACGTACTGGACTATCAGATTAGGAGAGATCCAATGGCTGTTGTTGAAGGAGACGTGGCACGCTACTGGCCGTTGGATCAAGATGAATCCAATGGTATCTGGAGCTCGAAGCAGATGGCAATGTGGACAGACGTTGACTGTTGGATCAAGATTCATCCAACGAAGGCTGGAGCTGCTAACGAGGGCTACGTGGTGGCTGTGTGGACGTTGGATCCTCCTTATCCAACGGAGGCGGAGAGTGGGTGACATGGCTAGATCGGGATCGTTAGATCAAAGTGATCCAACAGCAATTGTGCATCGTCTTCTCCGGCCTGCCGCCTCCTACGGCAGACTTGGCGGTGCTCCAGCGAGGTAGCTCTGGCTCCGCCGCCCTCCCTCGTGCTCGATGAAGCTTGTCGGTGGCTCCTGTTTCGCTCTGATCGGTCGTGGAAGTGTCAGGAAGCCGATGGGATGTCTGGAGGAAGCGGAGGCAGTTCGGAGGCTGGAGACGTCGAATCTCAAATGCAGCTCCGGCGAAGCTCCGTCCAATGAAGAGGAAGCTCCTGCAGGGCTAGATCATGCCAAACAAATGGTGCTCGTGATCATGGGAATGCGTACGTGTGCGGTGAGGCCTGGGAGCGGGGTGAAAGGTGATCTGGTGACTTCCTCCACCATAAAGGCAAAGCTTTGATCGGAGGAGATGCTAGGTGTTGTATGGACGACCGAAGGGATGCGCGAAGACCAGAGCTTCAAGGCGAAGCTCGGTGGATAGTTGATGGAGGGTGAACTCGATCAGTTAGGGCAGAGAAATTACGAGAAAACTCAAAGGAAAGAAGATGAAGATCGAAAGGATAAAGGGCAAAGCTACCTGCGGTTGGAGGCTCACCGAAGCAGCTCCGATCGTCCCTCGAAAGTCAGTAGCCGGCCTGAGCTCAAGAAGCTCGCTAGAGGAGCTGTGGCACGGTGAAGAATCGCCGCAGATCTCGCTGGAGGTGGAGACCTATCGTCGTTTGCTTACACACTCAATTGCTATCACCAATGAGAAGCTTGGAGCTCTAGCACACCTCTCGCTATGATGGATGGAGTGGAAGTTGGCCGGAGGCTGGTTATTTATAAGAACGATGTGGAGTTCTTGGCGTTGGAGGCGTGGGGTTCGTGGGGTGTGTGGAGCGAAGAGGAAGGTAATCATGGTGGTTGTGGGTCCTGACGAGGATGGTGGAGGTCAGGGCTATGTCATGGAGGTAACAGTGGGCGGAGAAGGTGGCTATAGTGGTGCCAAAAATAAGAAGGGGTAAGAGGTGTCTCGAGGTGGGGTGACGTGGGCGAGGCTCGTTCGGAGGAAGAAGATGGCTTCTGGACCGTTGGATCTCGTAATCCAACGGCCAGAAGATAGGTGCGAGAGAAGGGCCAGGATTAGATCCTAGTGATGCAATCAAAGGGCGCTGAGCATGACACGTGGCGGGCGAAGCGTCAAGTGCCAACTGGCGGTGAAGATTGAATCTAGAGTGGGGTTCGAACGACTAGAATCACGATGGAGATGAATGGCCGAGATGGAGGCGTCTTGGGAGAGATCCAACGGTGGAGATGTGTCCACGTGGTGCTCTACGGTTGAGGCGTTGGCGAACGGCGTGGATGAGATCTTGGATGATGATCCAAGGGTCGTTGATTGAGCGGGAATGATCTGCTTGGATCTGAAGTGCGTGGTGGTGATCAGATGGCTGTGGAGTGCGCTACGTGGCACAATGATATGAGGGCGCTGGTGAGCGGCCCAGATGAGATCTTGGCCCAGATCAGATGACTGAAATGAGATGCGACGTGAACAGATGAGATCTGGAGAGAAGTGGCACCATCGGACGGTGGAGGAAGAGGGGTGCGTGGCGCATGATGAATAGGGTCGCGTGGTGCAACCAGAGGTCGCCACGTGGCCCAATCTGGTTGGTCGAGGAAGAATGTAGAATAAGAGGAAGAAGATGGTCGAATTTGGAAAAAACTCAAAAAATGAAAGTTGTAGATCTCGATGTGATCTAAAAGTGTCATATTTATCAAAAATTGAAACGAGGTTGAATAAAGTGATAAAATATAAGGGTACAAATATAGATATATACAATGTACAATGGGGCCCAAAACCCAAGTTTTGCATACGAGCTCCGATTTTAATGAAATTGGTATCATTTTAAAGGTCTCTGAATGTAAATTATTTAAAAAGTGAGTAGACCTATTTCAAAAGTCGTATGAGAGAGATATATGAATTCTAAGGTCCATGGTCTCCAACTGGGTTTGGGGTTTTATTAGCATTTTTTTTGATATTTTTCTTTAATTAGTGTTAGTAGTATATACAGTATAGAGTAAAATTATGGGTTGTAGGGTTAGTGCAAAATATATACAAATAGGTGATTTTTACAAGTTGATTTGGCTTCTTATTTAGTGCAGATGTAAATGCTAAAATGCAGATGTTATTTATGCATGCATGAATGCTAATTATGCAATATTGGTGGAAATATGCTCCTAATTACTCGAGAACAAGGGTCTATTTTCAACTTTAAGAGTGATGAATCACAGATTCATCATCCACTTGAGTCTCTAGATGATTAGCCATTGAATTTTTTCTCCTTGGTTGGTGTTCGTCCTGCGTGTTTGTTCTTAGTCTTCTGGATGTTGGTGCAATCCTGAATTGGAATGATTTGGTCAAGGTATTCAGAGTAGGTTGACCCTAGGTGCGAGTCGTGCGACCATGCATAAGTCTCAGGATCATATAGGAAACACTTTTATATGGTGAGATCCACATGAATTGAAATAGTGGGGAGAGTCTCTGCATGTTCGTTCTCAATTGATTTGATGTTGGAGCATTCCTGTGTCGAGTTGATTTGATCAAGGTAGTCAGAATAGGTTGACCCAGGGTGCGATCAAGTATAAGTCTCAGGATCGTATGAGTCATGTATTTGATTTTCTATGGTGAGAGCAGCTGGGAATGGAGAAGGAGGGAGAACCTCTAAACCAATAGTTTCATCAACAACCGTTATCTCAGATGTAATGACGGGGTAGGGCTCTTCTACCACTTGATGGTTACGGTTGTCGAGGACTTCGTGTCTTGCCTCAGAAGATCATGGTTCTTCAAAGACTGTGTGAGATTGAAGTTCTTTTAATGTTGTAAAATGGATTTCCCGAGTCTCACACTAAATAATTGCCTTAGACAATGCTAAGAATGGCTTTCCGAGAATAATTGGAGACTGGGCGAATTCTCCTTGATGCTCAATATCAATGATCGTGAAATCTATTTTGAGCGGAGCACCTTGGAATGTAATGATGAAAAAAATGGTTCCTCTTGGTCACTTTATCGATCGGTCAGCCAATTGAACGATCTCTTGTATCTTCTTGATAGGTCCGAGTTTGAGATCATGAAATACATAGGTCGGTAGGATGTTAATTGGTGAGTCATCATCAATTCGAGCATAGGTAAAAATTGTGTCTTTGATTCCACGGTCAAATCTGGGCAACCGCTTCACTATGCGTCTCTTGGTTTTTCTCCTCAACACCAAGGAGGAGGCCATGGACAAAATATGTTTTTCAGTCTTTGTTCTTATCCTGCCCGACTTTTTCATCATCAATTTTTCCATTACAAATCCTTTAAGGTCGGGAAAGTGTTCAATGGCCTGTTTAAAGGGAAGTTCAAAGATCAATCTTTTCTCCAGTGCTTCTCATAAAGTAGGATCCAAATTCTTCAGATCTTCTTCAGTCTCAATTTTTATGATTTTTTCTAGATTTTTGATTTTTAGGTATTTTCTGTGTGGTGTGGTGATGTGATATTTTCTCCAGAGGAGGAGGATCTTAGATGTTCTGAGTAAGAGTCATAGTCATCCCTTGGGGAGTAATATGCAGAATTGTCGTTGTCATAGTTGTCCCTAGGGTGAACATATTCTCTACGTTTCTAAATATCCTCAGAATTTTCAAAGTGAGATCCAATCTTTTCCTCATTCATTTTTATGTCCGCGCCACCTAAGAGTGAAATTAATTGGTAGGCAATCTTTCTAAATCTATCCTCCATTAAATCAAATCTCTTATTTATCCTTGAAATATCATCCTCAAAAATATGTTCATGATCAATCATAGGAGCAGTCGGGGTGTGTTTTTGCATTTGAGATTCGGTCATTTCATCATCCATTTTCCTGTTTGAGCCGGGAGGAGAGTCTCTTGGAATATTCAATATATGATTGTCATTTCCTAAAAATTTCTCCTCAAAAATTATGGAAGGAGGCTGCTCAGTGGAAGGTATTTGCGGAAATTTGTAGGTCTCATACTCAGCATGCCGTGACTCAGGCATGTAATGCTGGTTTGAGTAGTCTACTTCCATGATTGATCATATCCTCAGATAATGGATTCATACAGGGTGCATATGTGTCGATATTTGTTTGATCCTCTGTTTGTAAAGGCTTATCGAAGGAGTGATATTCAGGTTGGTCAATGGGGATTTGATTGTCATGGTCAATCAAACACTGTTGATCCTTTAGTGCAAGCCTCCCCATCTGGTGTGATCGGGTCTTGTTTCTCAGCCAATCATGAGCCTCAAAAGGGATTAGATCTTGAAATGTTTCATTAGTTTCAGTGAGAAATCGAGAATAAGATGGTTCAATCCAGGATGGTAAGTGGTCATGTGAGGTAGGAGTATTCGAGTAGAATGGCTTGGAATTCAATGAGAGGATCAGATTCATTTGAGAGTGAAAATCTCCCTCAAATGTTGGAGGATTATTGAAAGAAGAGGGTATGGTCGATTTGGGCCTGACTGAGACAAATTCATTTTCATAATATAGCTGTGATGGATTCTTGGATAAATGTTCCACCATTTTTGAAAGAGCTGAAATGAATGACGATTTGGGTTTGACCGAGACGAATTCATTTTTATGATACAGATCTGTAGTGTACTAGGACAAAAGATCCATAATCTTTGAAGGAGGTTTATTGGTTGACATAGTTGATCTCGGTGCAAATGCACGGGATATTCAAAAGAAATTTTTATTAAGGAGATTGATGGCACAAGTGTATGGCTTTTGATCTTCGAAATCAGTTCACGCACACAATTCAAACACAAATCAAACCCTAGGTTCACCAACTCACACAATGAAGCCGCAATACTTCAGCTATTATTTTTTCAATTTTAGTTGGTAATAAGGAAATCTTGGAAAATAATTTAGCGAGTTGTTAGGTGCCGAAAATTTTCTTAAAGACTGTCCTGAATTCTTACGACTAGTTGCACCTACTTTCAACCAGTATGGTGTAAGTACGGACCATAAAACAGCTACCTGTGTTACTTAAGGAAAGAGCCTTATGTAGTGTCCTTTAAACCACCCACTCTATAAGGAAGTTCGAACCGTTTACGGGCTACTTGTAGATCCTCACTGAGAAGTAGCTAATCGTTTTTAGAATCAATAGTCTGAACGAAAATTTCGGAGCTGGGCTCTATACTTAAGTGCCGTCTCTCGCTCACTCAGAAAAAGAAATGCATCCAAGGATAGGGTTGCACTCCCCCAAAAATTCTTGATTTTATGGGTTGATTTAAAATCGGCTATATTTAGAAGTCCCAATTTTAATTAGGCGATCACTGAAAAATTAAGTGAGACAAATACGCGTCTACCGTCCAGTCCCAATTTCCTTTTAAAATTGTGTGATAAAACAGGAGGGAGAAATTCGAGAAAAGTTGATGCACGCGAAAAACGATGATGTATGCTCAGTTAGAAGACTTACAGTGATTCCTCGCAATCTCCATGTGGGATGCAATACAAGAATTGAAAATTTAGTCTATATGAATGCAAGCTGATGAAAAATTGCACCTAGCAGAAAGTTCTATTAGCCGGGAAGAAATGAGTTAAATTTGACTAAGTTGAACGATCTATTGCGTGTCTTGATTAAAGTGAAGTGTGGCCCTAAGTCCTACGAGCACAATCAAAAATTTAAAAGCTCTAAGAGCGTATGTGCAGGTATATCTTAAGCACCACTCAAGTCGTGTCCCACCCTCACCAGAGAGTGAAACAGGCCACGACACACCGCAGAAAAAGTTAGAGGTTTTTTACATACGCGAGAGTCCAAACGGACAGCGCTAGAAATGAGTAATTAATTACAAAAAAATAAAATTGCAAAAAAAAAATCCTAGACTCTACGCTCTTGCATGACTCGTCTCGATCTTAAATTAATTGTGGTTTTTCGGAAGTCGGTGAAGATGCGTCGGTTCTTGAAAAACCGCTCCACATACGTCGAGTACCTCGCAAGAAAAATAAGAGAGAATGTAAGAGAGTGACTCAAAAATAAAAATAAAACAAGAAAATAGAATAAAAATAAATGCAGGAAAAAAAATGGAATATATACAGTGAATAAGTCGGGGTTTAGACTACCCGAATGTGGAAAATCGAATAAAATTTTTTTTAGACAAAATCTAAGTCATTTGCCTCCCCGGCAATGGCGCCATCAGACGGATCGTGGAATAGTCGATGTTAAAATACGTGGATTAACGTGCGCTAAATTATGAATGTGTCGTTTCGTTGTAGGCGGGCAATCGAAATCGGTCAAGAAATAAGCACAATTATTTAGTCAATTTTTTTAATCGAGTGGTTTTATGTTTATTTTACTTGGGCAAGTCCCAAGGTCGACCACAAGGAGGCAAAGGAACAACCTAGAATTTTGTCTATAAAAGTTCATGCATGATTTTCGAGGCAGTCTTTTTTTTGTATTTTTAATGCAATTTGGGGATGAGAAATGTAAATTTGTCCTATTTTAGGGACTAAAAAATGATTAGCAATCAAATGATGTCCAAAAAATGTGAAACTTGGCCAAGATGATAACTACGATGAAATAAATGCACTGTAACGTTTTTAGAATTTTTAGATGTAATATATATTTTTTATGAATTTTTTATTGCAAACACAATGAATTTCAATAATTAATTATAATAAATATTACACCTAATTACTTTTAAGGGATAAAATTATCCAAAATCTGTCACTAGGTGATTGATCTCAGAAAAGTCCTAAACCTCAAAAATACAAGATTTAATACCTATTAAATTTTAAATATTAAAATATGCAAAATGATTTTTACAAGGAAACCATGCATGCAAATGCAATTCATTTTGGGCACAATAAACACAGTTAATTCTACAATCCGTGATTTTTAGGCAATTTTTAGAGTAACAGTTAATCAATTATGAATTTCAGAGCTCAAAATGAGCAAAGTATGAAATTTTCCACAAAATAATTAATTATTAATTAACCACTGATCACAAAAATATAAAACGTATGCCAAGATGTAGAGAATTATTTGTACAACAAAATGTCTGTTTTTGATAAATATAATAATGTAATGTAGCAGTTCGAAACAACGAGGGAATATAAGGGTATTTCTGCAATAATATAGAAAATTATAAGATAAAGGATTAATTTGAAATTACCGATAAGTCAGGGGGGAATATTGCAATTTGTCCACAAGGTCACGTGCCAGGCACGTGACCCTTGGGTGGATGGCGGCTGATATGTGAATGTGCGGAACTTTGGGGATATGTTTGCAATTTTCCCACGCGGTCACGTGCCAACACGTGACCCGTGGGGATGGATGACGTCCCCCCAGCGTACGTGCCTCGCATGTGCATGGGGGTCTCGGGCCTCATGTTCGGTGGTCGACGACGGAGCGATGAGAGTGGCCGGAGCTGGGCGAGGTTTGGGAGGAGGCACGGGCAGTGCGAGGCGTGGCGGACCGGCAAAGAGTCTCTGGGCGAGGGTGGTGCTCTAGATGTCGATGAAGTTCTGGCAGAGCTGCGGTGATGTTCTGGCAGCCGGTGGAGGAGTGTGCCGAGGGCGCATGGCGGATATGTGAAGATAGCATCGACGACCTGTAGCAGCGGTGGCGGAGGCCTGTAGCTCTGGCGATGGCGTGGTGGAAGTTGAAGCAGAGGGTTGATGCAGAGGAAGATGACGTAGGTGTACGGGCTCGACGGTGATGCCGGAGCAAAGTAGCAGGCACAGGGGACCCGGAGCTGCAACGAAGATGCTGGATCCTCGGATCTCGCCGATGAAGAGAGCACAGCGGCGCTATCACCGCCTTGCGCTTGGACTTAATGCATAATCGGCGGAGGAGATGTGGAGGTCGGAGCGGCGGTTGATCTATAGGAACGGAGGGTCGGTCGTGGAAAGGGTTTGATTGAATCGATGATGAGATACGATTGGGATCGGTGATGGGATTCGACGAGATCTGAGGGAGGAGATCGCAGAGGACACGGGCGGCGGTCAGTCGCAAGATCCGAGGGTGGAGATTTCGCGGCGATAGGTGGCGGTGCTCAACTGGGAAAGTAGACAGAGGAAGGAGACAGTCCAGGTGTCATCCGATCGGCTGAGATCAGACGGCCCTAGTCTTTCCACATGGCAGCTAGTGGGGAGCCCAGGCAGAGCACGTGCGTGGCACGTGTGTGGCACGTGCGTGGGAGGCACGTGCTACGCACGTGCAATGGTTTTTAAAATTTTTTTTAAAAAATGAAATGTAAAAACCCCAAAATTGGGTGACATGTGGTGGCTCCAGGAGCTGCCACGTGTCATCCCCACAAAATTCAGAAAATAAATAGAAAGATAAATGCATAAAAAATAGTAAATGACCTCGGATCGAAAAATTTTATTCACAAAAGTTCTCGTCTCGATGAGATCTACAACTTTCATGAAGACATCAAAACCAAAATCGATCATTTGCATAAAGTGATATTTTTGGGGTATCCCATGTATATAGAATACCATGATTATTAGGTTTTCTAATTTTTATGTCATTTTTAAACCAGATAAAAATACAGAAAAAATATGATAAAATCAAAGATAAATATTTACACATTAATCTAATTTTTTTGGATTTTTTAGTAAGAAAAAGAAGAAATAAAATAAAATACAAAAAAGACAAATTTTGTACAGATAGTTAGTGAAGATTCAGACTCAATTAGTTTCATTGATTTCAAGCTTAGTTTGGATTTGGATTTTTGCGCATTTTAATAAAACTTTCATCACAGAAGACAAATGAAAAAGAAATAAAATAAAATAGGTTAATTATGTACATAAAATAACAGGTCAAATACTGCTAAAATACAAAATGTACAATAGAGGCCCAAAACCCAACTTTCACTTCACTTGAACTTGGTCTTGTTTTGAAGGTAATTGAATGTACATTACTTCAAAAGTGAGTAGGATCAAAACGATAGGAAAGAAGATCCCACTTGCTTGAGATATAATAGTAAGTATATCTCATATATTGAAAGTGAATAAGGGAATGAACTTTCAGTGTTGACAAGGCAGGACAACTTTGATATAAAAATTCCTAAATCAAAGTAAAATCTCTCTCTCTCTGTATATATATATACATATATATACAAACTTCTTATTTCAGATAACCATCATTAAACCCACTCAACATTATATTCAATAAAAACCATTAAATTATCATAAATTGGATTCATTTGTGCAAGTTTCCTCATAATAACATGGAATGATAACTAAATAAACAATAGGACAACAACCTAAGGTTTGTGTATCTCTATAGTGTTGATCTCTCATCGAGTGTGCTTTGGAAGTATCATGTCGATGATGATTGTAATTGTCAAATAATCCTTATAAAATCGAAGAATATATTCTGGCAAACATATGTACTCTCGACATTTAATTATGAATGATATGGTTCACTGCATCATGTAGAATGGTGTCTCTATAAGATATGATGTATTGAATAATGTTTGAGTACCTACCTGAGCCAAAGTTTTTTATAGTTTAGATGGATATAGGTATGACAAGTGTCATCATTTTACTATTTATACTCTTGTCCTTCATGAAGCTTTATAATATTCATATTGTATGAATTAAATGAAGCATGTTTAAATCTTGAAATACTCTTGTTTTGAAATCTTTTGAGTTCAACATAAGAGATCCTTTGTCTTAAGCAATGGTTGTTTATAGATGAAGGGAGTGCAGTGGAAGGATGGGTCAGACCCAAGTTAGAAGGAAAGTCAAAGAGTTGATTATACTTCTATGGTTTCCACACATATGACATCCAAAGAGTTGGATGGATGCCAATACTGCAAGATGTTGATGTATTGATAGTATGACTATCAAGTATATCTAAGATCCTTAGAAGCTCCCTTCACAATCTGCTTGCTATGAGCCTCCACCACCAGCTCTCCAAAGATCTGGATAGTTCATCGGGATATTATACATCTACATATAATCATTGAAACTGACTTGTTGGATAAGATCAAAGTCTAAAATTGTATCTTACTCTTCTACTAACACTTGCAATTGGTTGCAGATATTTTAGATGAATATAAATTTTGATCTTAAGGTTTAATAGTCATTCACATGGAGGTTGATGCAATTGTTGCAAAAATCTCTATTGGATAGATAGACTTCACGTTTTCAGTGGGAGAGTCGTTAGTCTTAGAGAATGTCTCTATGACCTAGATAATAGAATACATTCATTGTTTATTTTTAAATGTTGGGAATAAACATGCATTCTGGAATAGACCTATCATAAAGAGTTATGGTGGATATATTTTATATGGTAATCTAACATCTAGAGGACCGACTAAAATTAAAAAATTAATGAATGATTCATTAACATTTTTCTAATACTGAAAATTAAACCTTTAAAGATCAATAGGGGGATGAAGATCATTTGACAATGATCTAGCATCAAACCATGGACATATGTCTATTGATGTGATCAATAGACTAGTAAGAGATGAAACTTTATATTGTCTGAAATTTCAAATCTTACATACTTGTGAATATTGTATTCAAAAAGTAAAACATACAATACACTCTTCTATGGTAATGGTGTAAGATGCCAAGGTATTCAAGATCTCATACATATTGATGTATGCAGATCATCTATTTCATAATGAACATTAATAATATGTAGTTGCTGCTGCTTAGACAGAAACAGCGTATTACGAAGACCGTACCCACTATAGTCTCTGCGTCTCCGTCTCACCTTGATATCCATTGATGATTATTTGTGACAGGAGACTTCTTCTCTTCACCTTAGAAACCTTTGAAATGTTCAAAGGTTTCACAATTTTGGTTTAAAACCAAAGTTTGAAGGAAGATGAAATGAATTTGATCTAACCTAGGTAGCTTGTACCTATTGGATGAATTCAAAAAATACATTATGGATATATGAATATCATTCCTATCTCACTCCTCCCAATACACCTAAACTCAATCGAGTTGTAGGGAGATGCAACTAGATCATGTGTGACATGATTTTATTAATGATGAATATTAGGATAATTATCTATTGGTTTCCTAGTATATATGTAGTAGAGAACACAATATATATCCTTAATAAGATTTCATGCAAATCTAAACTTGAACATCCTCATAAGATATGATTTGGAACCTAGCCTAGTGTTGGACCCTTGAGGATTTCGGGTTTCTTGGTCCATAAATTGTCATGGATGCAAGTAAGCTGGAATCTTGAACCAGAGAGTGCTACTTCATTAGGAATATAAAGAATCGTATTGGATACCTACTTTATGACCTTGAGATTCTTAAAATATTTCATATATAAGGATATGATTCTTAGAGGATGACTCTATTGGGAATCAAGATGGAAATGAAGTGAAGGAACACATTTAATCTTGAGAAGATAATGAGGCTCCTGAAATCGGAAGCTAAAAGGACAATTAAAGATGAAACACTCATACCTCTTCAAATGAGTTTGAGAATGGATTCCATGTGTCAGTTAACTCTGACAATGATCTTACTTCTTGTGATGAAGCTTCTAAAGATCATGACATGGAAAGATGGCTGTTAGCAATAAAGTCTAAAGTATACTTCATATACAAGTGTTGTATATGGACCCTCGAGGATCCACCTATAAGGGTAAAACCTGTTACGTGTAAATGGAGCTTCAAGAGAAAGAGGGAACCTATCTATTGAGAAGGTAGAGACCTTCAAAGAACGACTCGTATCCACAAGATACACACAGAAAGAAGACATCGCTTGCGATGAGACTTGCTTTCTAGTGACCATGCTTAAACTCATCAGATTATTGCTAACTATAGTTACACAACTCGACTATGACATCTTCAAGATGTGAGTCAAGATTGCATTTCTCTATAAATACCTATCTGAGGATATTCATATGAAGTAGCCCTAGGGCTTCACTATGGAGGAAAGCAAGGTGTGCAAGCCGAGTATCTCTATCTGTAGACTCAAGTAAGCTTTCTTATTGTTGGAACATCAGATTTGATGAAATTATAACGATTATGATTTCAGATAGAATCTTTATGAACCATGTGAAGCTTAGTGGGTGTGCCATTGTGTTCGACGTGCTAAATGTAAATAATATCCTAATCATTTGGAATGATACAAGGACGATAATAAGTATTTTATAGTCTGTCTATTCCATACCTTGAGATATGATCTCAAGGATACCTTTTAAGATTTTAGTTCTGAAGCTGTTTAGAAGTAAAGAGAAGAGGGTGTTCGGATAGTCACATTAGTGGTACACCTTAGACATGTTCTATTTTCTTGAAAATTACAAAAAAGGCTTCTTTCTCTTAAGATATGGTACTAACCTATATAAAGGGATAGCACCTCAAAGAGCTGAGGGTGTAAAAACCAAAGCTATATGGCATAGTGCATCAGCTTTGGGAAGCTCAGTGTATGCAAGATGTGTACAAAAGCCAGATGTCTGTCATGTAGTGGGAGTAGTAAACTGATACTAATCCTACTATGGAGAGAAAGCACTTGATTACAGTAATAACAATATCTTTGAAGAGACAACGTTTGAGATAGTGATCTCAAAGTCTTATCTTCAAGAACTTAAGACTTTATAGATAATGATTTGAAAGGTCTTAACCACAGATACCTTAAGAGATAGAGATCACCGAGAATAAGGGCATACTGATAACTATAACATAAATTACATATTGGTTATAACGATTATTGAATTGTAGTATTAAAGACACTATAATTAACAAGATTGAGTATTGATTACATAAGATGCAACATTCGCATTGGATGTGAGCATTGTTACTAGGAGATATGCAAGTGTCGTAAAAGGGCTTAACGTAGTCTCTCAGGAATAGAGTGGCAGATCAGGTTACCTAGCTATTTTTATATAGCCTATGATTGTCACATGAGTGTGAGTTTAAGATTAGCCCATTAGTGACTCTTTGGGCTAGAGGGAGATTGTTGGTCATGTGAGCCCACGGTGAGCCATTATGCAATAAATGTTATTTCAAATTATCATTCCCTTATCTGAAATAAAGAATAACTAATTTTCATAATAGGTCCCTTAGTACAATTAGAGTTATGTGCCATGGTCATCTTAATGATACAGTTGTTGATTCAATTGTTGAATCATAGAGGTTGGTGCTTGGATGAATATCTAAAGAGTTAGATTGAGGACTCATCAAGCATCGTCAAATGATTATTAAGAGATGATCTCAAACTTGAGTAGGAGATGACAATCCTTTCTCTTTTGGCTAATATCTAGCCGACCTCTTGATGCAGGTCCTCTACATTGGAATAGAGATTCAGAATAGTTAGGTAAGTTAGGTCAAAGAGTTGACTTAACGAGATCGAGATAACAAAAGACATATGTCGTATGCTGTCATGATATAGGTACACATCCTATGACAAGAGACAGATGTATTACTATGTGTCTGAGTATGTACATTTGGTAGGCCGATAGGTTGATGGCCTAATCAAGGTCTATACAACGGAGCGCTGCTATGCATACAAGAACATATGAGTAAAATATAATCTCTCAAAGGGATCATACAAGTTCATTTACTAAATCGGAAGACATGACCTCACTCATAAGATATTGGGAACCAAATTCCATCCACGGTCGTCTTGCTTTGGAAGCTTGACTGAATTTGTTTGTTTGATATATACTTTGGAAAGTATATGATCATCACCTAGGTATGATATATGCTTTCGGAAGGTATATGATTGATACCGACTCCCAATGATCAAGTGAGAAACTTAATGATAAAACCCTGAAGGAGACAATCTAAATATATCCAAAACTTCAGGTTTATTCTAGATCTTCTAGTATGTAGGATGTACAACTATTAGGAATACTTGAGGGTGATGTGATCATAAATGATTGTATAACCATGACGCTTCAATTCTAAGGCAGTGATGAAATATGTTTGGATTATAGTGACTCGTCTCAATAGAGAAGTGATCTGATCTTGGTCCAAATGTTGGACAATGATCTGAATGGGATTCAGATGCAATGAAAAGATTAGATTTACAGTTTTGATTTAATCGAACATATATGGGAGTCCGCAAGATCTGGATTTGAGATTTGATCTCAATATACAAGTTACTATGCGTGGAACGCACAAGTGCCCTATCCTTATCTTCAAGTATCCGTGGAGAAAGCGCTTTATCCTTGAAAGAGTTCAAGCATAATTTAAATGTTGATAATATATCCGAGAATTGAGAAATGAATAATTAAATACGATTTAATTATCATGAATAATATGAATTTGATTCATATTATAAGGAGAGTCATCTAAGATAATTAAATGTAATTTAATTATCAAAGATGTGAATAATGTGAATGTGATTCATATTATTTGGGCACATGAGAATAAAGATCCAAGACAATTAAATATGATTTAATTATCATGGACATGAATAATATGGATAGCATTGTCCATGTTAATCATATATATTATAAATGTGATTTATAATATATAAGAGAGAGCTATTTGTAAATAATATTTACAATTTGAATGTTTATGTGAATTGGATTCACATTGGATAATTAATTGAAAATGTAATTTACATTTTTTTGGGCTGTGAATGTGATCACAAATTTTCAATGAAATGATTGCAATGTTCACAAAATAATTATGAATTATTTGTGTGAATAAATTTGCAAGAAAAGTTGTTGCAAATTTTTGAAGACTTTCATGGGATAATGTAATCGCATGAGGTAAAGAGATAAAAGCCACATTCCATCTAGAGGTCATGGACGTCCACCAAGTCCTAATTGGAATTGGTGGTTGTCTCCCTATTTATGGGAAAAGGCTAATCTCTTTCCAATTATCTCCAAGGATTATTGATTTAATTTGAAATTAATTTATATCTATTATTTAATATATATATTTAATTTAATTTAATTAATTGTTGTGGTCTTTTTACAATAAAAATCATGGTCATTGAAAGAAACACAAATCAATCTCATCCACTGATTTTGTGTTGACTCCCAAAATATTATATAAGAAGAGGCAACCCTAGCTCTTCTTCAGACAATGGAAAATATGCTCTCTCCCTCTCTCTCTCTCTACATGTCAATTCTCTCTCTCATTGTGACCATCCAACATGGAGCCCTAGAGAGAGTCACCATCACTGTAGCATCGTCATTATACTACCGAATCGTTTGCTCGTGTATATCCGTCTCCTTCGGTAAGCCTCGCTCATGAAGAAGATGTCAGATCTCATGTGGCGATATAAGGAGATTCGTTGCTTGGATCATCCTCATGAATTGTAAGGACCACGCGTTTCATCAATGCGCTCACAAACGTCTCCTCCATCGTATCGAACTTGAGAAAGGAGGTCTCTTCTTTTAGAGATTCGATAACAATCACGCTTCAAGAGGTAAACCTAATACTTGTTTGTGGTTTAGATGAAACAATCTGAGAAGTGCTCTTGGATCATGTGTCTTCATCGTTCAAAAAATTTTTAAATTCCGTTGCCCCGAGCAACTAATACGATTCGTCGCTCTCGATCGCATACGATGCAATCCTCACGCTTCTGTGATGCACTTAAGGATTTTCCCATATTCTTCAATTTGTAGAAAAATTCATTATATGGGTGGATAACAATACGTGGAAGAAAATGAATCTATACCGTCCATGCCCCACAATAAATAGAGGTATATCTTACACCATGTGTTAGCGCATATGTGAAAAGCGGAAATCCTTACACCACCAAGATTTTTTTCTTCTTTTTTATGGGTATGTTTGGTAACTGTGTTGGGTTGAGTTGGAGTAACATCCTGTGAATAGTAGCTATTTGGATGATTAGGATGATTGAAGAGTGGCAGAATGATACATGTGATGTGATGTCACATTGGTTTGTGATGGAATTCCAACCCAAGAATAATGGGGGTGAGGGGTAAAACAAGCCCTGCGGGTGCCCAATGATTCATTAAATGATTTTTGTTCTCGCTTGAATCCACATGCAATGGTGTCTGCAAATTGTTCTCCATTGCGCATTTGAAGCATGCACGCAATAGCTTCTCCCTTTAGAAGCTCTTGCACCAATGGAGATAGAGAGGGATGGACGGATAGACATCCAAAGGGAGAGGGGGAGAGAAGATATGAAGTCTGGGTTTTTAACCAAACCTTATGTGCACATCTAGGCTACCATTTATGTTGTCATGGTCTAACCGTCACCACTCAATTCCAATCAACTAGATTCTCTGAATCATTTTTATCAATTGGACGTCGATTCACGTGATTCAGATTCACCAAACCACTCCTCATTTTTGTGAATTTCAACTCTCAAAATCACATCGCGAATTAGCAATACTTGGATACTACTATGAGACATTCCTGACTCAGTTTTCTTGTTAGTGTTATTGACGATTTGTTTAATCTACTTTACAAAATGAGTTCATATTTGGATGTTATTAATGGAATTGAATCCTAGTATTTAAACTCATAATGCGTGGACAGCGATATCCTGGATAGTGTTATCCATGGATGAAGACATCCCGATCATACTGGATCGATCTTTTGCAACATATGCGGATACTATAAGATATTAATAGGGGGATCGATCTTTTGCAACATATGCGGATACTATAAGATATTAATAGGGGGATACTGTATTAGCGTATAGTGTCCTAATATGGGACCAGATATGATATTAGTGATAATGGCCATTAAAGTAGTTTAACTCATACATTGGTCCTTGAATCATATCACTAATAAGCACAGACTCATTCAGATTAATCTCCAGAACATCAAAAATTTCATTAGGTTGTTCGAAATTAGATTTAATTCAATCACATCTACCTTAACTAATTTTTAAATGGAGCCACCTATATCCATTTTATTTCATTATTCCATTTGAGAGGAAGAATAATAGAATACAATCTATTATAATTGCACCAATCTCGAGTATTTTCAGTATTCATGCATCCTATATATCAAAAGCATAGAGAAATGAAGGTGTGTGTTCCAATGAACTTTTCCAATTACCTCATGGACCTTTGAAACAACCTGATTCCTCCTTCGACCACGTAAACTTGCTAACTCTTACCCATGAACCCTAAGGTTAACTCTCATCCATTGAACTATTAAAACTAACCGGACTCCATTACTTTCTTATATATAATACCCTTTCATTTTGAAAAAAATACAGTAACTACCCTTCTCCGTTTCTCTCCCACCCCCCACCAGCACCGTCCTCACCTCCATTTCCCCACGAGAACCATCTCCAGCCATCACCTCTTCCTCGTCCTCCTCCTCCGACCGACCATCCATCTCCTCCGTGATCGACGACCCCTGCTCTCCTCCTCCCCCGAGGGCGACTGCCCCCGCTCCCCTCCTCCCCGCCTTTTCCCGCAGCATGAGCCCCCTCCTCCTTCACCTCTGCCTGCATTAGGAGCCCACGCACCTCCACCACCTCCTTCTCCTCCCCTTGTTCCTCCACCCCCACTCCCCTCCTCCCCCACCTCTGCCCGCAGAAGGAGCCCTTACCCCAACGTCGTCCACTGCCTCCTCCTCCTGCCCTTGTTGCTCTGCCGCCGCCCCCTCCATCGCCTCCCCCCCCCCCCCCCCCCCCCCCCCGTTCCTCTGCCCCACACCTTCCACCGCCTCCTCCTCCTCCCCTTGTTCCTCCACCCCCGCCTCTACCGCAGCATGAGCCCTGCCCCCACGCCCTCCACCGCCTCCTCCTCCTCACCTTGTTGCTCCACCACCACCCTCTCAACTGCCTCCTCCCCTTGCTCCTCTGCCTTGCCGCCTCCATCACCTTCTCCCTTGTTCCTCCGCCCCCACCTGTGCCTGCTGCAGGAGCCCTTGTCCCCTCCACCGCCCCCTTCTCCCCTGAAATGTATTGATTTAGTAGCAATAAACACTTGATTGATCAATTCAAGAATTCATTGCAAAAAATAAAAATTGTTTCCTTGATCGGAACATATGATTTTTTGGTGAAAATAGATAAAAAAATTTGTGATTTCATAGACGGATGGAGATGTGGTGAAGGGAGAGAAAATAAAGAGTGGAGGCAGAAGAAGAGGAATGGAGGAAGAAGAAGATGAAGATGAAGATGGATATAAGGAGGTGGAAGATCCGCCATCCGATGCACCTATGGTTAGATTAATCCATGTTTTTGACACAAGTAAAAGTAGAAATAACGGCAGGGTCTGTGGGGTAAGAGGAGCAAGTTTACGTGGTCGAAAGATGAATTATGTTGTTTCAAAGGCTGATGAGGTAATTGGAAAAGTTTATAGAGTTCCTGAGTTAAAATCCATTTTTTATTTCTTTATAGGGTTGTCCAAAAGATATATTATTCAATCATAAGGAAACACTATCAATCATATTCTCTTCAAAAGCATATTTTAATATTATCGAGTTTGTATCCTTGTCCAAAATAAGATAACCATTATTGAGAATTCATTTATCCCAATATCTCATGAGTGATCCATATCTCCGAATTTATCATATATAATCATACGTCCGAAGGTTGACCGGTATAAAGATCATGACCAGACAATCGACATTGCGGTCTATCATATGCACGTACTTCGATATAGGGATATATATAGATATTTCTATGTTCGAAGGTTGATTCCGCGATAGTGTATGATACTGTATGATAGTGATACTTCGATCTTACACCCTTTAACTTTATCAATTCAATAACTTCGAATGTGTGTCCAAAGCAATTAGATATGTCATTGATGTATTTGACAAACTTAAATATTATAAAATAGATAATGAGATCTACTCTCAGCATAAAGAAACATAAATGGTAAAGAATGGACAGCATAAACAAAGACCGTGTTAGCTTTGTTGGTCTTCTCGTACGTTAAATTATTACTTTTCCAAAAGTACTTATAAATAGCATGGAACAAGCTTTGATCCTTCCAATATGTTGTTAAAATACGAAAGTAGGGACCCACTCAGTTCTTATCTCGAGAATCATTTTAAAAGCAAAGTGAAAGTTGATAAAGGTGGATAATACATTGAAAGACAGACCACAGCTGATGTGCTAATTGAGAAGTGGCAAGAGCCATTTTAAAGTCTATTTTGCTGTCAGTCCCGTACTCCTGGAGCCTCTTGTTCACCGTCCGATCTGGATCAAGAAGTTCGGACGAACGTATAACTCGGTCGCTGTTGGTAGCGTCCAACATCAAATGAGAAGTTATAGTACGTCTTTTTGCCAAATTGGCAAAGCCAGCTGATACTTTAGGGTCACGGAAACCAAGTTGCCCGCTGCGGGTTTCCAACCAACTGCTGGTGGATTTCGATTTTCAGATGTCAACAATGAACATAATCTGATATTTTCCATATATGTATAAAGAGTTAATCTTGTAAGAGTTAAAAATTGTGAGAACATGAGAGTGATGAGTCTGGACCATTAGATTCTATTATCTCTCTCCTAATTAATTGGAGAAGGAGAGAGAAGAGCATAATCTAGTAGTTCAGAGTCACTACCCCCATGCTCTCACAATTTCTAGTGCTCACAGGATCATATATATATATATATATAGAGAGAGAGAGAGAGAGGTTTGATCTTGTGAGAGTCAAAATCTGTGAGAGCATGAGAGCACTCAATCTAAACCAATAGATTCTGCTATTCTCTCTCCTCCTGCAGTCGATGAGGAGAGAGATGACAAAATCTAGTAGTTCAGAATCATTCCTCTTATGCTCTCACTGATTTTAGCTCTCACAGGATCAACCCTCATATGTGTGTGTGTTTGTATGTATATGTATGTATAGATATACATACACACATGGAAAAAAGGGGCTACCCCCGCCCTAATTTCATGATTTTTTTTGCAAAATATCACCATGTATATTCATCTATAATCCCTCGAATAAACCATTCGAATTTCGTTGAAAACAAAGACTCATATACCCTCCATCTAGAATAGGTAATTTTGGAGGTCTAAACACTGTTGTAATCGACCTGTTCGAGATGGATGTCATAGGAATCTCTGTTTCTGACGAAATACGAATGACGTTTTGGACGGATATATCGATGAATATACATAATGAAATGTTGCAAAAAATAAAAAATTTTTGCATAAAAATGGAGCGGGAGCAGACGTGTTGCTTGCCCCCTGGGGCAACTCCATTGAGCCCTACATACATACATACATACATATATGGTCAAATGTGGGTGCACCCACCCTCATTCCCCCCCTATTATTTATTTTTTTTGGAAAATGAAAATATGCACATTCATCACTATATCCCCCAAACATGCCATTCCAATTTCATCAGAAACAATGACTCATATGCCCTCCATCTGAAGGGGGTCAATTTCAGCAATTCTGAAACCGTTAAAATTTGACAGTCTTGATGGAGATAATAAATATCTCAAATTAAGTTGGATTTTGAATGACACTGTGGTGACATATTGTGATCTATTTCATTTCAGAAAAATAAAAAAATACAACGGAAAAGGGGTGGGAGCATGTAAGTTGGCTACACCTAGGGAGCATACTCCTCCCCCCCCCCACACACACACACATATATATATATATGTGTGTGTGTGTGTGTGTGTGTGTATGTATGTATGTATGTATGTATGTATGTATGTATGTATGTGTGTGTGTGTGTTGTGTATATATATATATATGTATGTATATATGTATGTATGTATGTATGTATGTATGTATGTATGTATGTATGTATGTATGTATGTATGTATGTATGTATGTGATTTCTTTCAAATAAGACTTGGTCCTTTTTGAGTTCAGGAAAGCCAGCCCCTTTTTTGTAGAAAACATGATGACTTTAGTAGAATACATAAGATTGTATTACAATGTGCAGTTTTAATGTTTGTATTATAATATGCGATTTTGTATGCGGTTGTGTATTTATAATATGCAGTTATAATACAAACGATATACACATTACACTAAAGTGCTCATGTTTTCTACAAAAAGATGGTGACCTTCCTGAAGTCAGGAAGGATGCATCCTATTGGAAGGACCTCCCCTACATTTCCTGGATGCATGGAAAGACACGTCAATTTAGATATTTTTTCTACTTATTTTACGATTTCTAACTCCATCAATTTAATACGAAATATTAACATAATATGTATATTACAAAATATTTATGAAACTATTAATATATTTGACAAAAAAATATTTGTTACAGTATAGATGATATATTTTACAAAACTGTATGACATAGTTATTTTACAATGTGCAGTTTAAATTTACAAAAACTGTTACATAATTTACAAATTTGACAGCATCTTTCTGAATTTCAGGGAAGACCCACCTCATTTGGAAGGGCCTCCTACATATACATATATATATATTTATGTATGTATGTATAATGTATATGCATGTATATATGTATATGTGTATATATTTATATTTATATTTATATATTTATATTTATATATGATGTAGGGAAAAAAGAGTATGCTCCTTGGGTGCAACTAACTTACATGCTCCCACTCCTTTTCCACTATATTTTTTATTTTTAATGAAACCTATTGGAATTTAGATCACAATATGTCACCATGGTGTCATTAAAATTTCGACTTAATTCGAGACTTTTATCCCCTCCACCAAGACTGTCAAATTTTGACGGTCTCAGAAATACTGAAATTGCCCCCTCCAGATGAAGGGCATAGGAGTCTCTATTTCTGACGAAATTGAAATGAAATGTTAGGGGGATATAGTGATGAATATACGTATTTTTATTTTCCAAAAAATAAAAAATAGGGGAAATGGGGCTGGGAGTAGCCAATTGGCTATACCCAGGGTGTAGCCTCATTTAACCCATATATGTATATGTACATGTGTGTACAGGGTTGAAGCCAAGAATTTGTCCTTGAGGGGGGGGCTAATTGTTGAGACATCATTTGTCTAATTTATTATCATTATATGTTACTTTAGTTGTTAAATTTATTAGATTTTAATACCGGTATAATATAAGATAAATGATTTTAACTTATTTTTCATTAATATCCATAAAGAATTTTTGCAAAAAAAAATACATGTAAAGTTATGAGTTTACATTAATATACCTCTAAAATGCTATAATTTACCAAGACATCCTTACAAATTCTTCATCATAAAGAAACACACTTCCATTAATGGGATGTTAATTAATATTGTCAAATTAAATATTTCTAAATAAGTAATATTATATAAATCTTTGTGTGTAGGTATACAATAGATGTCTGGATCATTTTTATACATAATATTGATATTTATATCTATATCTAAATTAGGTATGGAAAACGAAGTCAAATTCATAAGCTTAGATATTCATGTCTATGTTTATTCTCCATTTTTAATATATGGTTGTAAATTTGTTTGTAACTCTATGTTATAAAGGTTTCTAACCTTTCTCATTATATATGATATAACTCTATTGAAATAAACATGTTTACTATATTTTGTAATAATAATCATTTCAGTAAATAAATAAGTAAATTAATGTATAAAACATTTCTATTATTATTTGTACTTAGCATGTATATATTCGTATCCATTTCAATGATATGGTAAGATATTTTTTCTTTGTCAAGATCTGTATCTGCATCAGTATTAAATTAAACTAATAAAGACATGGTAAGTGGGTATACATTGGGACGTGTATAGATATAGATTTAGGTGTGTTATCATATCGTCATTCATTTTAAAATCTATATAATTATATAAAATGGATATATTATAATATACAAATCTAAAAAAAATCCTTAAATATGAATACAGATAAGGAAACCAGTAATGTTGATTCAAATACAATATTAAAGAAATAGATCCAATTTTTCTTAATGATAATAAATGCATCCTAATACTTAAAATAAGAAAAAAATTAGTAAAATGGAAAGTAATTTCTAAAAAAGTAAAAATTATGAAAACTACATTACAATGAAATATTAAAAAACAATATTCTACCTTGGATAACTTGTAGAACAAGTAATTATATACAATAAAAATATATTTTTTCTTGTTTTCGAAAATAATGATTCTAGAGTGCAAAATACTGTGGGTAATCATGTAATATATTATATGTATGAATACACACTAATATATGTCTATACAATAAACATATATATTAGCAATCTGGATATCCATATCCATAAAAAGTATATGTATCTATCCTAGAAAAAGAAAGCAATTGTATACATACTCATAGTCGCAAAAAAACATAAAAAACTTATTTGAATCAGATCCACCAAAATTAGAATAACATGTATGTATTCGCCTAATGAAAACCCAACCGATCGGGCCATCTAAAAAGATAGGATAATTGTCGTTGTGGTTATCGGTTGAAATTCACGGATTTTTTTATTTTTTATTTTTTATTTTATTTATACTCCTAAATTCAAAGGTATAACGATAAGTACGGAGGGCTGAACTCAGGGAGGCAAACTATGGAAGCTAAGGTAAAAAGTAGAGGAATCTAAGGTAACAGAGTTTTCTAAATTTTATTTAATTTAGGAGATTTTTATGGATTTTTATTTGATTTTATGATTTTTTATTATTTTTTGTGGTTTTATATACATATAATTAGAGAAATATAGGTTTTTAATTTTATATTCTTTATTTCATTTTTATTTTGTATTTTTTTATGTTTTTAAATTTATTTCCCATTTTTGTGAATTTTTTAGAGATTTTTAAGATTTTTATGGCTTTTTAGTTATTTTTAAAGTGGAAAACAATGTTTCTTATAGAAAATAGGATTTATTTTTTATTTTAAAAATACCAAACAATAAGAAAATATTTTTATTTTATTTATACCTAAAATTAGGTAAAAATACCTTTCTAACATGGTAGTATGTGTATTTTTGTGATTTTTAATGAATAAGTTATGATTTTTTGAAATTTTTATGTATTTTGATTTTTATTGATTTTAATATTTAATATTTATTTTGTTTTTGGTTTCATATGTAAAATATAGTAAAATATACTATAGCTAATTTTTATAGGATTTTTATCGGTGTTTTTCTATTTTATGTATTTTATAAATTTGTGTATTTTTTGTATTTTAAATGATTTATTAAAAATAGAAAATATTTTTATTTTTGGAAATGGTTATAATATTGTATATAGTATAATACTATGTATGTATATGTATTTTTAATTGATTTTATATCTTGTATTTTATTTAATATATATATAATATGTATAGTATTTATATATAGTATTAAGGGTGATTTTGTAATAAGCAAGAAAACGGGGGTGTGTGTGTAAAAATCCCAGGTAGGCATGTGCGCATGCACGTGAATCACTGGCTTTTGGGCTTGTCTGTGAATCAATAAAGGTTGGGGCTAAAGTCGTAATTATCCAAAAAATATCGCCAGTCACGTTAAACGGCACATGCCCACTTAAGCAGCGGATGGCGACTGTTTTAGTGCTGACGCGTAGCGCGTTATACATCGTTGGACTGGCGGATGATCCTATGGTTGTGGTAAATTCTGGAGATCTTATTTGTTCTTCCCCAAGTTAACTCGCAGGTGGCGGTGGATTTCGAATGGGCACTGCTTCCGTGTGGTGCGATTTGGTCTCAGATCTCCAGGGAGTATTGTTTCGTCTCGATCGGAGCAGAAGATTTCAGATGGTTCTTGATCACGAATGTCGACAAGTCCATGCTTCAATGCTTTGTCTCTCTTCCAACCGGCTCGTGTTCAGATCCCTAGGTGTTGCGATCAAGTGAATAGCCTCCAGATGAGGTTCTTTATTGTACTCCGATGGAGATGCGAAATCTCGATGCGACGTTCTTGGTTCACAGTCGATCCTTGTAACGTCCCGGGCTTAGGTCCCCGGTCCGTTAGCGAGGAAAACTGGCCCTGACAAACTTATTGGGTACGGACCCAGATGGATCCGTTGGCAACCACCCAAAATGCTTAAGCCCAAGTTGTCAAGTAGTAATCACCACCACTTATATACCACACCCACATTTTGTGAGTTTAAGGTATGGCACTATGTTTGGGAATGGGGTGTTACAACCTCCCCCACTTATATTCGCAACGTCCTCGTTGCGACATGGCCCATTCACTTATTCCCAGTGACAGTGGCGGCTGCACGCTCCCGGCTTAGTTCCCTTCGGCTAGCCCTTTCCACTATCAGAGGGAACCCGCTCTGATACCATTTGTAACGTCCCGGGCTTAGGTCCCCGGTCCGTTAGCGAGGAAAACTGGCCCTGACAACTTATTGGGTACGGACCCAGATGGATCCGTTGGCAACCACCCAAAATGCTTAAGCCCAAGTTGTCAAGTAGTAATCCCCACCACTTATATACCACACCCACACTTTGTGAGTTTAAGGTATGGCACTATGTTTGGGAATGGGGTGTTACAATCCTCGAGATGTTTCTACTTCAGGCATATAACCTGTTCTTGTGGATTTCAAGCAACTCGAGGTCGAGCCTCGGTCCAAATATCAAATACAAATGCATGAACGGTTGGGGGTGAATGAAGGAGCTACTCGCACGAAAGATCGTGCTCCAATCTCCTGCGTGGCCGGAGGGGGTCAGATGCGAACAGAATACAGAGAAGCGAAATCAAATGAAGTGGTGATGATCGGAATGGATCGATGTCAGAGGTGATCGGAATCGATGACGTCAAAGTTAAGATTTGAATAAAAAATGCAGAGAAATCAGAGCTAATCTACTAATCTAAATCTAGAAATCAAGCGAATCAAACTGAAATCAGATTGAAACACAACTATGATTACCGTGATGGAGGAGGTGGCTAGTGTAATCGGAGCTCGAGCTCCGATGATGATATTCACCTCAACAATTTGGCAAAGTCGAAGGCTGTATGCACGACAGAGAGGAACTCCAATGGCTTTCAATCTCGCTGAACCTCAACCTCAACAACCTTGCTTAACAACAGAGAAGAACTTTGTCACAGACCTTCTCACACTCAGAGCTCTGGAGAAGGAGAAAATGGTGGATGCAGGAAACGAAGGAGTGTTAGTTGCTTTTATAGGGAAAGTTTCATGGCACACGGCCGGAGGTCGCATCACCGGTGGAGCACAGTAGCGGGGTGGTCGGACAACGACCCAACAACTAGCCATTGGGCAGTTGGCGGAGGGAGAAGGGCCACAATGCTAGGTGGAGAGGAAGAAGAGAGACGGGTAAGAGGGAAAGAAGAGGAGAGAGAATAATAAAAAATTAATTAATTAATTAAAGTAAATAATTAATAATAAATAAATAAATTAATTAATTAATTAAATATAAATAAAAAAAATCAATTAATTAATAATAAATAAATAAATTTTTTATTTATTTTAATTTAAAAAATTATTTATAAAGTATAAAAATATAAGAAAAGACATAAATTAAATAAAATAGGATTAAAATACATTGTATAGTTTATACCAATAGGGTCCCAAAACATACTCTTTGCATATTAGCTCTAATTTTAATGAAACCAGATTCATTTGATAGATAATTCTATGAAACGAACTTTAAAAGTGAATACATCCAATTCAGAGTTCATATGGCTGAATTATGAGGTTCAGAACTTTAGGGTCACAGCTTCGTAACTTCAGGATTTATTGGCATTTATTTTAAGTTATATTTTAAGTGATTTTTATAAACACATTAGAAGAACAATTAAGTTAAATGGGATTATGAATAGTTAAATAGAAAATGAAGAAAGTCTATATACATATTATACATATAGAAAGGGGTCCAAACGCCAAAACTCACACATTTTATTCTAATAAATTTTTGATATGTTTAATCAATAGTATTAGTTATAAAACGAAGTTTATAAGTGTTTTTGGCCAATTTGAAGTTTTCTAAAAATAGTTATGGACCTTGGAAGTTAGCTTTTATGATATTTTAGGTTCATCATAAATAATTATTTTTATATTAAATATTTTTTTTGATATTTTTATATATTAATATATATTATTATAAACAACGTCCATGAAGGAAATTTATATCTGAGATGATCTAAATGATAAATAAAATATGGGAACATATGTACAATGTGAAAAATGTGTAAATGTACATTTGCGATCTTGATTTTCTAGAATTTTATAAATTAGGATCCTTATCTCACCCTACTTATTTATTTTATCAACCACGTCAATATTAACCTGGTCTCGGGGTTAGGATCAGTCTGTATATATTTTATATCTACATCATTCTTTTCTTTTATTTATTCTCTTTATTATTTTATTTTGGATAAAATAAGTGTTAAATATATAATATTAACAAATATGGTTAGAATGTTAATTAATGAGAATTAATGAATATTTACATGTATTTTACCAAGGCTTTTAGCCAAAATGAAAGAATAAAGGCGATGAATTATAGATTCATCATTCCCCTACACTTTACCTTTGCTAGTCGCTTAGCAACACTTATTCTATGAACAAGTGAAAGCATGCAAGAAAAAGAAAAAGGGAAAATAAAAGAATTTAGAACATGATTGTTTCTTTTAAACCAAATTTCACTTCACCCAAAATCAAAACTTGGAACAGACCTTTGGATTAATAGTTTGTTGGGACCTTATCGGAATTAGGATTTATGTCTCAAAATCCCTCAAGTTCCAAAAATCTCTATTCAGACTTACATCAACAACTAGCTCAGATCCACCCATTCATCACACAACTATTCAGCTTTGAAGTCAATTTGTACTGTATGTGAAAGGTGTTAGCTCTTCTTGTTTGAATAAGAGAAGAAACCACATATCCCAGTTATACACTCCCATTTGGCCCTCATTTAGCTACTCGATCCTCGAGGAGGGGGGAATTTCCTTCTAAGGTTAGGTCATATTGCGTCCACAAACGAATAGAGAGAAGTAGAAGAATGGAAAGAGAGATGGAGTGTGATCAGTGTAGTCACATCTCCTATGAAGCTTCACCAGTTTAGCCAAGTCTCCACTAAGATATACAAGCTCTATGAAGCTTGGACCATTGTGGTCAAGTATGTATTTGGTATTTGGCTTTTTTGGTAGAAAATGATTGTTGCATTGCACTGATGCTTTATGCCCTTACGGATATCGCATCTTTTCTTCAATCTATTTTTTGAGATCTTCGAAAAATTGTGCCAGCAGATCCTTCCCTCATCTGAAGCTTTATTTCAACCCATTATCCCATCTTTAGATGTATGCGCCACTAGACAAGGATGAAAATATTCCATCAAAATGAAATGCCCTTCACAACCCCATGCAAGTTGAGCTAAGTATAGATTGCATGAGTTCAAATTTGGTTTAAATGAAGAAGAGTTAAATGGATGACACCAGGTGACTTACTTAGGCACGTTTAAGTTGAATTCCGAATACGTTCTCATGGAACCCAAAGAATTAAGTCAAAATACCTGAAGAGCCTTAATTCCAGTTCCTAATAAAGCTCCTTTAGAATTAAGTGGATTAAGGTCTAAACCATGCTCCATCATTCGTACTTAGCTCTATTCGGTTCAAGAATCAAACTTGTTCTGAAAAATGCTAATGAATGCAACAATTTTTTTATGAAGTGAATTTTTTGATTAAGCTTTTTTAAGAATCTTGCAAATTTTACTGAATTTTAAAACTTTTAATTTTTTTGGTAATTTTTGAAGGAGTTAGCGAACTGAATCAATTTACAGGAATTTACAAGAATTATGTACATTTTTTCAAAGAATTTAATATATATTATATAGATTTTATAAAAGAATTTTATTCAAATTTATATAATTTAGAATTTTATCCAAGTATTTTACAACACATTTTATATACAACTTTAAAGACAATTTTTATGTCATATTTACAGTTTTCTATTGGCTTTTAAAAACCCAAAATATGTACCCACCCTTTTAGAGCTATATTATAAAAAATACAATAAAGTACGAGTTATGGCTTCTAAAGTATATATAGAATATATATACGATACCCCCCTATACTTAGCGTGAATTATGTCCTCATAGTGATCAAAGAAGTGACAAAGGAAGACATAACTCATGGTAAGTATAGATTGGTGAAAAGAATACTATACTACAACGACTCAAAGAATAACGAATAATAAATAGAAGTCAATCATCATCTCTATATTTAGGATCAACTAAACCTAAGTATAGGAGACTCAAAAACTACGATGGTCGATGTCAATAGAATGTACACAATCAATGACTCAGCTTGTCTAGCCCATACTTAGGATAAAATATCCCTATATATAGAGAATAATATCAACAGTTGAGGGACAAGCGAGAGAGCATACGATATACAAAATCGAAAATAATCAAAGACTAAACGAGCAATATTACCCCCCCCCCCCGCTTAAGGTAAAGCACACCCTAGGTATAAGAAACAACAAGGGTAATAGAATAGAACGATATGAACAACACAATGTCTACACCCCCTATACTTAGGATAAAGTATATCCTAAGTATAGCAAAAAAAACTAAGCAATACCTAGGGGAGTAATACAATGAAAGAATGAGTGAATAGAATTGAAAACATGTATGTACAAGGTGAAAAAGAATGAAGCAATCAAAATGAACTGTACAAGCTCAAGAAAGCCGAAAAGTGGTCTTCTTGCGCCACTGAGGAACGATAGAATGTACAAGAGAAAGGTCAACATCAGGGCCATCCTCAGAGATATCCATATCTGAATCGAAGGATATCTGACCTATGTCAATCGGTGTGGAACAACCCAGATGGTTGAAAAGATGGACAAAACTGACCTCTGAAAGATGCATCACGGTCTATGAATCACTGTCATACTTGACATTGAGTAAGAAGATGAAGAATCATCCTCTAATACTATATGCTCAACTCTATGTGACTGAAGAGACATCGGCTAAAAAAACAAGAATAAAATCATTTGGTGTCGTGTCTGAAGTAGAAGCGGCAAAGAGGTCAAACTCTTCTACAATCTGATGAATATCCTCATAAATATAGCCCTTATTTGAATCTGCATGAAAAGATTGCTCAATAATATTACCACTGGAAGGCTCAACTCAAGTATCTACAACTGACATGTTCGGCCTTCGTCGTACGTTCCACCAGCAGTTTTGTCTCAATGACGTAGATATTACGAATCTCATCAACACATCTCCAAGCATGTGTATGTGGATCACCAAAGGCTATGTTCTCCAAATTTTCCTCTCTAGAGATGAAATCTCGGGTCTCAGTAGAATATGAAGGAATAGTATCGTGTCTAATCTCAGTTGTAATCCCACATGACTCTGTATCTAATGGCCTGGTAGCACACTCGTCTGACGATAGAGTCTCTACCAACTTGGAGCTTGGCACTGTGTTGCTGGGAGGAAAGTGACAATATCTGTCCCATAATCAATAATGGCTCTGGTTGTACGCATAAAAGGCCAACCAAGAATAATGGCAGCATCCTATGATGGTTGATGTATCTCTAATTTATCACTCTAAAAGTCAAAAATAGAGCTTTGTTCTCGAGTAATTAGCTGCATATCTCCATTTATTGTGCATTATTCGCATTCATGCATTTTGAATTAATGTTCGTATTTTAACATTCATATTTGCATTATATAAGGAGCCAAATTCACTTGCACAGATTCACTTGTATATTAGCTAACTTCACCTATTTGTATATATTTTATACTAACTCCAAATCCAATAAAATCAACTCTATATGCATGTATTACTAACACTAATAAAGGATAAATATCAAAAAAATACTAATTTGTAAAATTGACCAATAAACTCATATCTTTGAGACTAAGAACCTTAAAATGTGAATGTTTCTCTCATACAATCTCTTATGGACCCCTACTCATTTTTGAATTTTAATGTACATTCAGTTACCTTCATAACGAGACCAAATTCAAAAGAATCTGAGTTCATATGTGAAACTTGGGTTTTTGGCCCCTATTAAATATTGTACATATTGACTAAACTACCCTTTATTTCATATTCCTAAATATTAAAAATCCAAAAGAAATAGATTAAGTTGTAAATATTACTTTCGTATTTTCTCTATTTTTATTTCGATTTTTCTTTTATTTAAAAAATTACAAAAATATGCAAAAGATAAAAAGGCGGTATTTTTTACCTATAAGGCACCCCCAATAATACTTTTTATACAGATGACTTCTTTTGATTTTTTGTCATTCACAAAAGTTGTATATCTCGCCGCGAAGAGCAACATATGTGTTGACACTTTTTTATTTGACCCCTTGTGTTATTTCTTTTATATTTTATATTTGATTTAATTTTCGATTTTTCTGGGAGCGACACGTGACAGCTCCTAGAACCGCCACATGTCACCACATTTTTCTTTTAATTATTTATTACATGTATTTATTTTTTGTTATTTATTTCAATTTAATTATTCTTATTTATTTATATTTTATTTTTTATCCACTATTTTAATTATTTTATATTAATTATTATTATCATTGTTATTTTAATTTTATTTATTATTTTTACCCTCTACCACATAGCCATGCCCTGCACGTGCCACGTGGCCATCTAATTTCCTCTCCCCTCTCGCGCACACTCTCTCCTCCGTCTTTCTCTCTCTCCTCCCCCTATTTATCACCAATGCACGCCCACCACTTCTTTACTTTCTCTCTCTCTCTACCCCATACACTCGCACCCTCTCTCATCTATTCTCTCTCTCTCTCCAGTCCCCACTATCCTATGCAAAATGCGCACACCCCCTCATCCCAACCCCATGCAGACCCGCACCTCTCCTTTATCTCTCTACCTCTCTCCTCTATCGCACTCTCTGCTCTCTCTCTCTTCACCAAGTCAACCGGCCAGTCGCCTCATCTCTTTACTCTCCCCCTCTCTCTCAATGCCCGTACCTATACCCCTCACTCCCCTCTCACGTAATCGTCCACCCCTGCGCCTTGCCGTGGATTGCCTCTCCCATGCACGTTCCCCTCTCTCCTTCCCTTCTCATCCGCCAGCTCTCACATGATCTCCACTCCATTCCCCCCCTCTCGCAACCACCTTTGAAAGATACCCTACCAGCTGAGAGAGCCTAGGCACGCCTCTTGTGACAGCAGCAGGACATCATCATCAAGCAACAACCTCCTTCATCATAGGTGACATCCAAGAGGGCTGTACCTCTTGCCGCAACCATCTTAAAGTGGTTGCTTGAGCTCCTCCTAGACAAGGCATCGAGCGAAGATTGGGAGCACGATCAAGCTCCAACATTCTCAGGAAGTCCTTCATTACACACAGGTATTGTTCCTCTTCCTATTTTTATTGTTTTCTCTTGCATTTCATTCCATGTTCTACTTCAGTCACCATCCACATCCCATCTACTCGCTCGCTTCGATCACCTACTATCGCCTTCATCATCACCCCTGCTACACTTGTCCACCATCACCTTGAGGCACGCGCAGCCTCAACCATCAACCACTTGGCTCACCCTCGCCACTGCCATGATCCATCAGCAGCCTCCACGACCACCTGCACCACACACCACCCACTACAACTCCTCCACCGGCTTCGGACACTCACACCACCTCTGATGCGACCCCTTGGTCGACCTCGCTCCAGCTGTCGTGCGCTTCAGCAGCGAGTGCTGCCACGTGATTGTCATTCGCCCTCGCGCTCCACCTCGCGTCATGTGTCGACGGAGGTGGAGATCGCTGCCCAATGCCTTCTCCTCCAGCGGAAACCGCCGCCCACAGCGACGCTCGTGACAGCCGTGCGCTACAACATCTTGAAGTTCTCCACTACTGGATCTCCTGAATTTCATTTCTACCTCATGTGTGTGACACATGAGGTTTGGAAAAATTACGAGTGCCCACCTAGAGTCCTCGGGAATTACATCACCGTCCCAACCACTTGGAAGTCACGCGTTGTGCACGCGCTTCGCTAGAAAATTTCGGGCAACCCCCTGGACTATGTGGTCATTAAAGAAGCACCCTTGTGCGCTATTTTTTATTTTGCTTTTATTTTCTATTTTGCATAAATAGCCTTGTGTTTGGACATTTATTTGAATAACATTTCACATCAATATTTTTATTTCAAAAATAACAAGTTATAGAGCAATTTTCTATAAAATGAGCATTTATTTACAATTTTGGGATCAATGGATTATTTATTATAATTAATTTGGAAAAAACTTGCGTACTTTACCCATTTTATGCTTTGAAATTTATATTTAATTATCCGTATATCTAAAAAAACCCAAAATATCATATTAGATAGATTATAGGTTGTTTAACAGTATGCCCAAATTTCTCTCATTTGCTTGCATATAGAGGTCACAATAAATGAAATTTTGATTCTAGTATTCTATTTTTAATTAATTCCTCAGCTAGTATTTTTAGTCATTAAAAGTTGTTCTGGATATCTCTCACATAGACCTATCTAAGATAAATTAATTTGTGGAAAATTTTGATGTTTAGTATGTAATAAAATTAATTTTGTCAAAATCACCTAGTCTACAAATTTTATTCATAATTAATTCATTCTGCATCCAAAAATTCCGTAAAAAACACAGTAACCAAATTTCATTATATTTTATATTTTCCCAAGTTTGAGGATTTTTTAACTTAATTTATCGTAAAATTTCATTTTAGTCCCTGAACTTTGTCAAAATTGCATTTGCTTATTTATTCCATTTAAAAATACCAAAAAATGCTTTTTTGAAAACCTAATCTCTAGATTGACTAAGGAGATAGTGGCCTCCCTGAGTTCGACCTTGGGCTTGCCCAAGTAAAAATAATTGACTGCTCGCTTTAATTGAAAAAGTAGTTAAATTTGTGGTTTTTGATTAATCCGAATTAGCCCAACTGCAATGAACAAATCAACGTTAATTCCAACAAATTAACTAGGCATTTTAGTGCTCTTCAAAATGGCGCCGTTGTCGGAGAGGCACGACTTTGGTTAATTTTCAGAAAATCTTGATTTTAGGTTTTCCACCCCTGGGTAGTCTTATCCTCGATTTTCTAGTGTATATTTCTCTGCTTATTTTTTCTGCATTTATTTATTTATTTTTGTTTGCTTTATTTTATTTTATTGAGTCCATCTCTATGACCACCATCTTGTTTTTATGCGAGGGACACGACACACCGGAGCAACCACTTAGGTTACCGAACAAGTCAGGAGCTTTGGAGGCTGGCATTTTCTGGGAAAATAACCGACTAAAGGAATCATATAAATTTATAATCGAGTTGAGTCATGAGAGAGTGTAGAGTTTTTAGGATTTTATTTTCTGCATTTTATTTCTTTACAAAATTTCCAGCTGATTCTGTTCGGAATCTCGCGTGTGTACTCAGACATGGACATTATTTTATGGTGTGTAGGGATTGTTTCACTCTTCAGTGAGGTTGGGGCTCGACTTGATTGGAGAAATTAGGATAGCCAGTCGGTAGTTTAATTGCAAATTTGTATGTGCCAATGATAACACACTCTTGCTACTCGAGTTAAGGAATAATTACGGTCATTGCGACCCGAACCACGGAGCGCAGTCAACAAGAAATAAGACCACTAATGAGGAAATCAAACACTCAAAGCGAAGCAAGCGGTCTTGCTAATTTATTTTACTTGGTATAGCTACCAGGGTCGATCACAAGGAGCACGAAATGCTGAAGCTACGAAGTAGTCGGTCATCCAATGACAAGAAAAGAAATGATGGTTTCTATATTTTTCAATTTTTTTTTATGATTTTTAATATAAGAACAAGGATAAAAGAAAACCACAAATCAACACTCAAGCAATTATTTAATGATCCAAAAATACTCAAAAATTCAAGATAAAAATATTTTTGTACTTTTAAAATAATAAAGTGTTTTGTGAATTTACTTGGATTTTTCTGATTTTTATTTAATTTTCTAAAAATGAAAGATGCAAGAAAACTAAAAATAGTGCGCAACCGCGATTGAAAGGCACTTCAAAAATAGGTAAATTCCTATAAAATCCGGACAACAATTTTATTTGAAACTATAAAATAAAATCTAATTACATAAACTGAAAACACATTTTTTTGAATTTTTATGAATTTTTAATGATTTTTGTAAAATTTTTACTATTTTTCAATTTTTATAGGTTTTATAAATCATAATGAGATGAAAATTAGATAGGAGTTAAAACAACATAAAAGAAGCAAATACTGAATTTTTTAGAAAATTCTCAAGGGTTTTTAATATTTTTAATGGATTTTCTAAATCGAACAGGAGCTATTTTCAGTGTTTTTGAATTTTAGAAAATACTAAATGAAATCAAAACAAAACAAAAAATTCATCAAAATTCCTGCACAATAGCAAGAGCCATGTATCAAAATTTCATGATTTTTGGAGCAAAAATGTTTTTTATTTAATAAAAAACAAATGACACGGCAATCAGGGACAAAAATGCAATTATTGAAAAGTTTCCAGTCAAACGATAACGGGTGTAAATAGTACACGGCTTAGTTTGTAAAAAGTCCAAATCCGCACGTGGGAAACACGTGAACTAGGCACTCAAGGGTATAAATGCAAATCCTATTAATAAAGATTCATTCATTAACAACCATGAAGTCTAGGACGAAACATGCAAATAACCCAAAAGTCACATGGGGGACCATGTGCTACACAAACAGAAGGACTAGAATGCAAATATTAACAGCACAAGGTTCCGGACGTAAAATATCCAAAATAAAAACAACTGCTAAAAATATTTACATGACTAACAAATAAATGCAAAAAGATAACATGGCCTAAGTGCAAATACCCTTCTTTATTAGCGATCCAACGGTCGAAGACATTTCACTTATGATCGAATGGTTGAGCTCCTCGGATGACTCTTCGACGATGGACGGGCGAGAGCTGATCCTTAGATGGATCGGACGATCGAGGACTCCCCGAAGATGAATGGGCAAGATTAGAACTGGAGGGAACCTCAATCCAATGATAGGGACGACACCTGGACGAGCGGCGAAGAACTCACCTCCGACGAGCTTCGATCAACCGATACGTGCTGTAGGGATGTCCTCTGGGGCTGCTAGGATAGGGGAAATGCTTCTGACGATGGTCCGCAGCTGTGGCGATGCTCCGATGAGGCCAAGACCGACGATAACGGCTCGGCGAAGCTGGAAGACCTGGAGCCGCTATGCTCAGGTGTTTGAACCTCTAGACGGGGTCTTTAAGCGCTATAACCTACACAGATGAGACATAAGATCAAGGGAAAAGTGCCTCGACCTGTTAAACCTTGAAAAGAGTGGCTGGTTTGTCTTGGTGTGACCCTCCGGCGAAGCGGTAGAGGAGGAGGGTCCAATCCCCATTCCTGGGCGATGGGTGGGCATAAAAGGTGTAGACAAGTCTTGTGGAGATGATCGACTGCTCAGAGAGACCATAGAAAGCTCCGGCTAAGGTGACCGGAGCTCGTCTATGGAAACTATGCTAATATTCTAAAATGCGAAGTAAAGGTGAAGGAAGATTAAATCTAGGTTACCTGATGGGTGAAGTCGTTTGGGCTGGAGGTCAGGGACCTCCGGGGGTCATTGTCTTGATGGGTTGACGGTCCCAGAGGCTGGGCTCACCTTGCGGTAGAGCACGGCAGAGTGTACACAGGATCTAGGGCTACGACGCTCGAAATCTCGTTGCAACACACTCTGTCACACGCTGTCACTCATGGGAAGAGGTGGAGGTCACCAGAGATTAGGGAGCGGCCAGAGATGCGGAAGAAGATAGGGCTACATGAGGCTTTATACGCTGAAGGGTCCGAGAAGTATCGATCGTCGGTGCGCGAACTGAGGGACGGATCCCTCGAGATTTCATTAGGTGGAGATCGTGGATCATCCCTCAGTAATCGGGGTAGAAAATGGGAGGGAATGGTGCTCGGACCGGGTCGCGAAAATTAGGAGAAAATCGGGTGAAACTGGGTCCGCGAGAAATGAAGCCTGGGGGGGGGGGGGGGTAGTTGACCGAGGTCAACAATCCACTCTGGCCCAATAAGGAGCGGCGGGGGAAAACAACAAAATAGGCTACAGGACAAAATAGCTGGAAAATAAAAAATAAATAGATTAAAAATAATAAATGAATTTAAATAATAAATAAATAAAATGAAAAATGTTTATTATTTTTCAAGGGATTTTTCTACGATTTTTATTTATTTTTATGAAAAATAAATTAATCCATATACAATATATTGTATTATATACAAGTATAAAGTACCTATGAATTTTGTACAATTATTTTTATTTTCTTATTTTTGCACAAATACCCTAATTTTATATTTTATTTATTTATAACATAATTTTTGGAGTATAAAATTATATTTGTTTTATTTTTATTATTTATTTACCATTTTAAATAAAATAGGGAAAGATATTTATGTACACAGTGAGAGAGATATTTATTTTATTTTTATTTTTCTAATTTTTGTTTTTTTAGAAATATATACAAGGAACTAAAAATATCTTTTTAGTTTTATTTTTGTAAAAATAAATTATATACATAAAGGGTGTATATGTACAAGGTTAGAGTGGACCTATCTCTCTCTACTTATTTTATTTGGCGATCAGGCCCATACTGGACCCTCTCTTGGGTTTAGGTCACTCAATATTTATTCTAAATATTTCCTTCTTTTTCATTTATTCTTTATTCTTTTATTATTGTACGAATACATGCTAATTATGAGATAATAACAAATGCATGCTTATTGCTAATTTCTTGTATTTACAACCATTTACATGATGCTTTGCCAAGATATTTAGCTAAAATAAAAGAATAAAGAGTGATGAATGAGGCTTCATCAGCCAACCATAGTTTAAGCCACACATCTTGGAAGATTCACATCTTCTAGGATCTTTAATGAGACACACATAGAAACGTACTACTTAGCCAAATCAAACTTAGTTCTTCCTCCCTAATAGTATATTGCTTAGGTGCGATTTTCTTGATCTGCATGCGTTTAGTGTAAGTTTTAAAAATTCAGTTCTGCATAACGCATGGAGAGTGCTTGGAGTCACTCTAAGTGTACCTTCTTCTGATCATGCATCATTGTTTCATGTTTGCATTCTAATTTCTGACTCCTCCCTTGTTTTATAACTCAGGATTTAAAAGGAAATTGGGACTGAACGGTAGAAGTGCTTTTGTGTTCAGATTAAATTTCAAGTGACAACCTAATTTAAAATTGGGACTGAATTGAGTAGGTCGATTAAATAAAATTAGAATAAAAATAACCTTGTTTTACGGGTGCATAAAGTCCTTATTATCTGATTTACTTGCAAATGAGAGAGAGATGACACTACGATAGAGCCGAGCCAGGATTTTCATATAGACTACTGGTATTACAAAAATTATTAGCCACTTTTTAGTGAGGATCTACGGGTAGCCGATAAATGGTCCTGATTTCCATTGAGTGTGGGAGGTTTAGAGGACACTGCATATGGCTCCGTCCTTAAGCAGCGATAGCTATATTTACACAGTTTGCACTTACTCCTATATTGGCTTAAAGTAAGCGCAACTAGTCGTAAGAATCGAGACAGTATGTATGGAAGTATAGGAACCTAACAACTCATTAATTTTTCAAGACTTGCATTTGTCACCAAGTAAAATTGTTAAGATAATCCGGTCGAACCTTTACGGCCCTCACGTATAGAGTTGGTGAATTTGGGGTTTGCTCTTCCCTTTTTTTTGTGTCTGTCCGTGTGTGTTATTCTGTGTACATGCAAGTTTTCTACCTCGATATGCTTACATTCATCCATTCTTCTTCAAGATGTTGGGATATTGTTCGCCATACCCTGACCTCTCTAGTCACTCCTCTTCGACCATATACCGTTCATCTTCACCTTCTCTGTCTTCCATGTATCCTCCACCATCCATGGGAGACCCATACCATGGTCGGTTCCACCTCGACCCGATTATGAAGTCAAACCTTCGACTGACTTTCCCACTTCTTCGCATGTCTCACCTACCCCACCTTCTTACACCCCTGACCCACTTCCAACCTGGGCTAACTCACCTTATTGTCATCCGCTTGCTGGAATCAATGAATAATTCAAAGAGCAAGCCATTGATGAGACAAAGGATTAGCAGAATTAAGTGCCTCCACATGCCTCATTCTCATCTCAAGTTGGGACCGGACAACAATTCACATATACACATCCCGACTTGATATTAGGGCATAACATGGTCGATCGAACAAACCGAATGGAAGGTCCTGCACCATATGATATTACTGACTTGATTTACCTTAGTAATCAAGCCTACGTTGACCAGCCTTCATACCA
This sequence comes from Ottelia alismoides, assembly GCA_037367405.1. Classification (NCBI taxonomy): domain Eukaryota; kingdom Viridiplantae; phylum Streptophyta; class Magnoliopsida; order Alismatales; family Hydrocharitaceae; genus Ottelia; species Ottelia alismoides. Next base: position 27,403 of record JAZKJV010009896.1, on the reverse strand, counting down.
CACATTCAGAGAGCCTACACATGCATGGGCTTGGACTCAAGAGCTAGACTTACCATCCCCCCGTTCATTGACTCCATTATTCAAGGATCTGACCAATGTCTGCCATTCGGATGGACCATACTCGACCCTGCATTACATGCCAAGTCTAGTTATGTTGAGTATGAGACTTCAAGATCTCAGCAGTATCCTCCGAGTAAAAATACCACTTCAATGATTTTCTATGAGGACTCTTTAGAGGATAACATTTATAGGATTATGAAGAGATATGATATAATTGAGGATAAACTTAGAAATGTCATCGACCGAATCATTTCAATTTATTCTAGTTCAGGTATAGAAGTAGAGAATGGAATAAGTGGATTCAATGAAGAAAACTTAGAGGATACAAGGAAACACACGCCCTCTTCTACTAATCGCTTACCTTCCCATCTAGATTCTGTGCATCCTCCCACTCCTTCACCTATTCAAAACAACAAAAAATAAAAAATACCAAAAATACCAAAACATTAAAAAATAAAAAAAAATCATAAAAATAGAAAATGAAAAAGATCTACAAAAATTGGATCCTACCCTAAGGGAAGCACTCGATGAGGAATTGATTTTTAATCTTCTCTTAATAAAGGCCATAGATCACTTCCCTGACGTCAAACGATTTGTGAGAAGTAAATTGATGCCTAAGAGGTCTGGCAATAAGAGGAGAAGGACTAAGAGACACATAGTGTCTATGGCCACCTCCTTGGTGATGGGGAGAAAGATCAAAAGCTGCAGAGTGAAGTGGTTGCCTAGGGTTGAAAGTGAAATCAAAGATACTAGCTTCACCCATGCTAGAATCGATGATGACTCATAGATAAATATCCTCTCGACTACCGTGTTTGATAAGCTCGAACTCGAGCCAATCAAAAAGTCGAAAGAGATCGCTCAACTAGCTGGTCGATCTATAAAATGGTAGAGAGGAACCATTTCAGTCATCATTACTTTCCAAGGTGCTCTACTCCATGTAGACTCACATTCATTGACATTAAGCACCGAGGAGAGTTTACCTAGTCTCCTATTATTCTCAAGATGTCGTTCTTAGCCTCACTAAGGCGACTATAGATTGCGAGATTCGGGAGATCAATTTTACAGCATTGGGAGCACTCCGACTGCGTCCATTCTTTGACCCACTTTACTCTAAGGTAACCAACCAAGCTGCTGACAGTCAGGACCATAAAGAGGTAGATGAGCCCCATCTCTCTTTTACACCTGAGATACCGAATGTTGAGCAAACCATTAGATCAGAGACTCCCCACACATCATTGACTCCTGCTGCTTGTATCACTACCGATACTAAGCCAAGAACGATCACTAGAACCTATCTAAGCCATGTGCTGACCCTTCAGGAATATGACAATCTATATGGTGACTCGTCTGATGAGTAACCCATGGTAAGCACAACACAACAGCTCGGACCCTCAACAAAGGAGACAACCAAGACCAAATTGATCCCACCCAAAAACATGGTTGCTCCTTCCTCTAGTTGGTTATCTAGTGGGAGGAAGTTGAGAAATGATTCCTCGAGGCATTCCCCCGAACCCCTCAAGATGTGTTGCTCTCCTCTCCCTCGTCACGTTCTAGAAAACCGACTAAGAAGGTTACCTTCAACATACTAGAGAAGGAATTTTCTGAGGAGACCTTATTGGGTCTGGATGAGGTGATTTATATGAGTGACCTCAATTCGGTTGTTCTTAAGCCATATCTGATCAAGCAGCCGTGTGTCGACCCTTGTTGGACGATCCCATTACTTCACTGTTATTCATCTAAGGACGATTCCATCAATGACACATATGTTTATTACCCACCTCCTCGTTCCCGCAAGAAGTTTCATCGCAAACCTTCTTGATCCTTGTATATTCTCACTCCTCCTTGTATAAATTTTCTTTCTTTTATTTCCCTCCTTCCTCAGTGACTCGTAATACTCACCCCAGCTCCATATCGTTTCATTGTATTTCTATACTTAGGATGACTAGATCCTTAGTATAGTGGGAGAGTGACCCAAGTCTCCTCGCCATTCTCTATTAATTATCTAGATCTCATCGATTCTCACACTCACTCCTATCCTAGACTTAGAATGACTAGATCCCAAGTATAGGGGGGACTGATGCCCATCATGTATATATACTCATCCATTTCTCCTCTTTACCTCGTCTGTCCCATTTTTGATCTTCTTCTACACTTAGGCTGACCAGAGCCTATGTACAGAGGGCAGATCGACTTCTATACTTTTTGTTATTTTATCTCACTTATGTTTAGCACGAGCTATATATTTTCCTCGCTTCTCGTGCTATGAGGACATAACACATGCTAAGTATATGGGGTTGGCATGTATATATTACATATATACTTTACCCATAGCTCATACTTTTGCGTATTCTTGTATATAGTATGTAATAATTACAGGGTGCGTATCATTACAAAAAAACTTCTTGTAAAATACATGTATAGTATGTATATTGTATAATACTTGTATCATTTTGTAAATTTCTTGTAAAAAATTCTTTTGTAAAATTTCTTGTAAAATAAGAGATATAGCAAAAAAAATAAAAAAATTGAAAAAAAGAGGCTTCTTATTTACTATTTCATATCATCCTTGCATTAAAAAAAATGTGTGTCTTGCACTTCATTCATATACATTGCATGTCATCTGCATTTCATTGCATATCTAGCATATGCAAAGTGAAAAGTTAGTGGGTTCCAAACCAATTATGAATAGATGTCAAGTATGGATTTGAGTTAACCGTAACCTCCCTAATTTCAGAGGAACCTTATAGGAACTGGAGTTAAGATTTTTCAGGTCAAGTGACTTAATTCTTTGAATCTGCAAGTCTATGCTCACATGTCATCTTTATTGGTCTAAGTAGAATATTTCATACACATGCACGATTCTCTTCAATAGTGACCTAACTTGGACAAGCAACATGCATGTAGCTCTTCATTTTTGAGGTGGTGAGGTGGTAGAATCATTTCGCTTGGAGTAGCACACGGGCGTAAACATATGTCCTCCTCTAGGGAGGGTAGTGCATCTCAACCTAGTCTAGCGGCGTCGATGTCTAACGATGGGATGTTCTGGGTTGCAATAATACTTCAAAAGAGGGATAATCTATTAGTTGAAGAAAAAAACTGTTGATGTACATGTTGCACCTTGTATATAGTCCAAAAAAAGAGAACTCCAAAAAATTGGACATGCTTGATTGAAAATAAAATGCCTGCTGGAGTGTGTATATTTGCAAGGCATATGCTTCAAAGTTTTATACCGAGGAAGCCTGCAAATGGAGACTTGGCTACACTGGTCAAGTTCCACAGATATGTGACTAACTGATCACAGTCTATTCTCTTCTCTACCCACCTCTTCTTGAGTTGGTTGCACTTGAACTTAGAAGAGAATACCCCACTCCATGAGGAAAGAGTTGCTAGACCGGTGAATTAGAGTTACCTTATTAGAGGAGGTTGTTTCTTTGCCATTTCTGATGTGTAAAGCTATATTTAACCTACACAGTACAAGTAAGACTCAGAGTCATCAAAATTTGCATATGAGGATCTGTTCTAACATGACTGTTGAGGTGACTTGAATAGAGACTGGTAGAACTTAAAGGTGGTTAGGTCTTAAATTTAGATCCCAATAAGGTTCCGTCACATTATTAATCCAAAGGTAGAGTCGAGCTCCATTTTCACCTTTTGTTCATGACCTTGGTATGGAACCCAAAATCATTTTACTTTTTCATTCGATTTTAGTTGCTCCGGGACGAGCAAGGTTTAAGTATAGGGGGTTGATGAATATGTGATTCACCACTCTAAAAGTCGAAAATAAAGCTTGTTCCCGAGTAATTATCTGCACATCTCCATTATTATGCATTGTTCACATTCATGCCTTTTGAATTAATGTTAGCATTTTAGCATGCATATTTGCATTAAATAAGGAGCCAAATTCACTTGTACATGTTCACCTGTATATTAGCTAGCTTCACCTATTTGTATATATTTTATACTAACTCTAAATCGAATAAAATCAACTCTATAGTGTACATATTACTAACACTAAAAAATGAAGAATATCAAAAAAAAACTATCTTGTAAAATTGACCAATAAAACCAAACCCTAGTTAGCGACTAAGAACCTTAAAATGTGAATATTTCTCTCATACAGTCTCCTATGGTCCCTACTCACTTTTGAGTTAATGTACACTTAATTACTTTCAAAACAAGACCAAATTCAAAAGAATCTGAGTTCATATGTGAAACTTGGGTTTTGGGCCCCTATTGTATATTATACATATTGACTAAACTACCCTTTATTTTATCTTCTTAATTATTATAAATAAAAAAATAGATTGAGTTGTTAATATTCCTTTCATATTTTCACTATTTTAATTTTAATTTTTCGCTATTTAAAAAATGACAAAAAAACTGTAAAAGATAAAAATACAGTATTTTATACCTATAAGGTACCCCCCAAAAATACTTTGTATACAGATGACTTCTTTTGATTTTCGATCCTTCACAGTAGATCTCGTTGAGAAGATCAACTTCTATGTTGACCGCTTTTTAATTTGACCCCTTTTGTTATTTCTTTTTGATCTTATATTTGATTCAATTTTTGATTTTTTGGAAGCGACACGTGGCAACTCCTAGAGCCACCACGTGTCACCCCATTTTTCTTTTAATTATTTATTACATCTATTTATTACTTTTGTTAATTTAGTTATTCTTATTTATTTAGATTTATATTTATTTTTTATTTTTTACTATTTTAACTATTTTATTTTAATTATTATTATTATCATTATTATTTTAATTTTACTTTTTATTTTTATCGTATGCCATGTGGCCATCTCATTTCCTCTCCCCTCTCGCGCACACTCTCTCCTGCGTCTTTCTCTCTCTCCTCCCCCCGTTTATCACCAATGCACGTCCGCCACCTCCTTACTTTCTCTCTCTCTCTCCATCCCATACACTTGCACCCTCTCTTTTCTATTCTCTCTCTCTCTCTCTCTCCAGTCCCCTACTATCCCATGCAAAATGCGCCTACCTCCCTCGTCCCAACCCCATGCAGACCCACGCCTCTCCTCTATCTCTCTACCACTCTCCCCTCTCGCAACCTCTGATCTTTCTATCTCTCTTCGCCAAGTCAACCAGCCAACCGCCTCCCCTTTTCCTCTTCCTCTCTCTCTCAATTCCTGCGCCTCTACCCCCTCACTCCCCTCTCGCGCAACTATCCACTCCCATGCCTTGCGGCGCATGCCCTCTCCCATGCACATTCCCCTCTCTCCTTCCCTTCTTGTTTGCCAACTCACCCATGATATCCACTCCATTTCCCTCCCCCTCTTGCAACCACCTTTAAAAAACACCCCACCGACTCCCGTTCAAGACATCCGCCATTTTTCTAAACGAGACAGGAGAGAGCCTGAGCACGCCTCGAGTGACAACAATAGGACAAGACCATCGAGCGATGACCTCCTTCATCGTTGGAAAGATCCAAGAGGTTTGTACCTCTTGTTACAACCACCTTAAAGTGGTTGCTTGAGCTCGCCAAGCCAGGTGATAATCACGTTTTATCGAGGGTCTAAATAGTCCACACAAGGCAGGACTACTACGTCACTGTGGCGACCCAAAATAAACCGTAATTAATCAACAATTAACCCACACTATAGATCAAGCAGTAAGAAATAAATGTGAAGTTAAAATTTATTTTTAACTCTACATAAATGGTGTATAGGGCAAGTATGCAGAGAGTTCGAACGTAGGGAACAAGGCAGGGTAGATCTACAACATGTGTATGTGAGTGAAAGTGAATGTGGTGTCTACACTATGCAAATGCAAATATTTTTGTGGGTTTTTAATTTTTAATTAATTTTTTCTAATTTTATTTAATTTTTAATTTTGTATTTTGATTTTTAATTTACTGATTTTTTTTATATTTTATATTTTTTCTTTATTGGAATATATAAGCTATATAATAAAAGAGGTGCTAGGATATTTATAAAATACGCAAAAATGCTCAAAATTCAGAAATAAAATATTTTTGGCATTTTTATGATTTTTTACTATTTTCGTAATTTTTGGGTATTTTTCAGAATCTTTTTGGTATTTTAAAAAGACAAAATAAATGAAAACAGTGAATAAGCTACTGGCTGTGAGTAAAATATGAATGAAAAATGTCAAACGACCACCAAAATTTTCCAAACTAATTTTAAAATAAAGATAAGAAAATAAGGAATCTACAGAATCTTAGTTTATAATTTTTGGAGTTTTCTAAAAAAATTTAACATTTTTTGAAGTTTTTAGGTATTTTTGATTTTTTAAGGTTTTTCTTTTGAGATTTTTAGTGGTTTTTGGATTGACACTAAAATATGACAAAATAGACAGTAGGTAATTTTTTTGGAATTTTTCAAAGTGTTTTTATATTTTTTTTGTATTTTCTAAGCTAGACAGTACTGAAATGGGAAATTTTTTATTTTTAATAAATAATAAAATGTGACAAAAATGAAAAATAAAAATATGGCGTGCAAGTGCAAGTTAACAGGAGCTTAGTGTGATTTTTGTGTAATTTTCAAGTTAAGATGATGCCTTAAATAAATAGAGCAAGCACACAAAAATTCATAGCCTAGTAGGGGTATAAGTGCAAATATCAAAACATCTAGGGGCATACATGCAATTTTCCATAAAATATAATTCTGAATATTTAATTTACAGGACCAATCCCAAATACTCAAACCCGCAGGGGTATCGGTGTAAAATGCCCACCAGGGCGCGTGACTTGCACGCGCCTGGAAAGGACCTAACCGCAATTTCCAAAAACCCGGGGGTTTACATGTAAATATTCCAAAAGTTTTTACACTACGACTCTAAGTTCAAGTACTGGAAAGAAATACATAAAAGTACCAGGGCCTCTATGCAAAAAGCCCGTGCCTCACGTGAACAGGTCACGTGAGGTGACGTGGAAGAGGACCTAGTTGCAAATACCTAAAGTCCGAGGGCCTAAATGTAAATTTTACAAAATTTTTAAACTACCATTTAAAGTTTATGGATTAGAACAAAATTACAAAAGCACGAGGGGTATACTTGCAAAATTTCCCTCGCTTGGGAGATCGAACGGTTGGGGCTCTTCACTTGGACACGTGGCGTGATCTCCTCACGCGATACCGGTTCATCTGGATGCTTGAGATTAGATGATCTTCTCGTGATGGACGGTCCTGGGCGTCTCAGATCTGACGGCGGCTGTGCAACCTGGAGCTCCGCCGCGATCCAACGGTCGAGACGCTTGGTGCAAGAACAAAGAAGAACGACGGCGAGGCGATCTTCTCCGTTCGAGATCTCCGGCCTCCGGTGACGTGTGGGCTTCAAAATGGATCTGGGGACTCTTGGAGGTCTCCTCTTCCTCCTGGTGGCATCAAAAGAGCTCGGTGGTGGCCGAGGCTCGCGGAGGAGAAGGCGGAGCTGGGTAGCTCGGCCAAACTCCGGCGAGGGTCCAAAATGCTCCCAGGCGCGCGTCAAAGGAATTTGACCTGCAAAACAAAGTGAGAGGGTCCAGGGCAAGTTGCCTGGACCTCGCGGTGGCGAAAAGGCGGCGCGAAACGATGGGGGGGCGCTTGGCCGGAGGTGCGCTCCGGCGAGGGAGTCAGATGTGATGATTTGATCGATTGGGATGCAAATTGATTGAGGCGAAATGATCCTAGAGCTAAGGCGAAGCTAATGCACAAAAAAATTAGAAGGGAAAATGGCTGCCTCAACGGTCAAGGACCGGAGGGAGGATACCTCGACCGCCTGAGTTGGGGGAGGTGATGGAGATGCCTCCGACTTCCTTCGCCCTGGCTGAATGCACGGAGCTGGAGCTGTCACCTCCAGGAATGCTTGGAGCACGAGAGGAGCTAGTAAGGGTGGACCGAAGGTGTTCAAATTCAAATTGAATGTGGGAGGTGCAATATATTTGGTTTGACCCAGTGACTGAGGTGGTTCAAAGACCAACGATTATCGAGCGAATCTTTGACCCATGGCCCAAGGATAAACATGGGCGTGAATCACCACTCAACGAGGAACAAAAGTTGTGTATGACAATACACGAAAGAGTGAATGAGGATTCCTCTGAAAAAACAAGAAAATGGGTCAAAACCCACTTCTGTCAGAAGCTACAGGGGCTAGGACACCTAGTTGACCGGGGTCAACTAGGGTTTGCACCTGGTTGGTCTACGTGGACCAACCAGGAAAACCCTGAAAATACTTTTATTAATTCATTTTAAAATATTAAAAGGCCGAATTAAATTATGATTATTAAATAAAAAATATTAAGTATTTTATGTAGTATTTTATTCTGAATTTTAATTATTTTTATGAAGTATATTTTTATAAGTTTACTTTTATACCCCTTATAGGTATATTACCTATACATTTTATTAATTCATTTTTTTATTTTGTGTATTTTAATTTTATTATTTTCATTTAGTATTTTATAAAAGCATAAAATACTTTTATACACACAAATATATTTTTATTTTATTTTTCTGATATGTTTTGTATATTTAATAAAATATAAGTAGGTATTGTATAGGTATGTATATAGGTATAACACGTGTATTTTTATATATATTTTTTTATTTTGTGTTTTATTTGGTTTTTTTATTCCTGTTTTAATGTACATAATTATTATAAGTAATATTTACAAAATTATAAAAATATAAAATTATAAAAATAATGAATAAAGAATAAATTGAATATTTTAATCTGTACAAGTATACAATAAGGGTCCAAAACTCAACTTTCAAACCGCAGCTCCGCCAAATGCGAAACCACCGCCATTAAATAGATTATTTTATTCTATATACAGTTAAAGGTGAGTTTGCTGCATTTGGAGTTTTTATTTGTGAGATACGGGTCTGGGAAGTTAGGATTCTGGATTTTTATTCAGACCATAACTTTTTATCTCTACATTATTTTTTAATGAAATCAATTTTGTATTTTTCTTTATTAAACTATCTACAACTTTCATGTACAAAGTTTCTTTATTTGAGGTATAAAAAGTGGAACCAAAAATAGGTCTCAAAATGAATAAAGAATGAATTAAAAAGTATAGGTATTTGACTGTATTTGTGACCTTATCTCCCCCTACTTTCTTCCTTGTCGACCTATTCATCAAGATGCCTAGGTCTCGGGGTTTCGGGTCATAAAATATTTACAATATTTTATTCTTTTTCTTTTCTTTTATTTATTCTATAATTTTGGCTTTAATTACACTATTTTATATACTATTTAAATGCTCATGCATGAATGCTAAGATGAGGTATTTAATGCTATTTACAAGCATTTACTAGGGTTTTTGAGGCCAAAATGATAAGATAAAGATGATGAAATGTGGATTCATCATCCCCCTATACTTTACCTTTGCTAGTCCCTAGAAAACACTTATGCAATAAGTGCAAAAAGAAAAAGAGAGAAAAGAAAAAGAAGAACTTGGATTTATTTTAATGATCAAACTTGTCTTCACAAAATCAAAGTTTGGAGCTTAAGTCGGACCTTTGGAATTTTAGTGCGGGCGGAACCTTAATGAGAACCGAATTTGAAATCCAACAGTCCCTGAGAATCCTCAAAACTCTGCTCAAGTCTCCTCAATAGCCAAGTCAGAAATATCTCAATTCATACGCAAACTCTTACGACTAGATGTCCGACTCGTACAGTGTAAGTGATGGTGGCTCTTCCCAACTAAAATGACAAAGAAACTGACTTCTCTAATACGACAACCCAATGATTCCCCAATCCACTAACTCCATCCTCGAGGAGCAGGGTATTCCCTTCTAAGTTCAAGTGGCAACCAACTCAAGAGGAGGGGAAGAAGAGAAGAATGGGCGGTAGCCAGTGTAGCTACCTATCCTGGGATGCAAGACTAGTGTAGTCAAGTCATCCAGCTGCATGCTCACATATTTGACTTTGGGACTCAAGCTTGCTTATTGGCTTTACAACATTTGTACATACTTTGCAGGCTTTTTATTTTTGTACATGCCTGAACTCTTTTTTTTAGTACTATTTACAACAACATTTACATAAGGAGTTTTTCCTCTTGAGCCAGTAGACTATCCCTCTTTTGAAGCTTTATTGCAACCCACAGCCTCCTGTCTTTAGACTTCCTCATCACTGGACGGGTTGGGGTGCACTTCCCTCCCTAGAGGAGGACAAGTGTTTCCACTTGTGTGCGTCTCATATCGGCAAATCCAATCCCCTCACCACTCCAACTGAGTCGAACCATGTGAAAGGTGCAGGTGTCCAAGTTAGGTCATTATCAACAAGAGTCGTGCGTGTGCTACGAAATACTCTACTTAGGCAGTCAAGAATCCATTGAACCAAGTCCCGTGATCCTCAAAGAATTAAGTCAACTGGACCTGAAGTACCTCAAACCTAGTTCCTATAAGGTTCCTGTTATTAGGTAGATTTTAAGGTCCAATCAAGCTCCAATCTCCGGATTTTACTTAGACTCGTTCAACTATCAAACTCAATCCGAAAAATGCTCATGCTATGCAATGCAGAAAATCTTTTTGTGATGCAATTTTCAAGGATTTTGAACTTTTTATGGATTTTTGAAAAGATGGTGATGATGCATATGCAGATGCATTTTTTTGTATTTTTCAAAAGATTTTTCAAATGTTTTTGGATTTTATTTTTGCAAATGTTTTTGAGATTTTTGAAAACCAAAGTTTTGGCTGAACACTAGGTTAAAATATTTACACAGGAGTGCTTCTTATATCTACAAGAAGTGGATTTTAAGAATTTACAGGGTAAGTGATCAATTTTATACATTTATATAAAGAATTTTAGGTGTGATGTATGTCTTCCTCAAACTTCTTTGACACAAGCTTTTCAAACAATTTTTGAAAACTATAGTCCAAAATAATTTTTACAAACATTTTACAAACATGTACACACATTTGAAAATCATTTTGCAAAGGTTTTCCAAACAATATATATAGATTTTTCAAATATTTTTGCAACCATTTTTCAAATCATTTGCAAATCATTTTTCAAACATTTTATTTCACACAAAGAAAATAAAATTTTACAAATCACACACTTCTTTTACACAGGTTGAAAACATGTAACCAAAATATTTTCAAAATAGTTTTCAATAGATGTTCACAAAGATTTTCAAACTATTTTTCAAACATTTTGCAAAAAACATTTTCACCTGATTTATTAATCAGTATAGACAAAAGAATTTGAGGAACAAAACACCTTTTTATTAAGGTTTTTAATGAATTGTAAAGAATTATTAGCCATATTATTAAGAAAATACGAAAGTACGAGTTATGGCTAAAGTATATACGCAGTATATACGACCCCCTATACTTAGCTTGAGCTATGTCCTCATAGATCAGAGAGAAAAGAGAAGACATAACTCGTACTAAGTATAAACAAGTCTAAAGAATAAATGAACGAACCAATGAATGAGAAGTTGACCGTCCCCCCTATACTTAGGCTCAAATAATCCTAGGTATAGCAGACTGTACACAATGCAGGGGGGGTCAAGGGTGGGAATGAACAGATCGTACTCAGATTGTCTCCCCCTATACTTAGGGTAAAATATCCCTAAGTATAGACAAGAAGAGGAGACAATGGAGGGGATCGAAATGAATAGAAGAAACTCGGGGTGCACACCCCCCTATACTTAGGACAAAGTACGTCCTAAGTACAGAAAACTGACAACAAGAGATGGCACCTTTTTGATAGATAAAGAAAATAGAAAAGGAAAAGAAGAATAGAAGAAAAGAGATTAACAGATGAAAGCATGATATGGACAAATGATCTGTACATCGGAAGATGGAGGTGATCACCATGTATGAGATGCAGATGATATGAGTCAAAGAACACATCTCATACCAGAAGAATGGGGGCAACATCAATGGTCGGCGGTTTGTGATCTAGATATAATTTCAGGCGTTGACCATTGACATGGAAGGTAGCGGAAGATGACGGTTCGGATATGTCAATACTGCCATTGTCATGTACCTTCCTGACCACATATGGACCTTTCCACTTACTTTGTAATTTCCCTGGGAATAATTTTTGCCTGGAATCAAACAACCATACTCTCTGATCTGGCTCAAACTGTTTATGGCTGATATGGGAATCGTGTCATGTTTTCACTTTTTCTTTGTACTGTAGGCTGTTGGAAAAGGCTGTGTCTCTCAGTTCTTCCAGGGCTGCCAACTCTGCTCCCCTCTGATCTCCTATACTCTCGGGATCTAACGGTAACTCAGTGACTGCCCAAAAGGATTTATGCTTGATTTCCACTGGCAGATGGCACGACTTGCCATAGACGAGTCGAAAGGGAGATATCCTCAATGAATTCTTGAAGGAAGTCCGATAGGCCCACAAGATCGAGTCCAAAAGCTGTGACCAATCCTTTCGGTCTGGGCGGACAACCTTCTGCAAGATCGTTTTTATCTCCCGGTTCGATACTTCAGCAAGACCATTAGTCTGAGGGTGATACGGTGTGGAAAAAAGATGGTCAATGCCGAACTCGTCTGCACGGGCTCTAACCATGTCATTGATGAAATGAGACCCCCCGTCTGAAATCAAGACTCTAGGTACCCCGAACCGTGAAATGATATTTTTCCTCAAAAATTTGCAAACGGTTTTAGCATCTGCGGCTCGGACGGGGATGGCCTCAACCCATCGACTGATATAATCCACAACGAGCAAAATATGCTCGAATCCCTAACTCTTAGGAAATGGGCCCATGAAATCAATCCCCCATGCATCAAAAACCTCACAAAAGTGAATGGGTTGCATGGGCATCATGTCTCTCTGTCCGCAGGTTCCCATCTTCTGACAGTCAGTACATCTCTTCACGAGCTCATAAGAATCCTTGAAGAGAGTAGGCCACCATAGGCCGGATTGAAGCACCTTTTGTGCTGTCCTTTTTCCAGAATGATGTCCTCCTGCCTCAAGCTTGTGGCAGTATGTGAGGACGCTGTGCTGCTCTTCTTGAGGAATGCACCTCCTCCAGATGTTGTCCCCTCCTTCATGATAAAGGACAGGATCCTCCCAATGATAAAACTTGGCCTTCGCCAGGAAGGTCTCGAGCTTCTGCCTGGGCCAACCTTGTGGGACCGTCTTGGCAACAAGATAGTTCACAATGTAGGCGTACCATGGGAGCGAGGTGATGGCCAAAATCGCCTCATCTGGAAACGTCTCTGTGATAGGTGCGCTGGGCTCAGATTCCTCAAGGTTCTCTAATCTGGAGAGATGATCCGCCACCACATTCTTGACTCCAGGCTTATCCTTAATTTCAATATCAAATTCCTGGAGCAGAAGAATCCATCTGGTAAGAGGTGCTTTGGCATCCTTCTTGGCCATTAAGTATCGGATGGCGGTGTGATCTGTGTAAATAGTCACTCTAGATCCGAGAATATAATATCGATACTTATCCAAAGCAAAGACTACGGCCAGCATCTCTTTCTCAATCACCATGTAATTCCGCTGAGCAGCCTCCAAAGTCCGGCTAGCGTAGTGAATGGCAAAAGGTAATCCATCCCTCCTCAGTCCAAGCACAGCCCCAACGGCAAAATCTGAAGCATCCGTCATGATCTCGAATGGGAGAGACCAATCGGGTGGCTGAAGGTCAGGAGCCGAAACAACCATATCTTTGAGAGTCTCAAAAGACGCCAGACACTTATCATTGACAATGAACTTGGTGTCTTTCATCAGCAAATCAATAAGCGGTCGGGCAATACGACTGAAGTCCTGAATGAACCATCAGTAGAAACCGATATGCCCCAGAAAAGATCGCAACTGACGCAAATTGGACGGTGGATTGAGTTTTCTAATGATATCCACCTTGGCCGGATCGACCTCCATGCCCCTGTTGGAGACGATATGACCGAGGACCGTCCCCTGAGTCACCATGAAGTGACTCTTCTCCCAAGACAAGACAAGATTGACCTCAATGCAACGCTGGAGCACACAGTCTAGGCAGTCAAGACAAGCATCGAACCCATCGTCATAGACCGAGAAGTCATCCATGAAGACCTCTAAACAGTCACCCACCATGTCCAAGAATATGGACAACATGCACCTTTGGAATGTCGCCGGAGTGTTACATAGACCAAAGGGCATCCGTCTGAAAGCATAAGTCCCAAACGGACAGGTGAATGTCATTTCTCCTGGTCTTCGGGCGCAATGGCCACTTGATTATATCTGGAGTACCCGTCAAGAAAGCAGTAATGACTCTTCCCAGCTAGCAATTCGATAATCTGATCAATCAATGGTAGCGGGAAGTGATCCTTCTTGGTGGCCTCATTCAATCATCTGTAGTCCATACAGACCCTCCAAGAAGTGGATATTCGGGTAGCGATCTCCTCTCCAGACTCATTCACAACAATAGTGATACCCGTCTTCTTGGGCACCACATGTAACGGACTAACCCATTTGGAGTTGGAGATGGGGTAGATAAAATCGACGCTCCACCACTTCGAAATTTCTTTCATGACTACGTCTCGAAGATTCGGGTTCAACCTTCGTTGGAACTCACGCGACTGCCTAGCGTCATCCTCAAGATTGATGTGGTGGGAGCAGAGAGCCGGACTAATCCCCTGGAGATCAGCTATACTCCAACATATCGCCTTGCGGTTTCTTTCAAGAACCTCCATCAGACGGGATTCTTGTTCTCCAGTCAAACCAGCTGAGATAATGATTGGGTGCATATCTGACTCACCTGCAAGGAATCTATACTTCAGCGACTGCGGCAGAGGTTTCAATTCTGGGCAACTGGGAGGTGGCAGATCTGGCTTCTGATATGTCTGTGTGAAGGCGACCAGGTCTGCATGGGAGAACTCTCGCTCTGCATTAATATCTGATGAAGAGCAGCCTGCTGAATCATCAATAAACTGCACTGGCTCGCACTCTGTCATGGCTGTTGGCTCAGAAGGAATCAGACACGGCAAAAATTCATCAAAATCATCCCAATAAATGTATGAATCCGAGGGATCAGAAGAAGACGAACAAGATTGAAAATCTTCAGCTCCACTTGTCCCAACACTATCAGCCTCAAGTGTATCCTCGTCCAGGGGTGTGCTCTCCAGGCTCTCGACTGCCATAAGATTTAGATATGGTGAATCTGTAGGCAAGACGAGGGTCTGTGCTACATGATCTGTCCAGTTGGATTCATCATCTATCATCACAAAATCACAGTCCTGGTGGATGTCTAGCTCTTCCTCAGTCATCTGCGCTGCTTCGCTGGAATGCTCTGAGCATTCTAGTTCCCTGGCTCTTGTTTCTTCGATCGTCTATATTTGTATGGTTTCGCCCTCTACGTGAAAACATACTTTCCCACTATCATGATCTGTCACCGCCTTGGCTGTGGCCAAGAATGGATGTCTGAGTATGATGGGGGCATCAGTTACCGACTCAGGGATCTCCATGTCCAACACAACGAAGTCCACGGGGAATTTCAGGCCCTGAATGGTAACGACCACGTCTTTCAATAACCCCTTCAACCTCTTAGTCAACCTATCAGCAAACTGAAGGACTGTCCTGCTCCTAAGAAGAGGACCAAACTCGAATCGGTCGAGTAAGGCTGCCGGAAGAAGGTTAATTGAAGAGCTATTGTCTAACAGAGTACGATCAAACTGCTGCTCCTGAATCTCGCATCTGACATAGGGAGCTCCTGCATCTAGTCGCTTGGCTGACAGTTTGTTCGGAATAGTGCAGCAAGTGGAATGAGTGAGCACATGGATTTGATCTATGTGGTTCCTCCTCTTCCTGCGGACTGTAGTCTTCTCTTTCAAGTTCTTTTTGAAGAGGGGGATGTGCTCAAATGCTTCTTGTAGAGTCAGCTGAATATGGAATCGATCAATCATCTGGTTGCTAAACTATACCTGTTGGTCTTTTTTAGGATTTTCTCTTTTATTCCCCTTTGCTCGGTGGAGTGCTTCTGGAAAGGGGATGGTAGGGGCCTCCTCAGATGGAGGACTAGGAATAGGTCCCTGTGCCTGTGAAGGAATAAAATCCATACAATCATCATCATTCAACACAGATTGATCCACAATTTGAACAGAAACCTTTCCTTTATTCATATTTTTGTTCTTTTTGTTGTTACCACAGTCCATAGGTACAAAAGGTGGTAACATCACAGAGGGACGCTCAACAAAACTAGATGTGGTGGCCTCAGTACCACCACTGGAACCTGTCTTTGCGGTATCAGCACCGCGCTTTGGCTCTGTATCCAAAATGGTGGCATCAGCACCACCGTCTGCATCTGGTATCACGACAGCCTCAATACCGGCTAGATCTACATCATTGGTGACCTCAGCACCACCGTCTTCAACATCATCATTAGCGGCATCAACACCGCTACTCTGCTCCTCTGGCGCTCCTGATCCTGCATGTGGTTGTCGCTCAGAAGAGGCGCCGCCGGCTGGCATCCTACTACTCCTAGTAGTCACAAAATCAACATCATACAAAGAAAGAGATATGTCACTCAAATAGTCACTAGGAGAGGCATCCTCTGTAAACTCTACCTGCTCAGAATTCCTTTTCAGATTGTTCGGATTAGGTTTAATCTGAGTGGGTATGGCGGCCTTGACTTTTACGATCTCCGTCATCTCTTGCTGGAACTCATCCATTTCTTGCCGGAAGGACGCTCGCTGTTCGGAAAGCAAACGGGCAAGATCGTCTAACGCTGGGTTCTCGAAAGCTGGGGCCTGAGAACCGGATGGGTTCCCTTGCGAGAAATGAGGTTCCTGCTGCTGCTGGTACTGCTGGTACTGGGGAGGATGGGGATATGACTGATGAGGCTGCTGACGCTACCTCCACTGCTGTCTCTGATTGGCGGGACGAGGACCTTGCTGGTAGTGTTGCTGCTGGGCATACTGGGGATGCTGCTGCCGTGGCTGCTGGCTGCTCTGCTGTCCTTGAGCAGGATTTTGCTGCTGAGATGAGGAGCTACCGTTGCCCCAACGGAATCCGGGGTGATCACGGCGAATCCCGGGCTGAGGGTACCGGTCGTACCAAATCCCATTGACTTCCATCAATGGTTCCTGCTCAAAGGATGGTGGAGGAAGAACTGCCAGTGGCTGCTCCAGCTGGTATACCACCATCTGAGTGTCCTGAGATGGCGGCTGAGCCGGGTAGTATGGTAGCAACGGAACCGGCTCTGCCTGGATGTGGTTAACCTGGCGGTATGAGGCAGAGGGTTGGGATGAGTTGCTACTGCTCGGGTCAGCCCGTGACCTGGGAGGCTGCTGGGAAGACATTTGTGCCTCCTGGACGCAAAGGATCTGCGTCTTCAGGTCACTCATTGTATTGGCAATCTGGTCCATCTAGGCCATGCCTTGCATTTTTTTTCTTCTCAAGGATCTCGAGACGGTCCAGTTTCTCACTGATGATGCCCATGTCGGTTGTGGCTGATTCGTCTTGGGTTGCGGCTGCCGACGAAGTGTTAGGACCGGCATCGATGCGGGCGATCCTCTGAAATGATCCCGCTCCTTGCGGGGGCTTCTATTGCGTGTATACACGAGCTTGGGCCATGACGGTTGAGTTCTCTGCCATGCCTTCATAAATGGCCCAAACATCGTCCTCACCCTTGGAAAAATAGGACCCACCGCAAGAGGCGTTCACTAGCCCCTGCAGCTCCGGTGTCAGCTCACAAAAGAAGCTCAGAACTAGATTGGGCTTGGAGATATCGTGATGTGGACACCGGTCAATGAGCTCTCGAAATCGATCCCAAGCTTCATGAAATTGTTCGTTCGGGATCATGACGAAGTTGCTGATCATGGCTCTAGCTGCATTTGTCCGGCCGAGAGGGTAGTATTTCTTCAAATACGCGGTCCGGAGATCTGCCCAAGTATCGATGAATCGCCCCAAATGTTTGAGCTAGTATGCGGCTCTATCAACCAGGGAGAAAGGGAAGGCGATCATCTTGATAGTATCCTCGGTCATCAGCCTATCATTGATTATGCTGCATATCATTTCAAATTCTTGGAGGTGGAGGTGTGACTCTTCGGTCGGCAACCCATGGAATTTGGGTAGAAGCTGAATGGTATGGGGCCGAAGCTCGAAATCTCCATGGATAGGAGGGAGTCGGATCCACCGATGAGTGAGGGATGCTGCGGGATTGTGCAATTCCCTCATGATAGTCTGTGGTTGTCTCTCAGCGTCGGGATCACCTCCTCCTGCATCAGGTCCATTTCCTCCTCCACCACCGCCACCGCCCCAGGTCGGTTTTATCTCATCTGTGTTATTTCTCTCATGAGATCACCCATGAAGGTTCCCTGGTCTCGGATCTGCCTCTGCATGGTCTCCAGGGATGCTAGAAGTGAATTGTTGATGGCGGCTTGATCAATAAAGAATGGCGGCTGCTCATGATCATCAGGATGCTCTCCTCTGTCAGCCATGTCTGGGTTCTCTGAAAAAGCAAAAGAACCCATCTCAGGTGCCGTCAAATGTTCTGAGCTCTACGATGCACTAAATTCTGCGACTCTTGGACTGATGGACGGGGAATGAGAAGGGTGGTCGAGGGGGAACAGGGTAGATGTGAACTCAGGCTCGGAGAGCGGACTCTCCGAGGTAGTCCTAGATGAATGAGGAGGAGTGCTGGATAGCGGTGCCGACAAGGTCGGCCTAAGAGACCTCCGTCCCATCATCTTGATTATTGGGAAGAGCAAGGTGAATGCAGAAGAAGAAGGAAGAAATAAGAAGCAAAATTGCACACAATTGTGCTGTATTTTTGATCTTGACCTAAAAATAACTATCAATCAAACACAAAACAGGGTGAGTTCACCAACTCAACACATGAAGCCATGAAGGTTCAGCTTTTATCTTGTCAGTTTTAGCTGGAATTCAGGAATTTATCTTGTAACGAGTCCTTAGAGCGCTACGCCTAAAGGAGAAAGAGTACTACCGGAAAAGTATTCCCGTACTTGTCCTCCTCCTGTGTAACCTGTAGCGTGCGCTTTTTAAGGTCCTTGTAACCCTTCCTGGATCCCTACTCAACCAAAGAAGAAGAGGGAGGAAGTCGATAGGCGAAACTGATACTTCGGACCTCGTTCGCAAACGGAATCACCCGTGAGCGTGTAAGATCCTACTCGGACGCAGACGGTGAGATAGACACACCCGTGAAGGCGTGGCCTATGCTCGGTACTTTGGACAAGGTCGATGCTCACACAATAGTGAGTCACCAATGGCGACCAAGCCCTACTCGCCTACGTACGATAGTAGCGCCAATACTTCGAAAATCCAGGCGATACACAAGGCAGCCACAAGCTGGGATTTGGGCTCTAATCCTTACGAAGCACTCTGCTCACTTGGAAGGAGACCTTCTCATGCAAACTAAAAACAAGTGAGGGTGTTACTCTCCCCAATCAATGAGTCCAATTACCAATTTTATTTAGGTCAAAGTTTTCTTAGCAGTCCCTTTTTTAATTTTTTTGGTGTTATCGCTTCTTTTGAGTAAATTCAAACAAGCGCCTAACGGTTTTTGTATTTTCTTGATCCTACTTTGTCCAAAAATAGAGGGAGAATAGAGTCGGAAAAGCTGTGCAAGTTGACACCAAGGTGGAAATCTCACCTTTGTTCCTAAATGATGAATGTTAAGTAAGAAGACTTACAACGAATCCTAGCTCTCTCCATGCAGAATGCAAAGCAGAATTTTATAAACATAAACTACATGCCGATATGCAATGCGGAAATCGTCCTAAGATAGGCAACTGCTACGTGAAGAATCACAAGTTAACCACCAATCTCCAATCTTAATGTCCGGTCTAGGCTCACCCCTCCTTCTCTCGACACATCGAGTTTAGAAGAAGCGCTTGGCGGGATGAGCTCGCGGCGTGCGGATCAAAGACTAATGACTAACTGTTTAATTAGACTAAGTCCAAATACAATCTATAGGTGCATGCAAAGGTTATTAGTGTGTTTGGACCTAATCTAATCGATCAAGCAAGCTTAGAACTAAGGGATCAATCCACAAAAGAAAAATAAAAACAAAACCGGAAAATGACTGTCGAAAAACGTGATGAAAACCGCGGTGAGCACCCGGGTGAACAAAAACCCGGAAATTAGGCCAGAAGTGTCTGAGAGTCCAAGTCCCTGTATTATTACAAATTAATAATCACTCTCTCTCAAAATAAAATGCAAACTAATCTAATCACTCTCTCACTCCTCCTGCTCTCCCCTGCCGGCTTGGCTTAAGAAAAGTCGGCTCTGCTTCACGTGGTTGCTCTGGATCCCTGATAGCACAAAAACCCGAGCGACTAAGGCAATCAGGTAACTAAAACGGTCGTTGCGACCTCAATCACTCGGATGTGTATCAAGAAAAATATCAGACCACTAAATACAAATAAAATCGATCAGAACAAAGCAAGGAAGCGGTCCTGCTAAATGTTTAACCTGGTATAGCACCCAGGGTCGAACTCGAGGAGCACGGGTTGGCCAAAGGCCTACGAAGTAGTAAAAATGAAATAAAATAAAAGACAAAATATTTTTAGTGATTTTTAATGATTTTTATATTTTTTTGGATTTTTAATATGTGAAGAAAATAAAAGAAACACAAATATGCACACTTCAACAATTTATTTAATGCAACAAAAATCAAGCAAAAATTAAAACAAAAATATTTTTATGTGTTTTATATTTTTTATGTTTTTGGTGAATTTTTGGGATTTTTATGATATTTATTTTAATTTATAAAAATCAAACAGTGACAAAAATGCAAGGTACTGTCCAGCCATGCCCAAAAACCCTAGATAAAATATCTAAGTACCTCAAAAGGGCCTGGAGGTATTTTTCCTATAAACTAGGTAAGACAAGGAAAATTTGAGTACCAAAATTATTGTTTTTAGGTTTTTAGGTGATTTAATAGAATTTTTATGAGTTTTTAGGTGTTTTTAAGTTTTTAAGGTTTTTAAGCAGTGAAAAATAGCCAAAATTGGCTAGAAAATCAAACACACTAAACTAAACAGTACCTAATTTTCATAGAATTTTTAGAGGGGTTTTTATATTTTTTTGTGATTTTCTTGTCTAGGCAGTAGCAAAAATGATGATTTTTGAATTTTTAAAAATAGCAAATAAACTCAGAAATGTCCTCAAAAATACTCAAAAATCCTACAACATGGCAGGAGCCATGTGTCAAATTTTCATCGAATTTGGAGGTGATTTGATATTTTATTCAAAAATCACAAAAGGGCACTGTGCACAAGGACTAAAGTGCAAATACCCTAAGTTCTGGGGGTCCAGGTGCAAAATACCCAGCAAATCACGCGCGCGGTGCGTGCCTGGGGCACTCAGGGACCTCTATGTAAGAAAAATAAGGTCCAGGGACCAAATGGTAACACGTACCAAAAATCCGAGGACCTTAGCTGCAAATTACCCAAGAAATCACGCACATGCGGAATTTAACCATTCACAGGGGCATAAATGCAAATGTCAAAAATATTTCATTCATTTCAGAACCATCCAGAACTACAAGGGCATATGATGGAAATAACCCAAGAATACACGTGACGAAGCACGTGGCTCACACAGGCAGGGGTATATAAGCAAATATCTAAAGTACGAGGTCCATCGTGCAAATAACCCAACGTAAATAAAATACGAAAAATATTTACAGGATTAACACTAAATGCATAAAAGAAAAGGGGGCCTAAGACAATTTACCCCTTATTAAATATCGGAGGCCGGATGAGTGACGCGTGGCTGATTGACGGTTCTGGACGACGGCGCCTTTGTCTTCGAAAATGTGGGCCTGATCGAACGGCTGAGGGCTCTCCACGTGGCTATCGGACGACTGTGGTGCGCTGGTGGACGAAACCCTCGAGTAACTAACGGCTGAGATTGATCCTCGGGAGATCTGGCGGTTGCTGCTGCTCCGTGGATGGACGGACACGATGTAATCTGGAGCACCGAGGTCAATCTGTCGGTCGGTGAGGATCCTGGAAGAACTAGTCACCGGCGACTTTCGTCGGCCCTCTGTGCACGTGGTGGTCCTCGTCTGCTGCCTCTGGAGATCGGAGAAGCTCCGCGATGAAGCTCCGCAGCTGATGGTAGGCTCCGATGACCCAGCCAAGCCCTGGAGGGCTCCGGCGAGGTCGGCGGAGCTAAAGCTCCTGGCTCGGATGACTCAAGCCCTCAGATGGGCTTGCAATGACCTGCAAAGGGGCTCAGAAGATTCGCGGGTCGAGGGCAAAGTGCCTCGACCCCGTTAGGCGGCGTGGAGGTGACGGGTGCGTCGGGGTGACGGGCTCCGACGACGGTGAAAGACGGTGGAGCCCGGTTCCCAGCTCCTGTGCGAGCTGGGTTGTGTGAGTGGGTGCAGAACGTGCGGCGGAGGAAGGCGGAGGTGACGATGGATTCCGATGATCGAATGGGGGCGTGAGGTGGTCGGAATCGACAAGACACGGCGACGGCGAGATTTGGGGATAAATGGAAATTAGACGAAATAAGGGGGCTAAGGGACTACCTGGATGGTCGAGTAGACTGGGCTGGAGCTGGGGAAGCTCCCGGTCGTAGCCTCGAGGGACGTCTGGGCCCGAGGCTCAGAGCTCGCACCAATGGCGGAGCTACGGCGGAGCTATTCGCCGGATCAGAGGTCCGACCACTCTCTCCTCTCTGCGACACGGCCAACCTGGAGCTGTCACCTCGGGGGTGGCTGTGGAGGTCACGGGATGAAGAAATGGGGAGCCAAAGATGCGAATGAAGGTGGCGGAGCTCGAGCTATATATGTGTGCAGGTCCGGCTAGAAGAGGTCGGGTAGGGCATCCTGGAGCGCGGATCTCGAGGTGGAGGCTCCGGCGAGGGTCTCGGATGTATCAAGAAGGAATCGGACCCTGGGTTTAGGCGAGGGTGAATCGGGTTTAGGCGCTAAAATAGGGGGAAGTCGGGTCGGGCGCCTAACCCGTGGGAAGTGGTCCTGGGGGGGGGCAGTTGACCTGGCGGTCAACAATCCCCAGGGCCAATGGGTGAAGGCCACGTGTAAAAGATTTAGAAATTCAATACAAAATAACAAATGGCCGAATTAGGGAAAAGTCAAAACATGAAATCTTTTTCTTTTAATTTTTTTCTATTTTTTAGTGATTTTTAATTAATTTTTGGAAATAAAAATAAGGTATTTACAATATATAGCTATATATAGGTATATATACAATATGTAGGTTTTTAATTTTTGATTTTTAATTATTGTTTTTATACAATTTTATCCTTATTTTATATTTTATTTATTTATAGAATAAAATAAGGAATAAAAGGGTGTTTTTATTCTATTTCTATTGTTTATATACATAGGTAAAATAAATAGATATATACATCCATATACAAGGTATATGTACAATGTATTTTTAATTTTGTTATTTTTATTTGATTTTTGTTTTGATTCTTTTTTTTATTTTATTTATTTACAAAATATAACAAAGACTATTTACAAAAAGTTTAGAAAAATAACTTTATTTATTCACAAGGTTAAATAAATATATAAAGGCATGGTCTATGTACATGATGAAGGGGTCTTTTTAATCTTTTTGATTTTTAACTTTTTATTTTGTTTTTATCTTTTATAAGTATATACAAGTATTTATAAGCATATTTTTGGGTGAGGAAAACATTTTTATTTTATTTACATAAATATATACACATGAGCCCCTATCTCCCTCTACTTTGGTTTTTATGCGGTCAGGCCCATGCTGAGCCCTCCCTTGGGTTAGGTTGCTCAATATTTATTCTAAATATTTCCCTCTTTTTCTTATTGATCTTTATTCTTTTATTTTTGCACAAAAACATGCTAATTATAAGTTTTTACACAATGCATGCTTTTGCTAATTATCTCTATTTACACATATCTACATGCATTTGCAAAGGTTTTTGTAGCTAAAATATAAGAATAAAGAGTGATGAATGGGTATTCATCACCCCCCTATACTTAACTTTGCTAGTCCCTTAGCAAACACTTATTTGAAAAAGAAGTGAAAAAGGAAGAAAGAAAAAGAAAAAGAGGATGTACATGGATCAAGGTTGATTATTAAACTTGCCTTCATTAAATTGAGGTATGGAGCTCAATCAGATCTTTGGATTATTAATGTGTCGGAACCTTATTTAGACTTAAGCTTAAAACCTAACAGCCTCTAAGTTCCACTAATCTATAATCAAGACTCCTCAATGCTCCAGATCAGAACAAGTCATCAATCACAAACCCTGAAGACCATGAATCTTTTCCTGTCCTGTGAAAGTGAGGTCTGAGCTCTCCACTTCAGAAATGGCAACTTGACATCCCTCCCCAACAAGGTAACTCTATGACCTTAATCTGGCCACTCTTTCCTCGAGGAGCGGGGTATTCCCTTCTAAGTTCAAGTACAACCGGCTCAAGAAGAGGGGGAAGAAGAGAATGGGTCAAGGCCAGTGTAGCCAAGTACCCTTGGAAGCTTGACCAGTGTAGCCAAGTCTCCCTGCTGCAAGCTACAACAGGTGGATCATGAAACCAAGCTTTGCTTATTGCACTTATATACATACTCCGGTGGGATTATCATTTTCTCTCAGACCCACCACTTTTTTGGAGTTCTTTTCTTTTTGCACATTTTTTTTTCAAGTGCATCTGTGCAGCATATATACAAGGAGTTTTTCCTCTTGAGCCAGTAGACTATCCCTCTTTTGAAGCTTTATTGCAACCCACAACTCCCGTCGTTAGACCTCATGGCAACCAAACCAAGTTGAGACGCACTTCCTTCACTATAAGAAGAAGAGAGGTTCCGCCTAGAAGTACTACCCTCATATGCTACCCCAAGTCCAGGAAGACTGCCTCCTCACCACCTCATCCGTAGAGAGCTCGGTGCATAGTGCTGGTGTCCAAGTAAAGCCATAATCTATATGAGTCATGTGTTGTTGTTAAGTGCTCTACTTAGGCTCATTGAGATGACATGTGGTCATAGCCTAGTGGACTCAAAGAATTAAGTCACCATGGACCTGAAAAGCCTTAAACCTAAGCCCTATAAGGTTCCTCTTAGAGATTAAGTGGATTAAGATCTTAATCAAGCTCTATTTCTCAATTTGATTCCAGGCTAGTTTAAATGTCAACTATCATCCAGAAAAACTATATACATATGTACAAAAAGATGCTTATTTACACAAATGCAAAATTTTTTGAAAAAAATGTTTTGAAATCATGAATAGATGATGCATGAAGTGCAAGTTTTGCAAAAAGGTATTTACACACATTTACACAAGATTTTTGCAAAATTTTGATTTTCAAAGCATTTTGGAAAAAGTTTGTACTATATACATAATTTTGATACAAAAATATTTACACAAGCTTTACACAAAAGATTTTGAAATCATTTTTACAAAAATAATTGGTACACTAGCTATGTATGTGGAAATAAAAGAAGATTATGTACATGAAAAATTTTTAATTTTTGTGGTTTTTAGCCATTTTATTTATTAACACACTCACACAAAGTACGAGTTATGGCTAAAGTATATATGAAATATATACACACCCCCCTATACTTAGCTCGAACGATGTCCTCAGAGTCAAGAGCGATGAAGAAGACATAACTCGTGCTAGGTATAGGGAAGTGAAACGAAGGGCTATACAAAAAGAAATGAAAAGTCAAGCGGGGTTCAGGTCTCCCCCCTATACTTAGGATCAAGTAATCCTAAGTATAGGAGGCTGTATACTAAGGGAAAACCTGAGTGCAGAATGTACAGGGTCTACCCCCCCTATACTTAGGGTGAAATATCCCTAAGTATAGGCAGCAAAAACAGGGGTAGACAGAAACAAAAGAAATACCCGAAATGTCTCACATCCCCCCTATACTTAGGGTAAAGTGCACCCTAAGTATAGCATAATCACAAGATGGAGAAGGGATGTGGGACTAAAGAATGTGGTGATATGGACATCTGGATCTATATACAGCGAAAAAGCAGTGAAACTCAGGCGTGAGATGCATTAGATGTGAGTCAAAGACCACATCTCACGCAAAATGAATAGGGGCAAGATCAACGACCCGCGGCTCATGATCTAGAAATGGCTTGAGCCGCTGGCCGTTCACTCGAAAGGTACTCTCAGAAGACAACTCAGATATGTCGATGCTACCGTTGTCGTGAACCTTTCTAACCAGATAAGGTCCCTTCCATTTGCTCTGTAGCTTCCCTGGAAATAGGCGTAGCCTCGCATCAAACAACCATACTCTCTGTCCAATCTCAAAATGCTTGTGGCTGATATGAGAATCATGCCACTCCTTGACTTTCTCCTTATAATGTAGGCTGCTTGAGAAAGCTGCATCTCTAAGCTCCTCCAGGGCAGCTAGCTCTGCCCTTCTCTGGTCTCCCATACCATCTGGATCCATGATAATATCTGTGACTGCCCAAAGTGACTTGTGCCTCAGCTCAACAGGTAAATGGCATGGCTTGCCATACACGAGGCGAAAGGGAGATGTGCCCAAAGGTGTCTTGAAAGACGTCCTATATGCCCACAAGACCGAGTCCAAAAGCTGTGACCAATCCTTTCGGTCAGGGCGGACGACTTTCTGCAATATAGTCTTGATCTCCCTATTCGACACTTCGGCTAGACCATTCGTCTGTGGATGGTAAGGTGTAGCTACACGATGGTCTATGCCGAACTCGCTAGCAAGTGCCTTCACCTGGTCATTGATGAAGTGAGATCCCCCATCAGAAATCAGAACTCGTGGAACCCCAAACCGTGTGATGATGTGCTTCCTCAAAAATCTGCAAACGGTCCTCGCATCAGCGGCTCGTGCGGGGATAGCCTCCACCCAACGACTCACATAATCAACAGCCAACAGAATGTACTCAAATCCCTGGCTCTTAGGGAATGGACCCATGAAATCGATGCCCCATGCGTCAAAAACCTCACAGAAGTGAATGGGCTGCATCGGCATCATATCACGCTGTCCACAAGTGCCCATCCTCTGACAGTCAGTACACCTCTTCACGAACTCATCTGAGTCCTTGAAGAGGGTAGGCCACCACAAGCTGGATTGGAGTACTTTTTGTGCCGTTCTCCTCCCAGAATGATGTCCTCCTGCCTCAAGCTTGTGGCAGTAAGTGAGGACGCTATGGTGTTCCTCCTGAGGAATACACCGACGCCAGACGCTATCCCCTCCTTCGTGGTAAAGGATGGGATCCTCCCAGTGGTAGGACTTGGCCTTCGCAAGGAAGGTCTCAAGTCTTTGTCTGGGCCAATCTTGTGGGACTTTCCCAACAACGAGAAAGTTCACAATATCGGCGTACCATGGAAGTGAGGCGATAGCAAGGATCGCCTCATCTGGGAAGGTATCTCTAATAGGGTCAATCTGCTCAGAATCCTCAGGCTGCTCTAGTCGGGAGAGATGATCCGCCACCACATTCTTGACTCCAGGCTTATCCTTGATCTCAATGTCGAACT